>CM059585.1:33395000-33995000 GCA_030407085.1 Trichopria drosophilae
TCACGAGGCGCGTAGCCTTAACATGGGTTTCCCTATGTTCACTTCTACCAGACTCACCCTGTATATGACATCTGTTCTCATAATTTGTAGAAATATTATTTTCCTTGAGTTGCAGGTACCAGTGCAGCGATTCGAATATTTTTCCATAGAAAATGAAATTTCAATTCCCCGTCGAGATTCGCGCTCCCGTATTATTTTTTTTCTCGGTTGCATAAGTGCACCCGTCATTTCATTACCGAGTATAACGGATAATCTGCGCCCGCTATTCGGAGTGTAAAGTTTTTGGGTTTGAATTTCCCCTGTTTAATTTTGAGTTTATTTTCAAAATACTATATGTTGGGTCGAGAAGGCCATAATTTCCGTTTTCGTCCCATCTGAGCTTAAATAAAGAAAATATCCCCTCCCGGAACGGTTTTCACCGAGTTAATCTTTCGTTTATCTACTTTTTTTTGTGCGTTTTGCTGGCATTGGACTGCAGGTTGCGCGATCGTTGAATCGAGTAGCTCGACGTAGAACCTCGAATTGCATCGCGACCTTGAGAAGCGTCCGATCTGTTAGTGTCTTTTTAGATTTCAGTATTTCCAGTAGTGATTAGCGATTAGATTCCGATGCCTACCCCCACTACCTACCGTCACGCTTCCACGGTTTCCTTAATTACGTTCTTATTTGTCATAATAACAGCGGAAAAATGGATTCTTTCGAGTATACTCCCGCTACATCTCCCGTAAGGGGAGTACCCTCGTTATCGGTGGTGACACTAACCACTGCAACGGGACACCTCACCATCACGACCTCGCCCGTCTCGTTTACGGCAACCGCTACCCAGGTCACGCCATCACATGCGGCTGGGCGACGCATCGCCAGCCCGGAGCAAATTTCGGCAATTCGGGCAGAAAACGACCGAGTAGTCGATTTACGTGACCTTATCGGTCGCTGCGACAAAGCCGAATTATTAATATGCGGGCCGATAGAGGTAGTACGAGATCGGCTCGTAAGATATACGATTTTGCAGCGGTTCCCAGACACCCCGGTCGAGTGGGATAGAAATGCAGATGGACGAGGCGACCACCCCCCATATAAGTTGTCCGAGGCTCTAAGTTGCCCCCTCCATGGCAACATGTTGAGTGGATCTCTTCAGGCCACCCATCTTGATCCCGCCGGAACCCCGCGGGCAATTCGTTTAGGAACTTCATTGTTGTCTACCTACAGTCTTTCATCTGACCAATCGCGCCCTCATTATCGGGACCAGATCTCATTTGGAGAAGGGAGTTTCCGGTTCTCGGTGGCAGACGCGACCACGTACCCGGCTGAGAGGCCCAATGAAGGGTCCATAATGCATAATGCAAAGATGCGCCTCGACGGGAAGTACAGGCAAATATTTACCACAATCCGTCCAGCGCGCTAATGGAGGGTAATCACCCGCAGAACGCGTCACGTGACACTACCCTTTCGGCACCCGCATCTTTCCGACGTGATGCCGTCCCTCTCGGAGTACGGGATGCACCACACCCACAATGGTCAGGAGAGATCGACACACAGAATCGTGACGATTTCTATTCGCGACAGGTATACCGCCCCCCTCCCGCGGCTAATCAGACCTCCTTCTCCGCCTTCGCCTATACGCCGAAGACGAGGCGAGGTAAGGAAAAGCTGGCCCTTGCGACGCCCGCTGTGAAGCTGGCCAATGCTAGCGTCGCACCCCCACCCTCCTTGCCGCCAGCCCCCTTCGTAGAAGAGGAAGCTGCGCCGGTAGCCCGCGCAGAGAAAAATAGGGTTCGTAACCCACACGGCCGGTACCGTCACACCCGCCATACCAACCACAAGTAGCGACACTTACCGACCTGCGGCTTACAGGAGTACCTCGCCTCCTGGACGTGGTGCCGAGAGAGCGCCCACCTCCCGAGGCTAGGTCGCCGCAGAATCGAATCCCCGTCCGTTGCTATAACTGTAAGCAGGTGGGTCACATATATCGGGAATGCCCCCACCCCTTAGGTCACTTTTGTCGGGTTTGTGGCTACTCAGGCCGAGATGCGAACAATTGCCTCTTCTGCGCTCATAAAAGGCCGGGAAACTGTTAGAGGGGGGAAGGGAAGGCGCCCCACGGTTAAGGAGACGCGGTCGGTGAAATGTTGAGAAGTGGCAACATCGAACGCTCCGCGAGCCCCTGGAGTGTAACCCCGTTATCGTCCGAAAGTCTAATGGGACTTTTATTAGGTTCTGCGTAGACTTCCGAGACGTAAACAAAATAACGAGGAAGGATGCATACCCTCTCCCCTCGATGGATAGGATTCTGTCGGGTTGAGTCGGACCCAATGCATCACCACACTCGATCTCAGCCAGGCCTGCTTAACAGACCGGAGTGAAAAACAAAACTCTTTTCGAATCGAATCGTAATAGTGCGGAAAAGTTGCCATTTTTCATTGCGAATTCAGGGAAAAAAAGTTTTTTGAAATCGGACAACATCTTTCGTTCGCGCATCGCAGTCAAAGTTTATGATGTCTGATCAAGCTCATTTCAAGTATTTAGCATGATTTTATGGTACATTGTGATACAAAATGATTTCTTTCCCCCTTCCCCCACCCCCCTTCCGTCCGTGCGGCTCTTCGCAGCTCGTCTTCAGACAGCTCAAAACTCACCACCGAAAGGTGGTTGTACATGCATTCGTCTTCTTGTATTTGATAACCGAGCCTTACCCGCCGCAAGGCTTTAAGGCTCGGGCCCCATGGCGAGGGGCCGGGATAGGCCCGGCCAACGCGCCCTCCAAGAGGAGAGCTACCAATTTCCCCGTTAGTGGCAAGACCAACGTTGTCCCTCGGTCAGGGTCGGGGCACTTTCCAACCCCTGCGGCCCAGCGAGGCCGCATCCGAGCTGAACAATGCGCAGCTCACCCGCCGGGGCCCCTGAAGGGGACCCCTAACCCAGCTTGCGGGCTGTAAACCACTACCCCCATTAGTCCAACACCAATCGGCCGGCGGGGTGGGGCGAACCCACCCCCGGCCAAACCGGCCCCCGTGGTGCCGCCCATCATCAGCGGTGGGATATGCGTGGGTCGATTTGGCCCACTTCCAGTTGCGCCCTTGCCGGCGCGGGACTGGTCACCCAGCTCAGGCAGTGCGGGGTCGTTAATTCCGTAGGGGATGGGTCCAGAGGACCCCCCCCCCTGCACTTCTCGGCTAGCGAGGGACTGGATGCATCCCTACTCTCTCCGCCATGCACCTGGGTCCCCTCCGCCAGCGGCAGCCAGACGGCTCGCCCTAGAGGAGAAGACCCAGTTCGCGAAGTCTCTGAAGGCCGCAAACGCTTTCGGGGTCGAGACGACCCCTTCCACGTCCCAGCCCCCAGCAGAACGGGCAGAGATGCCCATGCAATCCAAGTCCCGCCGAGCGTCGTAAAACGGACCCTCGCACAGGACATGGACCCAGTCTTCGGCACCAAGCTGGCAATCGCAAGCGGGCGACTCCGCAAGTCCCCTCCTATGAAGGAACTCACGGAGCGAGCCATGGCCCGTCAGAAGGAATCCGGTGTTAAGCCCGAAGTCGAGATGCCGAAGTTCGGCAACCAGACTAGGCTCAGGGAAAAAGCATCGGGTCGTAGACCCTTTGCCGCAACCCTGCCACCGGTCCTTCCAGCGGGACCACAGTGCCTCTTTAACGCACCGCTTGGCGCGTTCCAGCTCGGCGCCCTGAACGGGGGCGAACCCCCCATCAGCCCCGACCTTGCGCGCTCCGGGCACGCCCACCGGATCGGGCAGCCCTTTGCGCGCGCAGTAGCCGAACTCCAGCAGCTGCACGTGAAGGTCCCAGGGGAGGACCCCTGCCAGGACGGTCAACGCCTCCGTGGACACGGTTCGGCATACGAATAACATGGCCAGCAGCACTGAACGCTGGATGCGATTCAGTGCCACTGCAGCCACAGAGCTGTTCCGGATCAGCTCCGCCCATATTGCCGCGCCATACAGCCCACAGGAGGTGAAGCCTCCCTGGTAAAGAACCCTCACGGCACGCCGCCGGAGTCCCCACTCCCTCCGCATGACCCGACGGAACTGGCCAACGAGCCGCGACAACTTCTCCCTCACCTGTTGGAGATGAGGTTTGAAGCTCAGTCGTTCCCCCAGCATGATGCCGAGGTACTTGACCGAGGTCGCGTACTCGACAGCCCGCCCATCGAGCATGACGCGAGGGTAACGTCCCGACAGCCGTCCCTTAAGGAGCATGCAGACGGTTTTGTGGAGAGATATCTCCACCCCCGCCCGCACGCCCCATTCAGCGACAGCTGCCAGGCCCACCCCCGCGCGGATCTCCAGCTCGCGCCGGCTATCCGCGCTGGTTATGCGGAGGAGGTCATCGGCAAAAGCCACGACCTCCTCCCTACGACCACTAAGAGTCCGCAGGAGACGGTTGATAGCCAGGTTCCAAAAAATGGGACCCGACATCGACCCCTGCGGACATCCCCGCACGACCGACACATCCGCTCGGCTATACCCGGCGGACATACCGGTCCATCTGTCCCTGAAGAAGTCTGTCCAGAGCGGAAACTCCGGACAGCGCGCCTCCCGGAGTATCCCGAGGATCGTGTCCCAGCGGAGATGGTCGAAAGCCCCCTTAAAGTCGATAAATGTCCTAAGGACATATCGACCCAACCGCAAGACAAGGACCTTCTCCAGGAGTTTCCCTAGAACTGACAGCAAGCTGATGGGTCGGTATGAACCGGGGCCCTCCTCGGCTTCATCCTGGCAAGCGCCCGGTGGCTTGGGAGCCGTCCCCCCGCCCAACTGGCATGATGGCGACCGCATTTCGGAGCGGCCGCCGTTTCTGAGCCTTTGGCGCCCGCGGTCCAACGGGTCCGAGGCTGCGCAGGCGGCTGCGGCGCTGGAGGCGGGCACTTCCCCGGTTAGCCACGCCTCGCCGCACCACAGCCGCGTACGACCCGGACCCCTGAGGGGTACCGGGCGGTGGCTTGTCGGCCGGCCGCGGTTGCCCGCTCGCCACTCCAGCCTGGAGCGACACCACCGCCCCGAGCGTCTGCTCGAGGAGCTCCCCAACGAAGCTCCCCAAGCCGCTCGAGGATGGTGTTAGCGTCGCTCCGGCTAAAACGGCTCCCAGGCTCCAGGAGGAAGGCCCGGAGATCTTTCTCAATCCCCGCGGCCCTCCCCATCGCCGCGACCGGGTCGATGGCTGCGGGTCGGAGGGGCTCGGCTCCGCTAAGCGGTCTCGGCCCCCCCTTCCCCCCTTCTTCTTTTTCTTCTTACCCCCTTTAGGGGGGCCTGCCTCTCCCGAGGGAGGGCCCCCTTCGCCAACGGGTGCCTCGGCACCCATGCAGGTTGGGGCCTCAGGGCCCATGCACGTTGGCGCAATAGCGCCCATGCACGTCGGCACCTCGACCCCCATGCACTTTGGTGCCTCGGCACCATCCGCATGCAAACCCGATGGCAGCAGGGTCACGACATCCAACTCCATGTCTGAGTCGGCGGACCCCGCTGCCTCGGCCTCAACACGCCGCTTGGGGCGGGAGGTCGTCCGAGGCGTGGACGGGACGCTCGCGGCAGCGACCCCCGAAGGGCCCGCAACCTTCTCGCATGCAATAATGCGGGGGCCTGACTTGGTCCCCGCGGAACGCCTCGCCAGCGACGCTGCCTGCCAGATGGCAGAGAGCGCCGCGTCTACGGCCCGCCTATTCTCCTCGCCCAATTGGGCGGCGCTCCTCCTCTGCCGGGGGGCACTGCCTCCCGGCTCATCCTCGCCGCTCACGAGCGGGCTTTCCTCCCCGCTGGGGGGCAAGTCCGCCCGCAGGGCATCCTCACCCACGTCCCTCTTCCCTCTCCCCTTATCCCCCATCACCACGACTGTGGAAAAATCTTCTTCCATCGGCGTTTGGGCCTTTACGATTCGTCCTCGCGTCCCCGCGGCCCTACTCTGACCCCACACGAGGGGCGCCCGGCAGTGGCCTGCAAACAGGCGGCTACCGGGCGGCGGGGTACGTCCGGATATAGTCGGGTCCGGGCAGGCGCCGAAGCACGGGCCCTCTCGCGGATCCCCGGCCCGCAAAAACCGGTTGCCCGCTCTGGAGAAGCCCGCACTAGCCCCGCACCATCCCCCGGGTCTCCCCCAAGCCTCCACCCCCCACCACCCCAGAACCACCCCGACCCCTGCGCGGCCAACCGCAACAGGGGGGCCCTGCGCGGCTAACCGCACAGGGAGCCTGGGAGGAACCAGGGAGGAGGGGAGCTTCTGACCATGCCCGATTGATCCCAGGCGGGGTCCGCTCCCAGGACCTCCCGTCACATCGGCAGGATCAGGGGTCAAAGACATGTGTTGGTCCACGCATCCCGCAGGATGCGCTTCCCTCAATGCCCAGAACACCCTTCTCCCGCCTTCTCGGGATGCCGCGCACGGGCAAACACGCGGGCCGACGCCCATGCCGACATTCCGGGTGAAGCCCACACCACGTGAGCGCGCTGCACTTGGCCAGTCCCTCCCCGTCGGCCTTCCCGGCGTGGTCGAACCTACCGGTATAGCCCGAACGGTTCATCGGAAACCAGAGCCCCCCCACCACGGCAAGGTGGGAGCACTTTGGGGGGTGGTTGTACATACAGCATGCATATGCGATGAGAGCACTTCTCTCAATTTCTTTACGAATATAGTTAAGATTTGAGCCTCTAGGCGGCGTCTTAAAGGTCGCCGTAATATCTACGGCGCCCACGGCTCTCGTTAAAGAAATGGATTTTCATTTGGTTATAAGACGGGCAGGTGCCAAGTACTGATATTATATCATGAATTTTATATGCTGACATTCATTCGTTGAGTTGCTTTACCTGAGACTTTTTGAGTTCCGTAGCCCATAGATTTTCCTAATTCCTTTTATAAGGTTGTAGGCTTTACATGTGTCATGTCAGTTACGCGTAACGTCGTACACTGCCCATTTTTTGGCGCACCAAAGTCACTGCTGCCATCGGTCCTTCCCACTAATGCCGATGTTATCAAATATTGGCAGCAAGTGAGATACGATATGACGGTAGAATCCACTGCTGCCAGATCTGGTCAAAAATTGGGGTTCGCAGCTGTGGCAGACACTGTAGCTTGCGAGATTGAGTCTCTCTATTCCAAAGCTTCGATTCCATTCGTTTCTCATACAAGAGTCGTTCAAAAGATCAAGAAGCTGCACGATCAATATTATGCACTTCGTAAATCTTATTCAAGGGACAAAGATACGGCTGAGAAACCGATAAAATACAATGATTTTATTGTACAATGTTCAAATTCTTTATTTGATATATCATCATGTAAATGTGAGATGACGTTGCATTGTTCTTGCCAAAAAAGCTTTGACACGTGCAGTTGTCTCAACCCGATACTTGTCGACTGCACTTGCCCTAAAGAAAGAAAAGTTCCTCCATTAGAAATAAAATTTCTCTACGCACAAAGACAAGGACTAGGTAAGATCAGGCCGATTGATGCAAAGGAAAGTCAAAAGCTTACACTACGATTACAAAGAAAAGCTCGTCAGCCAAAACAAACCAGCTGACCTGGACCCTCTTTTTGCAATATTGATCCTGAAACAGAGACAACTTTTGAAAATAATAATGATGAGGATGATCCCGATTTTCAGTTCCCGCGCTTTTCATCTTCCCAAGCAGATTGTCTGAAGACTAAACAGATGCGGTTATCACTTCCAGCAACTGTTTTGAAAAGTGATCGTTTTGGCGTGTCTGGCAGAGCAACAGCTGCTATTACTTCTAGCATAATTAAAGATCTAGGTCTCGTTACAGATAGTAATAAATCTCTTATCATGGACAGAAGTAAAATTAGAAGAGAGAAAGAAAAGTGTCGAGCGAAATTGGTTACATCTGATAAGGTCACGGGACAAATTAATGATCTGATGTGCGTGTACTTCGATGGAAGAATGGACGACACGTTAGTACTGATTGAAAAAGGATGCAAACGACACCAAACTGTTAGAAAAGAAGAACATATTTCAGTAATTGAGGAACCAGGATCGAAGTGTATATGTCATTTAGTGCCTATTATTCCATGTCACACTCAGGCCGTGGAGCGCTTCGTTAAATTAGTAACACAAGCCGCCTCAAAAGTATATGGGCATGAGAGACGTGATGGGTTCATAAGGGCAACCCTCGCCTCTCGTGCCGTGATGCCGAAATTTGATACTAAAGCAGAGTTCGCTATTGCTAAATAATTGTCTTCAACAATTTATAACTGACTGGGTGGGAAGGGTAGGGATGGAACTCGCAGTGCAACCACCTTCCCGTGGTGAGTTCTGAGTCGTCCAAAAAAGGGCGGGCGAGGAGCTGCACAGAAGGAGAATGGAGGGAGGGTGGTACATGTTTCCAATTGGACCACAAAGTTAGGCATCTATCTATAATATGTGTGGTGGACACCGCACAAAAACTCAGATAGATAAATCAACGTTCACACTTGTTTTCGCCAACTACATTTTTTATCATTTTTAACTAAAAATTGACCTCCCCCCCCCCCCGCCGGTGAAAAGAGAGGGAGGGAGGAAATCATTTTTTATCATAATATACCATAAAATCATGCTAAACGGAATATATTTCCATAAGCCCCACCCGGTAATAGAGCCTGCCCTCACCGATCTCGACACCTGGAAACTAGTCCTCCCCGCGGAAGCGCGTGCCCGTGCCCTCAGCGATGCACACGATAGCCCGCAAGCCGGCCACTTAGGAGTGGATAAGACGTACCACCGTCTTTTCCAAAACTTCTATTTGCTCGGCGTTTTCCAGGACGTCACTGCCTTCGTCGCACGCTGTCCCGCATGTCAGAGACAAAAAGTCTCACAACAGGCCATTGCCGGATTCATGCGAGAGAGAACCACGGAAGGTCCCTGGATGCCAGTCAGTTCCGATGTCATGAGACTGCCCTTCCCCCTCCCCCCCCCCGCAAGCGTCAAAACCAGTTCATCGTGGTTTTCCAAGATATGTTCAGCAAATACGTAGAAGTAAAACCCCTTCGGGCCACAGGAGCAGTCGTCATGGCCGCCTTCGATAGTCTAATTATAAATCGATGGGGTTGTCCCAAGTATTTTTTGTCAGATAATGCGAAACAATACGATAATTCACACGTGCAGTCCCATCTGAACCAATTAGGTATTATATTATTCCCGCTCGCACTGCCCCCTACCACGCCCAGGCGAACCCAGTCGAGAGGGTGAATAGAACCCTCAAAAAGATGATGTGTACCTTCGTTTCAAACGATCATCGCGACTGGGATGCGCACCTAAGGAACTTACGTACGCCCTGAATAAGGCTGTCCAGTCGTCCACCAAAATGACCCCTGCGTTTCTGAACTATGGTCGCAACCCAGTAGCTATTAGAAATTTGCGTACTGACCTTCCCCCACCCCCCTCCTTGCGTCTAAATTTAGTGGCTGGCATCGTATTCCCCCCTGTAGTTTACGAACTTAACGACCCGGATAGTCGTCGGAACCCTAGAGCGCATATTAAGGACTTAAAGCCCTATCGTGCCCCCGACGCCGGGAATAGTTCGAGAAGCGACCTAACCGCTTCGCCTCCGACACACGCGAACCCTTCTGGCTCCCAGTCGAAAGTTATGATTTGGAACTCGGTGAAGGTGGGACCGTTGCCGCGTCGTCGCGGTCGACCACCGAAACAACCCCGACAGGGTACCCAATGTTCGAAAGAGGTCACCAGCATGCCCCGCCGCAGCGAGGCACCCCGAGCAATAAGGCCACCGGAGACGGCCGAACCGACTCCAACCCGTAAGCGCCCGGGTCGCTCGCGAAAGACGTCAACGCCCCCCCCCCTTTCGCCGGCGCACTCATACGAACGGCGTCCCCGCCTACGGCCCCGTAGAGCCTAGCTGCTGCACTGGTACCTCTATTTTCGAGGGACCCTACTGAGTATGTTGATTTATTTTGAGTAGTTTACATCACATTGGTGGAGGAATATTATGGGGTTCCAATATTTCAAGAGCCCCAACCAATGTAGAGTTGGTCCTGTCTGTTACAGGTACCAGCCTGGTCAAGGGAAAAATGGCGAAACGGAGGTCGAAGACCCGCTGGTCAAAATTGCCCTGTGAGATAACCCTCACACGGCCCGGGAGAGCTTCCGCTCAACCTCCGCCGACACCACCGACGCCCCTGTCGCTAACGCCCCTTACCCTGGCGGACTGCCCGCCCCTCCCTGCGGTAAGCTCCCTGCCCTCGCAGGTCGAAGTATAGCAGATACTTTTCACGCAGCCCACCGTGGACATTGAACAACCCGGTCCCGCCGTGCCACACCTGCCTGCGACCCCTGCAGCTGGGCCCGTCGCGGGACGAGCCGAGCGAGCCAACGGGACGACCGCGCTTGCGCCGCCCCCACGAGGTCCCAAGACGAGTGCCGCCGCCGTGACACTGCCTCCACCCCCTTATGACACTACCCCCCCCCCCCCCCTCATGGCACCGCTCCCCCTCATGGCACCGCTAATCCCAGTAGCGGCTCTCGGGGGACGCACCCCGGCCGGTCCGGGACCATTACTGGTCACGCCCGTCGAGCGCCGTTGCTGGAATTGTGGCCAACGAGGCCACGCGGCACGTCACTGTTCGGAGCGTCTACTGGGCGGAAGGAGGTCTCGCGACGAAGGGGGACGACAACATCAATAGACCGGGTGTACCCTGTCCGGTAGAGGGTAATGGAGCCTCCTCCTCCCCGCCCCGGTCTCATTGACATGCCGGTGTCGTGTGCGTGAATCGCTGTCCCTTGCGAAAGTATTGTTACCCTCTGCTATATATATATGTCGCGACAGTTCGCGTTGAGTTATTTTTCTTTCAGTCACTTGTTTTATATGGCGTTTATCTACAAGATTTACCGTCTTTCGCTTAACGAGTTGCCGGCAATGGTATTAATGATACATATGATTGGTTGGCCCGTTGCGTTATATTGCTCTCCCGATCGTGCAAAGAAATCGCGTATAACTCACCGGATGGTATACATACCCCCCCCCCCATGCCTCCGCATATTAATTTGGTTAAATTCATATTACATTGAAATGTACAGATTCAGAAAAGTCTGTTCAGTTGGCGCTAGTTTGCGCGTTTAACATTGATTATGCTAAGTCGTAACCTCTATTTAAATTTTAAGTTGGCTCACGCCATTTAACGCGAACCATTTAAGCAGTCTTGAGTCGCATTAACCGACCTAATGGTTCAGCTCAAATCAAGTGCGTTGAGGCATACCCCTTAATAAAACTTCAATTTTGGTTCACGTCAACTTGCTCATGTATAAGTTAAATTTGAGTCGCAATAATTCGCACAAGTTAATTGATTAAATTTGTCGCACGAGTTATTTAGTAAATTTGAGTCGCGCTAAATCGCGCAACCGCCCGTCTCGTTTAGTCTTGCATTAAATCGTGTAGACTACGAGATTATGTTGAGACTGCTCGAAGTCGCGCATTTAAAGAATTTATTTTTGTTTGGCGCTAAACTGCGCAGTTAATTAGTTTTTGTTCGTCCTTCGAGATCCGTCCCACAATCCGCGACATTAGATTCAAATCCCGCTAATTCGCTCCCACCGTGTGTTTTAGAGGCCTGTCGCTAAGCCACGTATTTAAGTACTTCGTCGCAATAAGTCACCAATTCGTGTAAAAACCTTCAGCTTCGCTAAATAGTACCCTCCTGAAGTGGTACTGGTTGCCCCTTTGCGTGTTGCTGGCCTTTAAATACTGTGCAATTGCATATATGCTGTGCAGTCGCCTACACAGCCGAGCATAACATAAAATGCTCTCCCCCCCCCCCCTCAAGCCCATCGTATGACAGCCTAGCTTGAGCTGTAATATCGGTACAATGACGTGACGTCACTATCCACGTCATTATGGATACAGAATTTACACGGATATACTTCGAGAAAATCGTTTTATCTAATTCGGCCATCGCATGGCCCTCTCTTGTAAGTCGTGTAGTCACTGATAGTATCGAAGTTCAGTCACCATATAAATTCGGGACCATGTGTACATATCTTTAGGTTATTAACTTCGGGACTTAGTATTTTGAGGATCAAGGTGAGTTAAGTCTTCCTCGCCGTTGTCCGTTGCTTTCAGTTGGCCCGAATATCGAACAAACCTCCCTACCCCCCCCCCCCCCCATCGCAATGATCGACCGCATTCGGGTATCTCATCGTAAGTTTCATTTATTGTACGTCGTAATCGCTGTGATTCTCTTTACGTTTGCCACACGGATTCCTCTCCACTTCATCCTTCCCCTTACATTCCGTTTCGATATGAATGATTAGAATGGTATGAAGCTGCAAGACGCGAATCCTAGTATCGCGTTAGAATATAAGACCTAGTTATAAGTGTCACGTATCAGACAGATGGCGATTTGCTATCGCTGGTGAACAGGGAAGCAACCCGTCGAACATGTCACATTCGCCGCGGAATCATTATTTAAATAATCATTTTTTATAACGATTTTGTATAATGCGTATAACTCGTCCAGAAAATTCTTTATAACGTGAAAATTTTGAATACATTTCAAAAGTACTGTTTGAAATAAGAAACAATTCGAGACGGAATCATTGTTTAAATAATCATTGCTTATAACGATGTCTGATAACTTGCGCAGAAAATTTCTTATAAATTTAAAATATTGCATCCACTTCAAAAATACTGTTTGAAATAAGGAAAAGATCGTTTAAAGCAATTCGCGACGGAATCATTACTTAAATAATCATTGCTTATAACGATTTCTGATAACTTGTGCAGGAAATTCCTTATAAAGTGACAATTTTGCAATCCACTTCAGAAATACTGTTTGAAATAAGGAAAATAACGTTTTGAAACAATTCGGGGTGGAATGATTATTTAAACAATCATTGTTTATAACAATTTCTCTCTAATGCGTATAACTTGTCCAGAAACTTATTTATAAACTGATAATTTTGCATACACTTGAAAAATACTGTATGAAATAAGGAAAATATCGTTTTGAAACAATTCGCGATGGAATCATTACTTAAATAATCATATTTATAACGATTTCTGTAAAATGCGTATAATTTGTGCAGAAAATTCTTTATACAGTTAAAATTTTGCATACACTTCAAAAATAGTGTTTGAAATAAGAAACATATCGTTTTGAAATAATTCGCAACGGAATCATTGTTTAAATAATCATTGCTTATAACGATGTCTGATAACTTGTGCAGAAAATTATTTATAAACTGATAATTTTGCATACACTTGAAAAATACTGTTTGAAATAAGGAAAATATCGTTTTGAAACAATTCGCGACGGAATCATTACTTAAATAATCATATTTATAACGATTTCTGTAAAATGCGTATAATTTGTGCAGAATATTCTTCGTAAAGTTAAAATTTTGCATAAACCTCAAAAATACTGTTTGGAACAAGGAAAATATCGTTTTGAAACAATTCGCGACGGAATTGTTATTTAAACAAACATTTTTTATAACGAGTTCTCTATAATGCGTATAACTTGTACAAAAAATTCTTTATAAACTGAAAATTTTCCATAAACTTCAAAAATACTGTTTGACATAAGGAAAAAATCGTTTCAAACGATTCGCGACGGAATGATAGTTTAAATAATCATTATTTATAACAATTTCTGATAACTTGTGCAAAAAATTCTTTATAAAGTGAAAATTTTGAATACGCTTCAAAAATACTGTTTGAATTAAGGAAAATATCGTTTTGAAACAATTCGCGGCGGAATCATTGTTTAAATAATCATTGCTTATAACGCTTTCTGATAATTTGTGCAGGAAATTCTTGACAAAGTTAAAATTTGTCATACACTTCAAAAATACCGTTTGAAATAAGGAAAATATCGTTTTGAAAAAATTCGCAACGGAATCATCATTTAAATAATCATATTTATAACGATTTCTGTAAAATGCGTATAACTTGTGCCGAGAATTCTTTATAAAGTTAAAATTTTGCATACCCTTCAAAAATAGTGTTTGAAATAAGAAACATATCCTTTTGAAATAATTCGCAACGGAATCATTGTTTAAATAATCATTGCTTATAACGTTGTCTGATAACTTGCGCAGAAAATTCTTTATAAACTAAAAATTTTGCATACACTTCAAAAATACTATTTGAAATCAGGAAAATATCGTTTTGACCACATAATCTCTTCTCTTCAAACTCTCTTTTGTCCGCTCCTTCAATTCTCTCTCCCTCTCCTGCTCTCTTCGCTCCTGCATACATATTCTCCCTATCTCTCCCCCCTCCTTCCTCTCATCTTTCTTCAATCCTGCCTTCTTCCCCGTTTCCACTCTAAGTTTATTCCATTTTAATTCCTCTCTTGCAATGTACCCTGGGGATGTGTTATCCAACCTCAGAATCCATCTTAAATATTTTTCTTGTATGGTTTCAATTTCCTTCCACTCTATATATCCCCATATTGCTACCCTATAGTAAAGAATCCCTTTTAAAATGCTGTCAAATATCTTTAGCCTCCATCTCACGTCTCCCTTGAATTTTCTTTCTTCGTAACTCCATATCCACGCCATTGCTATTCTTTTTCTTACCCTATCTCTATCTAATATGTTCCTTCTCCCCTCCATATTTTTCAATTACATATCTAAGATATGTATATGTTTTTACTTCTTCCAATCTGTTCTCTCTCCACCACCAAAATCATTCCTTTTCTCTTCCCCGTTTGTTCTTAAAGACCATTATTTTTTATTTATCCGCGCTTAATTCTAATTTTTTACCATTTAAGTATGTCTTTAACCCCTGTATCATATCCCTTAACCCTTCCTCATCATCTGCTACGACTACCATATCACCTGCGTACTCAATCGACCACACTTCCTTTCCAATCTTTAGTCCTCCTCTTCCCTTTTCCATCTCATCCTCTATATCCGCTATATATATATTAAATAGTGTGGGATCGTAAATAAAGATGGAAATGCTGGTAACGAGGTAATGGTAGAAAACACGTATATTTTAGAAATTAAAATAGAAATACAACGCCTTAGCTCTGTTCGCGACAACGAGTGCGTTACAACTGACTGCCGCCGTCGCGCACCCCACTCTCACTCTTTCATAGACGGCGCCGCCACACAACACTCGCGGAACATTACGGTCTCATTTTATTTTTGATTCCCACACTCTGCCATCCTGCTGTCGTCATCGCCCCGATGACCCTGGATTTCATCTTCGGAGTTGTCATCATCTGGTAGATCTATGTCCGGATCTAGTCGTCGATTTTGTGGCCAAGGCTTCATGTAATCAGCCGCAGTGCTGCTTCGCCTAGGGCCATCATATTCGCCCAACTTCTCAATAATGTAGCGATCATTCCTTAACGTAGATGTTACTCTGTAGGGTCCCAAAAATTTTGGACACAACTTAAGACCAGGTCCGCCTTGCGTTCTCCGAATTGCTACGACGTCTCCGATGTCATATTTCATCGCCGATTTTCGTTTTTTATTATAAGATCTTTTATTTTCTGCTTGAATTTTCATTATATTATTTTTTGCTTGGCTTCGTAATTCCATTCTATCCTCTTGAAACTCTGTTATTGTCGCATCTTGAATGGCAGTAGCTAGTTGGAGATCGTCTTTAAGGCGCATCTTACATCCAAAGAATAGCTCAAATGGAGTGATTCCAATGCTCCGATTATATGAAGCATTTATGTACTGCTGCACTCTATCCACGTAGTTATACCAATCCGTCGACTTCTCTAGACACAACTTCGTCAGTAGAGCGATAATTAAACGATTTATCCTTTCCACCTGTCCGTTTCCTCGTGGAACTCCTGTTGTTGTCAAAACGTGCTCTATATTTTCGCTTCGACAATAATCTCGAAAGGCGTTTGAGGTGAAGGCCGTACCGTGATCGGAAACAATACGCCGTGGATTTCCAAAAATCGCTGCTTGTCTACTCAATCGATTGATCACTTCTTGAGTTGTGGTGGACCTCGTCGGATATAGCCATACAAATTTTGAAAAAGAATCCACCACACAGAATATATGAGCGTAGCTTTTCTTCGTCGATGACAATGGACCTAAGTGATCCACATGATAACAGCTGAGTGGTTGATCACCTTTCTCCAAAGGGTGGAGTAAACCTTCAGTTTTGCCTTTTTTCTTCTCAGCCAGCAAACAATACACGCAGTTACATATGGTTTGTTGTATTTTATCTCGCATCTTCGGAAACCAATACTCTTGACGCAAAAGATATTCGATGTTTCTCCAACCAAAATGACCTCGTTCGTGTGCCTGCATTATCAGCTCATGTTGCATAACCTTAGGGACGGCTAGCAAGTTATGACCCTTTTGCTCTTTATACAAAACATCATTTTTTAAAGTAAAGTCCGTCGGTTGACCTTGCTGCAAATTTTCCATGATCTCCCGGAGATGTTGATCTTCGCGTTGCGCGCGTTTTATGTGCGGGATCAGAGCGTCTTGAGCTTCTCGAACATTCAAACATTCGGCTATAGGGCTTCGGCTAAGAGCGTCGGCATGACGCATCGCTGTTCCTGGTCGATGTTCCACAGTATAATGAAATTCTTCTATTAATAATGCCCAACGTGCTACACGCAGACATGCATCCTTCTTCGACATGGTCTGTACAAACGCTTTACAATCCGTCACTATCTTGAATGGATTAGTCAGCAAATATATCCGAAATTTCCGTAGAGACTTCACCACTGCAAGGACTTCAAGCTCATAGCTTGTATATCGTTCTTCCGCTACTGAGGTTTTCCAGCTGCCATAGTACACAGGGTGAAACAAATTGTCTTCCAAGTCCTTCTGTAATAAGATTGCCCCTAGACCGTACCGCGAAGCATCAGTGTGCAGCTCCGTTTCGGCACCAACTCTATACAACTTCAATACAGGTTCACTTATTAGTGCTATTTTGAGTTGCTCAAATGCTTGTTGTTGTCGAACTCCGAATTCGAATTTGACTCCGTCCTTCAAAAGTTGTGACAGTGGTCGTGCTATCGTTGCATAGTTCGGAATAAACTTCCGAAAATATCCGGTCAACCCTAAAAATCGTTGAAGCTCTTTTGTCGTCGTGGGCTCCTGAAAGCGAGCCACTGCACTTGTTTTTTTCTCCGAGGGTCGAACAGTTCCTCCTTCCACAATATGAGCGAGGTATTCCACTCGTCGAACCAGCAGACTGCACTTCTTCCAATTGATTCTTAATCCGTACTGATTAGCTGTATCCAAAACCTGCTCCAATTTCAGCGAACATTCGATTTCGTCATTGGCTGGTATAATAAGATCATCAAGGTACACGATTACTACGCCCTTTGCAATCAGCTCACGAAATGCCACCCGAATGTGCCTTTGAAACACCGCCGGTGAATTGCACAGTCCAAACGGCACTTTTAGAAACTCAAATTGTCCATCTGGAGTTACGAACGCTGTGTATTTAACGCTTTCGTCTTCTACAGGCACGTGGAAAAAACTATCCTTGAGATCGAGAGTACAATATATCATAGATCCAGCGAGTCTATCCAGCTGATTTTCTATCAGCGGTAGTGGATAACGATCCCTCACAATCTTCTTATTGAGTTGACGGTAATCCACACATAATCTCAAATCTCCGTTTTTTTTCGTCACCAAAACGATTGGGCTGGCGTACTCAGAGCTACTGGGTCGGACAATGCCTTTCTCCACCCAATCATCTACGATTTCACTTACAGAATGTCGTTGTTCAGCAGATAGCCTGCGGGGATTCTGATGAGTAGGTTGTTCATCCTTCAGTAAAATGCGCATTTTCACGCCACTGTCTTTTGTCTTCTTGGGAAAATAGTTCGTCACTAATTCGTATATTTTATTTTTCATTTTCTCATCTGTTATGTGTTCCAAAGATACGTCAGATTTTTCTTCTTCATTTTTATCTCCCTGAACACTAATACACAGAACTTCGTTCCAACCAGCGTTATCCTCTTTCTCCGTCATATTGTCGAGCTTCGATAACGTTGCTTGACGTCTTTGTATTTTAATTGCAGCGAAATCTGACAGTTCGCCTCCTATCAGAAAATCATGTCCGAAATAGTCATCGGGCACTACGTCAATTTCTAAGAGAAACTCCATTTCATCGATGACAACGTCTGCTTCGAATCGTCCCAACGTGCTCCGTCCAACTGAACCGACTCCGTCGAAGTTTATGATTTTTGGATTAAGTTTAGGAGCACCCAACTGCACATAAAAACTTGAACGAGCAAGATGCAAATCACTGCCAGGATCGATCACCGCCGTCACTTCCTTTTGTAGAATTTTCACCGATTTATATGTTTTTTTGTCACTTCGAGATCGAAGGGCGTCTACTCTCGAGGACAATGATTTTTTACTGGATGCACTACCACCTTTCGGACATTTCGATGCAATGTGCCCAAATTCTCCGCACGAATAACACTTTGCGCCTTTTGCTTTATTAGGACAGTCTTTTCCAAGATGTTTTGCATCGCCGCAATTATAACATTTTTTCCGGTAAGATTGACATTTGCATGACCTGTCATCTTTTTCTTATCGGTCACCTGTGACGTTTGTCTTCCCTTCGTTCGATTCGCACGTTGAATTTCATATTGTGCAAATCTTTGACGCATGTCCTTAATCGTCGTGGCACCATATAAAATTGACTTATTACTCTCTTCGTCTTGGACTCCGTCAATAATATATTGAAGCTTAGCTTCGAGTTCGATGTCGGCATGACTCGCAAGCTTCAGAATGCGATACACGTATTCTTGATACGTTTCGTCAAATTTCTTTTTCACGGCACTTAACTGTTTGTGTATCTGTCGGCTGTTCATCGTTTTTCCGAACTCATCGATTAAAGCACTTTTTAACATATTCCAAGAACTTGCATTACACTCGAAATTTGCAAAAAGTTTCGCGGAACCACGAACAGCCTTTTCGCATAAATTATTTTCTGCACTTCACTCCACGCACAAAGATCAGCCGTTTCTTCAAAACTTACGAACCATCGTCGTACGTTTTGCGTACCGTCACCGCTAAATGTCTCCAGAGCGTCTTCAACATCTTTAAAAGTCAGCGTCGTATTCCTTGCGCTTTGTATTTCGCGCCCATCGCCCATAGCATGTCCGTTGCGAGAGCACATCGTCGTAACGCGTCGGATCATGCGTGCGTCGTTGCAAAGCGCTGTTGCCGGCCTGTCGCTTCTTCCATCACGAGCGTCGTCCGTCGCCTCGTCACTAGATTTCGTCGTTCCGCTCGACAGCGCCATCTGCGCGCGGCGTTTCGTACTTACGGGATCGCGCGTTGATTCTATTGTTGCTATGCCGCTGCTTTGTTCGCCAAATTCAACATGGCCGCCAAAATGTCCACCTTCTTCTTCTTCTTCTTTGTCTTCGCTATCACTCTCATCTACTTGTAGCGCAGCCCGTAGTCTTTCACGTAAAACTGCTTTGAGACCCGAAATCGGTAATCCCAACTCGCGTAATCTTTCCTTGAGTTCACTTTTACGCATTTCATCTATATTCAAAGTACGTCTTTTGTCGTCTTTCGTAAGCGTTACTTCGTCGCCGCCATTGGTATTCAATAATAGACAATCTTTATTAATACCGACCTTCGCCTTGCGTAGTCTTTCACGAAGCACAGCTCTGCTACCATTTGTCGACAAACCTAATTGCTCCAGCTGTTCAATTATGGCTTTGTTCGACGCATCGTCTATTGCATCATTTTGAGGTTGTGTATCCGCCATCTTTTGTTTATCGCCGTTTTTGATACACAAAGCACTAAACTTTTATCGTCAACGCACTCAGCGTAGTCACCAAAATGTCACAAAATTATTACGTGGCCACCTCGCCTCGCAAAAATTTCGCACGAAAACGATTTAAGTTCGAGCATCTCACCACGATGTATATATGGCGTCTTACGGAACACACTTCGCGTCGCGTTTTTCTTTTTCGCCTGAGTCCTATTTTCGCCCCCAATTGTGGGATCGTAAATAAAGATGGAAATGCTGGTAACGAGGTAATGGTAGAAAACACGTATATTTTAGAAATTAAAATAGAAATACAACGCCTTAGCTCTGTTCGCGACAACGAGTGCGTTACAACTGACTGCCGCCGTCGCGCTCCCCACTCTCACTCTTTCATAGACGGCGCCGCCACACAACACTCGCGGAACATTACGGTCTCATTTTATTTTTGATTCCCACAATAGCGTCGGACTTAGTGGACACCCTTGTCTTCCTCCATTTTCCACCCAAAATTCCGTGTCCCCTCCTGCTTTAACCACACATACTTCGTCTCCTCGTATATATGAGGTTGTGTGAATATCCTTCACTCTGTCTACAAACCCCCCACTAACTCCTCTCTTTATCAAAAGCAGCTTTCAGGTTGATAAAAAATGCATAAAGCTTTTTCTTCTCTCTCATCCTTTTTCCTACTATGTGCTTCAATATTTTGATATTATCCACTGTACCTCTCCCTTTTCTAAACCCCACCTGTGACTTACTCCATCCTTCCTTCTCATCGAGTTCTCTCACCAGTCGCTTGTTCAGTATATTTGCATATACCTTGCATCCCGTACTCGTTAGAGTTACACCTCTATAATTCCCTGGCTTCGTTTTATCTCCTTTTTTTTTCAATATAGGCACCACCACTCCTGTTCTCTACTTTTCTGGAAATCCCTTGCCCTCCTACAGTCTCTTTTCTATCCCTCCTCCCCAAACACTTCTCTAAAATGATCGACCCATTCTGATATTTCTATTTCCGTACTTATCTTCTCTCTTTTTCTCCTTCCTCTATTTATAAATTCCCACGCCTCTGCCTCGGTGTTGATATTTTCAACCTCTCTTTCTTCTTTTTTTCTTCCTCTTTCCTCGTACATAATTATCTGTACTCTCTTCTACTCCTCCTAAACTCCGCATAGCCTCCGGCTCTCCTATACATTCTTCTAGCCCTATTTACCTCTTTCTTTCTCTCTCTACACTCTTTATACCACCACGGGCACCAGCCAATTCCTTTCCTGTTCCCCCTTCTCTTTACCTGTACTGCTTCCTTCGTTACTTTTTCCAACTCATTCCACCCCTTTCCTACTCCTTCTTCCTTCCACTCAACCTCACCTAGTCTTTGCTTGAATTGTTATATCCCCTCCATTGACCAGTCCTGCACCCACTCGCCTTCCTCTTTCCCTCTTTTTCTCCCTTACAAACTTTATTCCAAATTCTACAAGTAATGGCGGGTGGTTCGACTCCACTCTGCAACCCACTTCCATTTTTTTACCCTCTCCGATGCCTCCGAGTTGACCACTCCAAGATCAATAACTGACCTTCCTTCCGCCATTTCATATGTCCACTCCCCCTCCTCATCTCCTTCTTTCATTTCGTTCATCACGAACCATCCCCTATCTTCTACCAAATCAATAAAATCTCTCCCTTGTTTATTTACTATCCCGTCTTTCGACCTTCCTCATTCTCTTACACCCTCTCCATACTCGTTCCATCCACCTTACTTTCCTATTCTGGCATTACAATCTCCTACTGTTGCCAAATTTTCCTCATCCCCCTCTTTCATTACTTCTCTCATAATTGTCAACCTTTCTTTATCGCCCTCTTTGTTATATTTGCAATCCCTCTTTGTCTTCATATCTTATCTCCTTTTATTTAATTTCTACTCTCACTCCCATTATGATACCCCCCTTTGCTCTTCCTCTCTTTGACACTCGCGTTGCAGCTTGGCATTTCCATCTCCATCCCTCCGGCATCTTTGTTTATAATTTCGCCCAATCCCTCTCATACACCCGTCTTCGTTTTTCTTTTTAAGACCTGCTAATTCCCAGAACATCCCCCTCACCCCTTGACTCCTTTCGGGTTCTTTATTCACGTTCGTTTTTATCATTTGTTTTACTCGCCCCGAGCATGAAGCATTCTTTAAAAAATTCTCGCATTAACCCTTTCTACTACATTTGCACCACATTCATCCACCACGTACTCTTTTCCATTCATAATTATTCTTCCATACTTCACAATAGAGTTTTTACATTTCGCGCTCTCTCCTTTCGCCCACATTACGTGTAGCGTGGCTTATGGAAAGTTACGCGTCGCCATTTCCCCTTCCCTTGCCTCGATTTCCTCTTGTGTAATTCCTCTTCGCGCCGAAACCCTTCTAATTCATTGAGGTTGGGTATCGCAGGAGACACCGATACGACTCAAAAACTCAAAATTTGTAAGATATTTTACAATTTAGACATTCGAACCGGGCTGCGGTATCCTGAGTATACTTTTTCTTACCAAGAGACAGATTTCGGAATCAGTACACTCTTAAAAAATGCTATTCAAATTTGTACAGTATTTGACACCTCTATTACTCGCCCAGTCCAAACCGGAAGTCCTAGACATAGGGCTAGATCTGAAGATATTTCATATATCGTATTTTGTTTAAATGGTACCGGAGCTGTCAACGCTATTTATAGGAGTATGATAAGAAGCGAATAAACCTTAGTGGTTAAAAATACATGATTATTTACGTTAATGAACTTTTCATATCTCACATTTTTTTCAATTATTACCAGAGCTCTAAATATATTTATTACAGTTTGGTAAGAAGCACATAAACTTTTTATAGATGATTATTTGTATATGATGACATTTCATATATCGTATTTTGTTTAATTGGTACCGAGATATCAACTCTGTTTATACCAGTATGGTAAGAAGCGAATAAACTTATTATAGAAGATTATTTGCATCTAATGACATTTCATATGTCGTATTTTGTTTAGTTGATACCAGAGCAGTCAAGTCTATTTTTACGAGTCTAGTAAGAAGCGAATAAATTATTATTTAAAAAAAAATACCTGGAACAATTGGTTGATGGATTCATTGGTGAATCTGCAGGCTGCTTCGTGGTCGTTGTGCCGTTGTGTTGTCTTCCTCCTCGTCTTTTGTCATCATGGAGAGACCGATCGCGATGCACGATATCTACACGATATCGTCACGAATTGACAAAAAATTTTTGCACGGCTCGCGTGGAGTACCAAATTTTCGAACTTTGGATTTCGGAGTTGAATGCCGAATCCATATGACTGACGAACAGCTGCGTGTCGGGCCACCATATTAGTTATATATTCTCTTGATTTTGTGACGTCATTGAAAACATTACGGAATGAACCGATCGCAGCGATTGCCGTAAAACTTAGAACTTATGCATTTGGGACCCTACATCCTCAATTTTCCACTGATTGCGATGAAATTTTGTTTAAAACCTCTATGAGACGTATAAAAAAGTCTTTGAGGAGCAAACATTTTGAATAACTTCACTGAATTTTCTAAATACATATTTATTTGATCATGCATAAGTTCTAAGTTTTTAAACTCTGAGGTTTATTCGCTTCTTACCATACTCGTATAAATATAGTTGACAGCTTCGGTACCAATTAAACAAAATACGATATATGAAATACCTTTAGATGCAAATAATCATCAATAAAAAGTTTATTCGCTTCTTACCACACTCGTGTAAATAGAGTCGACAGCTCTGGTATCAATTAAACAAAATACTATATATGAATATATTCTAGATCTAGTCCTATGTCTAGGACTTCCGGTTTGGACTGGGTGAGTAATAGAGGTGTCAAATACTGTACAAATTTGAATAGCATTTTTTAAGAGTGTACTGATTCCGAAATCTGTCTCTTTTTGAGAAAAAGTATACTCGACGATATCGTGCACCGCGATCGGTCTCCATGATGACAAAAGACGAGGAGGAAGATAACACAACGGCACAACGACCGCGGAGAAGCGTGCAGATTCAACAATGAATCCACCAACCAATTGTTTCAGGTATTTTTTTTTAAATAATAATTTATTTGCATCTTATCAGACTTCACCTACTGAGAGTTCTGGTAATAATTTGAAAATATCCGAAATATGACATTTTGGTGCCAATAATAGTCAATAAAAAGTTTATTCGCTTCTTACCAGACTCGTATTGTTCGCGCGGCATCCGCGAAAGTGCCGAAATTGGTATGAGTGGCGAAATCAGCGGGCGTCGCTCGACTGTTCGTCGCACTCGCGCTAATTAATTACCTATCGTCGCCATCATTAATCTGACTATTTAAATCACGCGCGCAATAAACTGACCAGTAATAACCTTCGCGGTCTCGAAGGGATCCAGTGGCGGTACCTGGTTTCGGAGGATTTCTTCCTGGTCAGTTTAGAACCGCTCTCCAAAGGTCACCCGCGTGTGCACCATTTTCGCAACCTTTTGGTTTTTTTTCCAATTTGCGCTTTCGCCGTGCCGCAATAGATTCCTCGCGATCTCCGCATTTAGTTAATAGTCATTTAATGTAATTTAAGTATACAGTGTAAATACAATTAATCATATACAGCCGCGATTTGTGTTATTTCCGCTGCAGGCCTGAGTGGTATAAATAAAGCTGACAGCTCTGGTACCAATTAAACAAAATACGATGTATGAAATGTCTTGAGATGCAAATAATCATCTATAATAAGTTTATTCGCTCCTTACCAGAGTCATATAAATGAAGCTGACTGCTCCGGTACCAATTATACAAAATATAATATATGAAACGTTTTCAGGTGCAAATAATCATGTATCAAAAGTTGATTCGCTTCTTACCAGACTCGTATAAATTCATTTGACAGATCTGGTAATGATAAGGCTGTGAAGTCATTGAATGTAATGTTAGTTTTGCTGGATTCGTAAAAATGTAAAAAAGTGTCAAGCGACGTGAAAATTGTAAATATGGTCGCTGGTAATGAACATACAAGGTATTGTCGATGTAAAAAGGATAAGATCATTGATGGTAATGAATTTTATCACTACTGCGATTAATAAAAGGGTTTAAAAATTATTGTCAATGTAATAAATGCAACGTCGTTGATGGTAATTGAAAGAGCTGAGAAAAGAATTAATTTTCCTATTCTAAAATGCTCGAAAATCCGAAGATCTGAGTGAGCGTCTCAAGTTCTTAATCGCCGGTTGAGTCGAGCAAAGAGAGACCGATCGTAACTGCGATCGTATAGCAGACCGAAAATTGCACCATCGACACAAAATAGGTACAGGTGAAAAAAGTATTCCACGAAGTGTAGCGGATCACACACAAATTAAGCTATTTTATTAGCGAAACTTTCAAAACGTACAAAATGTCGTACAAACATCCGCTCGCTAGTGCCTGTCGACCGAGACTGGTATTTCTGTCCACGCGATGAGAACGTCTGAGGGCGCTCACGGTAGAATTTTGGAGTTCGCGAAATTACCGACTTTGAGGCGGTTCGAATGAACATTACCAGTAATGAATGTCACCATTTGTTTCATTAGCACAAGTGTTGAAAAATTATTGCTGATGTACGAAATACAAGTTCGTTTAATGGTAATGAATGTTGTCATTAATTCACATATAAAATAGCTTAACAAATTGTTGGCAATGAGAAAATGTAAAAGCATAGTGAATACTACCATTGCTAGATTCATAACCCTGTAAAAAAACTGTTTGGCGACATACAAAACTAATTAGTAAAAGATGTTACATTAGCATATACGTAATGAGTTATCAGTGACTGGATGGTGTTGATTAAACTATATATGTTTACTCTATCGCTCTAACCTAAACGTCATTCCGAGCAGTTGACTCTGTACTGCGCCATATTGTCTTGAAGAAAGCGTTCCCCGTGCCAAACCCCAAAAACATGTATATCAAGAGAAATTTAAATGCCAGCACAGGCATTTAAACTGGGTATTTAAATTTCGTTTAGAATCCCCTTAAGTGAAAAGAATGTAATACTTTAAAACTGACAGCATCACTATCGCAGGGAAAATAGGCAGAAATATTCATATATAATGAATTACATTCTTTTGCAGTATGCATTGACACACTCATACTACTACAAGTGTAATTTAATTTACGAGAACAAATTAATTCTAATTTCTTTCCGTCACCCGTCGTGGCACAAGACGCGGATGACCAACATAAACCGGGAGTGTGCTCTTAAAAAAGTCATAACGTGAGAATAGAAAGAGTCTCCATACATTTTTTTTAAATTAAAGGTATAACATTTTCCTACCCGATGTCAAATCAAGTTCTTTTTAAAAATACCGAGAATATTGCTAAAATTTGAGTTGAAAAATATTTTAGGCCAATTTTTTAACAAGTTAAAAAAAGTTAATATTTTTTTATTTTTAAATAAGAACGCTTAATTTTATGAACAAAATGCACGTAGTCCCGTTTAAATGCGATAATTAAAAAAACAGATATATCAGTTTAAAGAAATTCAATAAATACGACGTAACGGCCGCCATTTTGAAACTTTTAAAAAACTACTCTATCAAAATGTTTTTCATGTCGATACCTATCAAATATTCCATTTTCGCTAAATTCGGGGACCTCGGCCTCAGTTTTGATAGAGTCGTCGTGGAATGACTCAATATATATATATATATATATATATATATATATATATATATATATATATATATATATATATATATATATATATATATATATATATTGGTTGAGGCGTTCGTTTGCGGAAAATTACGTATAAAAAGTGGCTATTATGGGGACATATGGTCTTTTTGGGGACAGTCCCCGAAAAATATAGATAAAAAGTGTATACTTTGAAACCATGATACTTAGGGGACATTTAAATGTATGGTTGAATATATGAGTATAACACAAAAACTAGTTAACGCAAAACCTAGGTCTAGGCAAGGTTCTATAGAGGTTGGGTTAGGATAGTATAAGGGGAGGAACGCATTGTTAATTTGAGGACATGTCCTCGAAATAGCCACTTTGTATAGCTGTCCCCGGAGTGACCCTTACACGCATATGTATATATATATATATATATATTGTAAGCTCGTCCTTATAAGGACGAGGCACTTCATTTTTGAATAGGTGGACCTACTTCGTGAAATGACCGGGAACTTCGGTGATCGACACTCGCGGAATTTCTAATAAAATAAAACACACAGTTTACTCACGGATGCGCTTTGCTCCTTCTCCTCCGGTATGGGATGGACCTGGGTCGGCTGATCCTCCTGCACGGGGCTTGGTGCGTCTCCACTCCAAAACGGGAAGTTCTGCCGCGACCGTACTCAACACGTTTCACTACTACTGCTGCGAACTCGCGCTCGTTATAGTCGTCGATCCGGATCCTCCAGATGCTCGAGACTAACTGTCTTCTCTCTTCTTCTCTTCGGAGGCGGTGCGCCGTCGAACCGGCGCGTGCGCGCTCTAGCGACCGGCGTGAGGGAGAGGTCCGTCCTGGGGTCCGAGTTGGGGGACGTACTCGTCGGGGCGATGACGAGCACCGTCCTCGGGGTCTTCGTGGTGGGAGGGGACGACACGGAGCGCTGACAAGTGCTTCGTGCGTCCCCGTATCGTCTCGGGCTAGAGTTCGCCGTTTGGAGAGAGAGAACGATAGGGAGAGATGGAGAGAGATCGGCGGCGGTGGCCGAGGCCCGTTACTCGGGAACTCTCGAGGCGCACTGCGGCACGACCTGTGGGGGAGGACGAGTGGAGGCGCGCTACGGTAAAAAAGAACCGTTTCTCCTCGGGGAGGGGCGGACTTCGTAGTGGGGTTACGCCCGGCCCGAATAGATGGCGCGAGGCTCGGGAAGCGCGTCGATCTGTGACGGGTTTCGTCACAAACCCCCGGGCCTGACTCCAGTACCCCTTGGGTACTGTATGTCATATGCCGACGTTCGGGTTCTGGGGGGGGGGGGGGGCGTAGGGAGGTTTCTTGAGTGTTCGGGCCAACTGAATCGCAACGGGGCGACGGCGAGGAGGACTCAACTCGCCTGGAACTCCACGTGCTAAGTCCCGAATTGGCGACTTATTGCGACGTGTCCTTACGTATTTAGGTCGGTGGCGTTCGCGACGGGCCACTAAAATTTTCTATACGGTTTAGCGCGACTTGGCTCTACTCTTTACTTTATGCCTGTGCATAGCCGAGGGTAACAATAATTCGCGAAGGACAACATCATCGTAAGGGACAGCAGGTCACGCACACGACACCGGCGCGTCCCGGATACCGGGCGTGGGGAGGAGGAGGCTACTCTACCCGCTACCGGGCCGGGTGCCTCCGGCGATTGGGGGTTAACGGCCCCCTTCGTCGCGAGACCTCCTTCCCCCCAGTAGTCGCCGATAGCAACTATGCGCCGGGTGGCCTCGCTGGCCACAATTCCAGCAGCGGCGCTCGGCGGGGGTGACCCGTAACGGTCCCGGGCCGGCCCTGGTGAGGGTACGTCCCCCGAGAGCCGCTACCGGAACTAGCGGTGCCATGAGGGGGGGAGGTAGGGACATCAGGGGAGGTGGCCGCGTTACCGCTCATCCTCCCAGACCAAGGCGCAAAAGTCCTCGACAGGGACCAGTGACTGGGAGGGGAGAGAAGGGGGGGGGGCGAACGAGGAGGTTCTCCCCTGGTTGCCCGATGGGTGGCTGCGCGGTCCCGTCTCCGTCCTCCTCCATTTCCTCCGGTGAGGAGTGGTCCGTGTCCGGGGGCTGTCCGGGTGCCTCATGGGGCGGCGGAGGCGCGGCTGCCCCGACGGGTCGTCCGACTCGTCTGTCGCCGTCCCCAACTGCAGGGGTATGAGACCGGCGTGGCACGGGGGAATCGGGTGGTCGGCGGTTGGCCGCGCGAACACCACCCGTTCGGCCTCCACCGGTTGGGGTAGGTGGCAGACGGTTGGTAGCGGTGGAAATTCCGCCGGGGTGAGTGGCGGCACCGCTGTCGCTGCCTCTGCCGTCGGTGGTGGTGACGCCGTGGTTCCCCTGGGGCGGCCGAAGGTGACCTGGCAGGGCACCCCCGCCCACCGGGTCCTCTTCCTTCCTGTTGCCACCTTCACCATGTTGCTTGGTTGTACCTAGAAAAAACAAAAGGAATTACCCTACGTAGGTTGGGTCTACTTTTAGATTTGGGCCAACCTTATCCTTTGTTATTCCAATTATATCACCTACTAACAGAGTGTAAGCAGAATTAGTAAGACAATCACAGTTTACTATCCATTGACCCATATACAGCAATAACAAAACAACAAAACACAAAAAAAAATTGATAAAGGTGGGAGGGGGTAGTGGTCCCTCAACTATAGAGGTACCAGTGTAGCATCTAGACTCTTCGGGGACGTAGGTCGGGACGTCTTCCCCCCGGGTGCGCCGGCGAAAGGGAGACATGCGGCGCTGCTGTCTTGCGTGGACGACCTGGGCGCCTACGGGGTGGGGTCGCTTTAGTCGTCTCCACTGGCCTTATCGCTCGGGGCACCTCACTGCGGCGTAGCATGGGGGTTCGCTTAATCGGTCCCTGGGTGGCCGGTCGGGGCTGTTTCGATGGCCGCCCACGGCGACGTGGTAATGGTTCTTTTCCTAACGAGTCCGGACTCCTCATTTTTAATTGAGGGTCCGTAAGGTTTTCGGGTATCGAGGGAGGAGCGATTGGCTCGATTCTCGAACTCTCCTCGGCGTCGGGGGCGCGATAGGGTTTCAGGTCCTTGATATGCGCCCTTGGGTTCCGACGACTATCCGGGTCACTTAGTTCGAAAACGCCGGGGGATATTACTCGTATTATTCTATGCGGGCCACTGAATTTGGGCGCAAGTTTCGCCGCAAAATTTTGAGCTCCCGACGATAGGACCCGTATGCGTCGTAGCACTAAATCGCCCACCTTGTATTCTACCTCACGATGGGAGCGATTATAGTATTCGGCTTGGCGCGTCGCGGCGCGCTCCAGGTTGCGATGGACCCAGTCGTGAATGAGAGGTAGCCTCCTCATTCGATCATGCCAGAATTCAGGATCCTTGGGTAGTGTAAGTGGGGGAGGGGGAAGATCGGTACGTATATTTCTGATGGCTACTGGATTGCGGCCGAAATTCAGGAACGCGGGGGTCATTCTCGTGGACGACTGTACAGCCGTATTCAGGGCGAACGTAAGTTCTTCTAGGTGTACGTCCCAGTCGCGATGGTCGTGTGACACGAATGTACACATCATCGTTTTGAGGGTCCGGTTGACCCTCTCGACTGGGTTCGCTTGGGCGTGATACGGGGGGGGGGGGGGGGGGGGTACGGGCGGGGGTTATGCCTAACTGCTTCAGGTGGGTCTGCACATATGTGTTGTCGTACTGCTTGGCATTGTCTGAAAGAAAATATCTTGGACAACTCCATCGATTAATAACGAGGCTATTGAAGGCGGCCATTATGGCGGCACCTGTAGCCGCTCGAAGAGGTTTCACTTCCACGTATTTAGTGAACATATCCTGAAAAACCACTACGAACTGGTTTTGACGCTTGCTGGGGGGGAACGGTCCCATGACGTCAGAACTGACCGTCATCCAGGGGCCTTCCGTGGTTCTTTCGCGCATGAGTCCGCCCGGGGCCTGCTGAGAAACTTTTTGCTTCTGACAGGCGGGGCAGCGTGCAACGAAAGTAGTGACGTCCTGGAAAACACCGGGCCAATAGAAGTCTTGGATGAGGCGGTGATACGTCTTATCCACTCCTAAATGGCCGGCTTGAGGGCTATCGTGCGCATCGCTGAGGGCACGGGCACGCGCTCCTGCGGGGAGAACGAGTTTCCAGGCGTCGAGGTCATTGAGGGCGGACTCTATTAGCGGGTGGGGTTTGTGGAAGTATATCCGGTCATCCTCGATCCTCCAATCCGGATATTTCGAGGGAAATTTTCGGATATTATCCATTTTCTGGGTGTACCACGGGTCCGTTGTATCGCCCAGGGCGCAAAGGGCGGTATCTACATTTTCGTACATTCTCGAGAGGGCATCGGGCACCACATTGAGCGTGCCTTTTCGAAGCTCGATTTTCATATCATATGTCTGCATGGCTAGGGCCCACCGTGCCAGTCGCCCGGTTGGGTCTCGCAAGTTCCTGAGCCACTGCAGACTGCTATGGTCGGTGATCACCCGAAAGTGGGTCCCCTCGACATAGGGTCGATACTTTTTCACGGCCCAGAGGACGGCGAGACACTCTTTCTCCGTGACGGTATACTTTCGTTCAGCCTTGGTGAGCACGCGGCTAGCAAAACTAATCGGGTGCTCATTACCGGCTATTTCCTGGGTGATTACCGCCCCGATAGCAAAGTCCCTCGCATCCGTCTGAATCGTGAAGGGGACGTCAAAGTTTGGGCGTGCCAACACGGGGGTACGGGTGAGGGAGTCTCGGAGGGCTTCGAAAGCAGATTGCTGCTCTGAGCCCCATATCCAGGGAGTATTCTTTGTTAATAATTTCGTCAGATGAACGCGATCACGCGAAAAATCTGGGAGAAAGCGCGCGTACCACCCCACCATCCCTAAAAAGCGTCTTAGCTGTTTGAGATTGGTGGGGGGGGGGGGCGGAAATTCGAGAACGGGAGCGACCTTGTCCGGATCCGTCTTCAGTCCATCTTTATTCAATACGAACCCGAGGTATTTTACCTCGTCCCGGAAGAATTCACTCTTCTCCGGGTTTAGTTCCAATCCGGCGTTGCGTAGACTGGTCAATACAAGTCTCAAGTAGCGAAAATGGTCCTCCTCATTGTCCGTGGCTATGATGATGTCATCCAAATAGGCGAAGACGTGGGGTTCCCACGCGGGGTCGATGAGACGGTCCACTAATCGCTGAAAGGTCGCCGGCGCGTTGGTGAGCCCGAATGGCATTCGTTTGAATTGAAATAAACCGCGCCCGGGGACGGCGAACGCGGTAACGGGCCGACTGTTAAGTGCTACCGGCACCTGAAAGTAGGCCTGGCTTAGATCGAGGGTAGTGATGCATTGGGCCCGGCTCAACCCGGACAGAATCCTATCCATCGAGGGGAGCGGATAAGCATCCTTCTTTGTTATTTTATTTACGTCTCGGAAGTCTACGCAGAACCTAAAAGTCCCATTCGACTTCCGGACGATAACGGGGTTACTCATCCAGGGGCTCGAGGAGCGTTCGATGACGCCATTTCTTAGCATTTCATCGACCGCGTCCTGTGCTACTTTTAGCATGTAAGGAGAGAGTAGGCGAGCCTTTTGACGAATCGGGGGATGACCCTGTACGTCGATAGCGTGCTGAGTCAGACGTGTTATGCCGATTGTAGGGGTTCTATTTGCGGGGTAGAACTTGTCAAGTAGCCTCCTCAATCGTGGGCCAGCTTCTTGGGAGAGGGCGACCAATCCGACGCAGTCGTATACGGCGAAGGCGGTAACTGAAACACCGGAATCGTTTAACGAGTGCGGGGTGCCGTTATGGCTACTCCACGCATTATTCTCGGTATCTATCTTCAGCCCGAAGAGGCACATAAAATCCATCCCCAATACGCATGCGTAGTGGATGGGGGCTACTCTTATTTCCAAATTTCGCGTATGACTATCTACCGTCATCGCGAGGGTAACGACGCCATTTAATGGGACTAGCGCACCATTGGCAACTCTTACTTGTTCCTCACTTGACCTTAGGAACGGCGAAACTACCTCCCGACACGCGAGGCCTAAATAAGAGCGCGACGCTCCGGTATCAACGAGTGCCCTTATTATCTTCCCATTCAAAACTACGCGAAAGTGGGGGCGAGGGTCCGAATCTAGTGTCCATTGATTACCTTCGCAAGAATCTATGGACTCGGACCCGATATTCAGCCATCTGGGCTTAGGGGTTGCCGAAGCGATCCGTCTCTTCTCAACGTCTTTCTCTATCCGGCTTGTCGTGAGGGTGCTCGCGGATGGGACTGTAAGGGGGGGTTCAGGGGTTTCCTTCCCCCCCGTTAACAGTTTCCCGACCGTTTACGCGCGCAAACGGGACAATTGTTGGCATCCCGGCCTGGATAGCCACAGACCCTACAAAAATGCCCTAAGGGGTTGGGGCACTCTCGGTATATGTGCCCCGTCTGCTTACAATTATAACACCGGACCGGGTTCCGATTCGGTGGTGATCTTGTCTCGAAGGGTGGACGCTCTCTCGGCGCCACATCCAGGAGGCGTGGCACTCTTGGTAGCCGCGGGTTTTGAGTGGTCGCCACTTGTGGTTGGTGCTGCGGATATGCCGGTACCGAGCGCGTGGGGTTGCGGCCTCTGTTCCGCTCTACGCGGGCTACCGGCGCCGCCTCCTCTTCCTCGTAGGGGGCTGGCGACGGAGGGGGTGGGCTTACGACGCTAACCTTTGCCATCTTCACCGCGGGCGTCGCGAGGGCCAGCTTTTCCTTGCTTCGCCTCATCTTGGGCGTATAGGCGAAGGCGGGGAAGGCGGACTGGTTAGCCGCTGGAGGGGGGCGGTAGACCCTCTCTTGATTGGCGGCCCCCTCCACCTGTCGACCGATTCGCAGTAAGTCTGCAAAGTCGGTAACGGCTTCCCTCTCGATTTTTCGAGCTAATCCCGGACGCAAGTTTTGGACTGCTATATCTAGTTGTTCTTCTTGAGACGGGGGGAAAGTAAGTAAATTGAATAGGCTCCGTAGGGCCACCAAGTACTCCCGAATGGGCTCGTCCAGTCCTTGTGTGCGCAAGGTGATTTCCCTCTTGATACTGGCTTCCAGGTGGCGTTGACCGAACGCGTCGCGAAAATAACGTACGAAGCCGGGGTACGTATGCCAGCTTGTCTTTTCCACCCGGTACCAGTTGAGGGCCGATCCCTTAAATGCTTCAGGTAGGGCGCGCAAGAGGTCCTCTTCCGTCAGATCCCGACTCGTGACGTATTCGCCCAGTTTGACGAGGAACTCCTCCGCGTCCTCCCCCTCCTCGCCGGAGTAACGGGGTCCGTGTGTCATCCAATGTTCAATGGCAGTCCTCTGCCATCGGACACCAGACATTGACAGGCTGGGGTTGAATGACCCTCCAGCGGTGGACGCGTTACCTTCCGGGCGACGCGAGGTTTGGGGTTGACCGATCCGCGTGCTGTTATAGGGGGGTTGCAGCGGGGACATGCTATATGTCAGGTCCGCTGGAAAGTGGACATGGGACGTGTGCGCGTTCGGACGACGGGGGGGACGTTGTCCTAATATTACCGGCCGAGGGGGGTCCACTGGTCGCGAGTAGAAGTCGTCCCGATTTTGGGGATCGATCTCCTCGAACCATTGGGGGTTTGCTGTCTCTCGTGCCCCATTGTTAGCGGCATCCTCCCGAAACGGTTCGGGAGCCGACAATGTAAGGCGGCTACTCCTCGTTAACGCACTGGGTGGATTGGGGTAACTGCTGGCCGGTGCCCTCCGGCGAGGCACATTTTCTGGTCGTGTGTCCCGAGGGGGGGCTACTGCCCCATCATTGGACCGATCGACCTGATAGGTGGTCGCATCGGCCTCTGAGAATTGAAAACTCTCCTCCCCAAACGAGATCGGGTCCCGGTAATGGGCCCGCGATCTATCGGACGGAAACCCATAATTCTGCGATTCCGCGGTTCCGAACCGCGTTGACCGCTGGGGTTCGATGGGGTCCAGATGTCCCGTCGACCGGGGGCCACTTAGCATGGTCCCATAAACGGGCAACTCACCGCTTCGGACAACGTGTAGGGGGGGGGGGTGATCGCCTCGTCCATCTACTCGGTGATCCCACTCGACCGGGGTCTCCGGGAACCGCTGTAAGATTGTGTATCTTACGAGTCGATCCCGTACCACCTCTATCGGTCCGGATATCAGCAATTCGGCTCTATCACACCGGCCGATAAGGTCGCGTAAATCGACCACCCGGTCGATTTCTGCCCGGATTGCCGAGATTTGTTCCGGACTGGCTATTCGTCGCTCCGCTGCCCGAGAGGGCGCGACGTGCGTAGCGGTTGCCGTGTATGACCCGGGCGCGGTAGTGATGGGGACATATTCGGTCGTGGTGGTTGGCGTTACCACCGTTAGCGTAGGTATCACCATTACAGGGGAGGTAACGGGGGTGTATTCAAAAGAATCCATATTAAGGCAATTAATCCCTTCAATACGACCCAATTGGGAAAAATCACAAAAGGGTAGGGGTAAATATCAGGACCTCTCTTACTCCACTCGTTCAGTCCTACCGGAAATACTCGACTGATGTTGGGGGAGATGCTGATAAATCAGTTGCTCTTCAAGGACGCGATGTACTCGAGATTCTACTTCGAGCTACTGGGGTCGTTGTTTGAGCTACCTGATCTCTGGCGTACCGCCAATTAATGCCACACAAAACAACTGCCCGGAATTACTTCGAATTTTCTTATTCGTAGTTTCCGATACAAATACGATGCGCTATCACGCATAAAAAAAGTATTCTATGTAACGGGGGCTTCCAAGAAAAAGGGGATTTCACAAATAACGGTAAATTCTAAGATACAGGGAATCTCAGAATATAAAGGGAATTCAAAATTAAACGGAATTCACAAATAAAGGGGAATCCCGAAATTAAGGGGTATTCAAGATGAAATAAAAAAAAAATAAACGAGATTCACAGATAAAAGGGGAATTCAGAAGTTAAGGGGAATTCGAAATTAAAATAAAAGGGGGAATCAAAAATAAAGGGGCATTTAAAATAAAATAAAAGGGGAATCAGAATAAAAGGGAAATTCCCAAAAATAAAGGGGAATTTAAAATTTACGGGGGACTCAAAGTAAAAGGGAATTCAAAAATACAAGGGAATGCAAACTGGACGGGAATTCAAAACTAAAAGGAAATTCAGACATAAAGGGACATTCAAAAATAAAACGGAATTGCACAAAAAGAAATAAAGGGATACTCAAAAATAACGGGTATTGCAAAAATAAGGGGAAATTTGAAAATAAGGAATTTTCAAAATTAAGGGGAGGTTTAAAACTAAGGAATTTTCCAAATTTACGGAAAATTCAAAAATAGTGGAAATGAACACTATTGGCAAATTCCAACTAACGTAATTTCCAAAATTAAAAGGGGATTCAAAATAAAAGGGGACTCAAAGCTAACAGGAAATTCAAAAATAAAAGGGAGGTCGAAAATACAAGGGAATTAAAATTAGAAGGGAATTCAAAATTAACGGGAAATTAAAAAAAAAAAAAAAATAAAAAGGAAATTCGAAAATAAAAGGGGATTCGAAACTAACAGGAAATTCTAAAATAAAAAGGAAATTCGAAAATAAAAGGGGATTCGAAACTAACGGGAAATTCAAAAATAAAAAGGACATTCGAAAATAAAAGGGGATTCGAAACTAACGGGAAATTCAAAAATAAAAAGGAAATTCGAAAATAAAAGGGGATTCGAAACTAACGGGAAATTCAAAAATAAAAAGGAAATTCGAAAATAAAAGGGGATTCGAAACTAACGGGAAATTCAAAAGTGCGACTTTGGATTCCGGATATACATAAATAATGGGAATTCAAAAATAATGAATATCAATAAATAAGGGAAATTCAAAACTAACGGGAAATTCAAAATAAAAAGTTTAAATTCTGGGTAGCGAATCGGGGTTGTCCGTTATTTTCGGTAACGAACTGACGGTGTACTTTTACAACAAAAAAAAAGTTTTCCTCCCTTAAGTATCCCATACAAGGGCGCGACTCGCGAAGGGAAATTGGAAGTTTTTATTTCCTCTTTAAAACTCCTCAAGTCGCTACACTGGTACCTGTGGGACAATTCTTAAGAAAGATAACATTGCGCACTTCTTTTTATACTTAAATTATAATTAACATTTATTCTGAGTACATATATTGCACATATATTCATACACACACACACACACACATATATATATATATATATATATATATATATATATATATATATATATATATATATATATATAGATTTATATAGATTTATATTAATAATATTGGGCTAATACAATTCAAAAATTTTGTTTACTGAAGAAATTTTTTTTTTTTTTTTTTGTTATTTTATTATTTAATTATTTCAGCTTTGTTACACAAAAAAAAAATATAAACTATTTAAATTTCAATCCTCTTAGAAAAATTTACACGTTCGATACAATTTCAAATTTTTCAGTTTTCATTAAAATTTGAAAATCTATTACCGGAATTTAACTGTCTGAATTAATTCATTTACTACTTCGATTTGAAAACACTTAGTAAAAACAAAACCCCCAAAAAAAAACTGCAAATTAAAATAACGATTATTTTCTGGATTCCATTAAATTTTTCTAAAATTATTCCTTTATTCCCTTCTTATTTTCACTTGTAGGGAGTTTCTGGGATTTCATTCTCTGTATTAAAATTAATATTAATTACACAGAGTTCATTCCTTAAATCTACAGATAAATTTATACTTTTATTTATAACATTAAATGCACATCCTAACTAATTATATATAATTATCAATATAATATCATTACAATCTAAAGTTAACGGCACAGAGTTCGAAAATTTTTCTATTTCAATGCAAAGAACCGAAATTCAAAGTTTCGTTGCGGGTTATTACATTTATTTTCAAATGGGAAGTTGCGACGGAATATAAGTTCCTTAAATTCTTTTGAACTTTGAAACAAATTTTTTTTTCTAACGGTTAGGGACGGCAAGGCGGGTGTTTGTCAACACCTTGATTTCACTGGGCCAACTTATTTCCCGACAACTGTTTTTAAAATTGACTATGTAAACACGTACTGAAGCACTCAATTGAAATTGCCGTTGCACCCGTTGCAACGATTTTCTTTATTTTTGATTTTCGGTAGTCGCGACACTAAAAGAGATCACTCAAAAAAAAGATTTTTCCTCTATTCCGATTCCCGGCGAGTTCCACCGAACTCGTTACGACACTTTCTTAAATTTTTACTTTTTTATTAATTTGGGAACGCCTAATTAGAGTCCCCACCAGGGATGCCATTTTGTAAGCTCGTCCTTATAAGGACGAGGCACTTCATTTTTGAATGCGCGATCTACTAAAAAGGGGGGCCGGGGGCGCGGGTTCCACTCTCGCGACGGTGGACCTACTTCGTGAAATGACCGGGAACTTCGGTGATCGACACTCGCGGAATTTCTAATAAAATAAAACACACAGTTTACTCACGGATGCGCTTTGCTCCTTCTCCTCCGGTATGGGATGGACCTGGGTCGGCTGATCCTCCTGCACGGGGCTTGGTGCGTCTCCACTCCAAAACGGGAAGTTCTGCCGCGACCGTACTCAACACGTTTCACTACTACTGCTGCGAACTCGCGCTCGTTATAGTCGTCGATCCGGATCCTCCAGATGCTCGAGACTAACTGTCTTCTCTCTTCTTCTCTTCGGAGGCGGTGCGCCGTCGAACCGGCGCGTGCGCGCTCTAGCGACCGGCGTGAGGGAGGGGTCCGTCCTGGGGTCCGAGTTGGGGGACGTACTCGTCGGGGCGATGACGAGCACCGTCCTCGGGGTCTTCGTGGTGGGAGGGGACGACACGGAGCGCTGACAAGTGCTTCGTGCGTCCCCGTATCGTCTCGGGCTAGCGTTCGCCGTTTGGAGAGAGAGAACGATAGGGAGAGATGGAGAGAGATCGGCGGCGGTGGCCGAGGCCCGTTACTCGGGAACTCTCGAGGCGCACTGCGGCACGACCTGTGGGGGAGGACGAGTGGAGGCGCGCTACGGTAAAAAAGAACCGTTTCTCCTCGGGGAGGGGCGGACTTCGTAGTGGGGTTACGCCCGGCCCCAATAGATGGCGCGAGGCTCGGGAAGCGCGTCGATCTGTGACGGGTTTCGTCACAATATACAGGGTGTACGAAAAGTCCCGGGACGGTTGAATAACTTTCGAAAGAATAAAAATTTCAAAAATCGCCGAAACACGTGATTCGATTTTTCAAACAAGCTATCTTTTGAGGGGGGGGTTTCGGCCCCCCAACCTCAAGGGGGGCGGGGGGCACGAGGGGGGCCAAAAATCTTAAATGGCAATATGGTTTGAGTGGGGGCTCATTTGAAAGGTATTTTCGAGATGAATTCAGATCACTGGTCATAGAGGGCGCTGCGATCATTTTTCGCAGAGATTTTTGACTTTTTCAGATCTTAGACGTACTAACGTTTGAAAAAATGAAAATTTCGAAGTCGCCGAATCGTGTAATTCAATATTCTTAAAAAACTTAAAAAACTTAAAATCGTGTAAAACAATATTCTTAAACGGGTGTCAACCCGTTTCTGAACGTTACATTGAAAACCTCTTTTACTTGTATCTCTCCGAAAAATGATCGCAGCGCCCTCTATAACCTGTGATCTGAATTCGTCTCGAAAATACCTTTCAAATGAGCCCCCACTCAAACCATGTTGCCATTTAAGATTTTTGGCCCCCCTCGTGCCCCCCGCCCCCCTTGTGGTTGGGGGGCCGAAACCCCCCCTCAAAAGATAGCTTGTTTGAAAAATCGAATCACGTGTTTCGGCGATTTTTGAAATTTTTATTCTTTTGAAAGTTATTCAACCGTCCCGGGACTTTTCGTACACCCTGTATATATATATATATATATATATATTTAGCATATGACGTTTTTTAGATCTTGCTCACTATTGCTAGTAATTTAGTAGTACCTAATGCAAACGGGAAAATAATTGCAGCAGATACATTAAATGCTCTAGAAAAGTTACGTGCTCCAAAAAGTGTTTCAAAAATACTAAGTGCACCAGGAACAATAAGAACTCCAAAAATATTAAGTACGCCAGGAACATCAAGGGCAAAATTTGGTAAAATTTGTTTTTTATTTAATATGCACTTACTTTGAGAATCGTAATTTGGGAGTTTATGTTGGTTTATTTTTCTTTTTTAGGTACCAACCAAAGCATCGTGAATGTTACTTCAAGTATATTTCCTCAAGTACGTAATTTAATATTTTCAGAATACTCAGTGTAAATGGAAAGAAATATGCGTTCACAGAAAGACCGGTTCGGTATTAAATATTGGACTAAAATTGCCTTTCTATATAAAAAATTTTATTTTCTACTGCGTATATTTAGACATATTTGAAAAAAAAACTAATTTTATCAAATACACTTCAATGACAATCGTATTTCTTACTCATTCGAAAGAAAAAATTAGTATATAAAAATTGTTAATGTTTTTTTTTTGTCCTTAGACGATGTGAAGAGTTGCTGATTCATATTTTATGAAAATAGTATTTTATTCCAATATAGATATAAAATCAATAATCCGCAAAGGCAATTGTTGCCTGACATTTCATAACTAGCAATAAATTTCATTAAATTGTTACTTAGTAATAGTTTTAATGTGTTCATATATTCGACAGTAAAATATTTGAATAGATAGGTTGTCTCATTCAAATGGATACGAAAAGCCAATATATGATTTAAAGTGTAGGTATAAAATCATGAACAGAGTAAAACTATTACAAAATAAAGAATTAATTAACATTATGGTTCGATATTAAATATCAAAATAAAGAAAACGAGATCACTATTATATTTTTTAAAGTTATTTATTCCTATATAGTATAGAAGAATTTTTAAAGCATTCGACAGATGGATGAATTTTATTAGCAAAAAAGTTAAAAAAATTAGAAAAACGTGATCGAAGAAAATTATGTAAATTAATAATAGATCACTTTATGCAGTCAGGTAATGTGTAAGTATACTCTACTGTTAAATAAATTATGAATGTTGATTAGAAAAGAAATTTTGTTTATCAGTATTAATTTCAATATGAAAAATAGAAATTGAAAATCGTTCGAGCTGGAGTAAAAATTAGCAATTAAGTTTTAGGTAATTATGTTAAATTAATTAATGTAAATTCATAAATTTTTAAAAATTATTTCACATAATATAAAAATATTAAAATTAATCAAAAATTTAATTAAAATCCAAGTTTGGTTATTTATCGAAAATATGAGCAAGTATATAAATGGTAACAACATTATTTATATTGCAAATCACTTATAGGATACCAGCCCAGTAAACGAAAAAGTATTCAGAAGTATTATTGATAAGTATTCACATATGTTACTTTTAATCCTATTTGTTGGCCTTTGTGAACGCTTCCCTATTTTCAATCATTTCTAATCATTATGGAAGTATTCACTGTATTTTTTTTAATGCTTCCCAATACTTCAAGATTACAATTATAAAGTGAATCCTTTGCTATTCTTAAAGAAGTATTGCTACGTGTATTTTGAATACCGCTGACACGGTATCTAGGTGTCCCGCACCATAGTTTTTCGACGTCCATGTTGACTGCTTCATAGTTTTCGATGTCTAGGTGTTCCTAGATTTCACCGTAGTTTTTGAGGCATCTGGGACCTGAACGGCACAAAATGTCAGTGCGAGACACCTGAACATCGAAAACTACGAAGCAATCGACCTGGACAGCGAAAAATGACGGTGCGGGACACCTAGACATCGAAAACTGTGGAACATCAATTTTATCAATATGGTGGAATAGAAGAGTGTTCAATTTCGAGAACTGGTAATTCAAAATGAAATCGGAATACTCAGGATTGGTCTTGTGTCCGTGAAGGAGCTGATAATGTATAGGAAATCGTATTAATTAGAATACAGTTTATATCCTTTTGTACGTGTTGTATAATTCCGATAAAAGCGAATATATAATTAAAACTAGAAAGCGTCAAAACAAAATATTATGTATCCGTAAATATCGAATTACGCGTTAAACAGTGATCGTCAGCAGTGGACCCGTGGTCGGCGTCGCGCGAGCTCGTTACTCAAGTTAAGCAACTTACTTGGAGAACAGTAGGTGGATAGGTGACCACCCGAGAACAGATTTTCTTTAGAAATAATTAAGTTATTAAAAGAAAAATAAAAAATAAAAAATAAGTATCATTAAGTTAAATAAACAATATTAATTTTTCAATTTAATTTTTTAATAAAATTTTATAATAAAAAGAGAAAGAATGAAAAGAATTATACAAAATTCCTATCAGTTTTGAATTTCATAGTATTCGGTAGGAACAATTCTATCCTTCCCAATACTTTTACAAGGATTAAGAAATAACATTCAGAAGTATTGAAAATTTCAATGCATCTGAATACTTTTTCGTTTGCTGGGAGATGTAACGCTTCAAGTAGCAGTCAATGAAATTGCAGTATTTGTTACCGACGAAAATTCTACAGTATACTTTATGGGATATCAGCCGAAAACAAACATTTCACCCAAACAATGTCATTCTGGAAAACTTTATTGTTGATACGTAAATACAAAGACTGCCATCAAGAAGTACACACCTGTTGATTTGGAGCATGTACATTTTGATGGTAAATTAGAATAATGGTTGTTAATGAATCTTTACTTACATTATTTACCACAGTAATATATTTTTCAGAAACTGATACTGAAAATGATAATGCCGAATATTCAGTAGAATTTAAAAAAACAATGTTTCTCCGTGGTCGGATGTTTGCATAAAATGGCAAGAGACTTTTATGTATCCGAAAAAATATTTAGAATCACATTCGTATACTGAATATTTTGACAAATTTCCCTATCTCAAAATAGGAACTGGCTATGAATTATTATTGAGCGACTATGCAACTCAATTTCCTGACAAAGAACAAAACTTGTCTACATATTAGCAGGTATTAAAAGCAGAAATCTTCCAAGCTTCCAACAGTGTGATTAATGATGACTGCAACTCAACATATACAGGTAAAAATGAAAATTATCCAAAAGAATTGTACGTGGCAAATAAAATTTATTTTTTATTAGTGTGTGTAAAAATGCTATTTTACATTTGTACACACTTACAACAAAAAATAATGCACATGTGCGAAAATTTGTTGAATTTATCATATATTATTTCTTTTACATTACATTATTATTGTATTGTAAAAAAAATATTACTTCATTCTAGATGCATTAGCTGTTCTTCAATTTCCGGATTTGTTTCCGTTACCTACGTGTAACTCCGTTACTACGAAGAGAAAAGTTTGGAGACCTTCGAAGGTGGAAGCCAAAAATACTTTCATTCTTCATGTATTGGTAATTTAGTTCTGAAATAATATTAGAATATTATTCATGTAACGTGTATTTTCATATTATCTATGTATATATACATACATATAAATTTGTATATTACAGAATCCTAGTGATGTGCACGTTTCAATTGAAGACAGATATAAACTTGAAACGAATCGGAATCAAGTTGATTAAAAACTTTCATAGTTGATAAAACCTTTCTGAATCGTCCACACATAAAAACATTAAACGTCAAATTATTAGTCAATATCATAATAAATAAATTAAAATTATAGATTGGAATCGTTGGTGCTGAAATAATATACAAGTCATAATTATTTGTCATTATTAGTCATTCAATTAAAATGTATTTCATACTTCGAATTTCAGAAATAATCGAACTCGTTAAACAAATAATAATTACACACACTCATACCAAACATACTCGGAGTCACGATCGAATATAAATAAAATACGAGTCATTAAAATAAAATAAAGTCACCGAGTGTGGTAAGTCGTGTGAGTCAGTATATAACATTATTAATATCGTCAACGACGGAATAACTTACGCGGCAAATAATTTAAGACGCGAACACACATTCAAATCATACACACACACATACATTATATGACATCACATACATAAGTATATATATATATATATAAATTTCGGTTAAATTACGCGGCTAAAAATGACACTACATAATATCTTAAAACATACCGCATTTCGGTGGAGAGAAGGAGCATTATCTTCGTTCTTCCCATGATGATGCTGCGTCCATTTTCATTCTGTTCTCCGTCGTCAAGGTTCTTTGTCCTGAGGACCGTCAAGAATCCACCAGTCGAAGTCGATATTGTATTTGATGGGTGAGCGCCTCCCCGGGTACCCTTTCTTCGTTGTAGCCGTCACTGCTTCCAGCACTTTTTAAAGCCTCAAAAAGGGGAAGCGGACGGCTAATTCTCTTCTTTCTTCTTATTATTGAATATGGGGAGTGGAATGCGCTCACCTTAGTTCTTCGACATGGTGGGTCAGATTTTCCTTAGGACACCGCAGATTTTCTGGATCTCCGGACCCGTTCCGTCGACCTCGTGGCTCCAGTGCATGCAGGTCCGGATTGCGGTGTCCACGTCCTCGTTGTCGGGAGAAAGAGAGCGAGTACATCCCCGGGAGTCCTATTTATAGGCTTGGATCCTCTCCGGGTTCACCCAACCCTCTCAGTCAATACGCCGGATTGTGGACGGAACTGTCAGTATTTTGAACGTCATTCGTCAATTTCAAACTGACAGCCCGCCCGTCACATTTGAAGTCCGCGTCATTTCTCGGTATTCGCACATGCGCCCTCAATCCTGCCTGGTTCGTCCTTACTGCGCATAGAGCGCTCCGACCGCGCTCGGAGCGCCGCGTCGTGAGTCCTCGGGTCTCTCCGTCTTCCCGCGTTTGATCACCAAGGCAGGTGAGGTTGGGTTCAGTTATTCGCATGTGCGAACCCGTCCACTTTTTTACCGCGCCGGCTTTCTCAATTTTTCAGTCACTTTTCTTGATGTCTTGTTTTAGCTCCTTCTCTCCTTTACTCCTTCTCTCCCGCGCGCGGTCGAGTGAAACGGCCCATTACAAACTTGCGAGAATAAACAATTCTACTGTTCAACCATTCATAGTCATCGTAGGAGATGTTGCTGAGAATCCATCATTTTACACAGTTGTCGATGCTCATGTATACATAATCAAAAGTGCTGTTAAGGCACTCGACGTTTGCTTTAAGACATTTTTGCTTTAAATTCAACTTACCCACAGAATGCATATATACACGAAATCTGACAAACGGTAAGTTGCGATTGAAACTGTTAAAGCTCTGCTGCACTTGTGAAGTGTCACATATCGTTTCGAAACAACGTTTATAAATAAAAAGAAGAATGTTGTTCTGTTGCTTTCTATGTAAGAGTTATTTTGGTGGTCTGACGTTGTTACTCAGGCATATTCAACTGCAGCATTCAGTGAATGTACAAAGTTATAAATGTAGCGGGTTCAAAGACTGTTACAGGCGATTTTCGAACTTATCAGCCCTTCGAAAACATTTAGCCTGGCATACAAATTATAATTCCACAAACATTCGTTCCACATTTAAAAAACCTGATAAGGAAATACATATAAAATTAATTTCTGAACAGAACACTTCCGTGACAGCAATCTTAATATAAGAATACCTAACATAAATATAATAAATGGAAATATTAATTATACACAAAATTTCAAAAAAACGATCGACGAGCAGATCTCAGTTATGATTTGTAAATTTGTAACGTGTAGGTAAGGTAAAATATTCGGACTCGAGAAACTAATTTGTATATCAAAATAAGTTCTTTATTATTCTGTTTTTTAAAGAGGCCAGAATTTATAATTCGGCACAGAGCGCGTTATTTGATAGCGTATCCAATTACGGTACAGCTTTTTGGAAGCAACTCCACCGGTAAGGCTAAAAATATCATACATTCGATTATTAGAGGGACCTGCCTAACCGTACTTGACAGGGACACCCGGTACGCTGACCGCAATGTCACTGCAAGTTTGATTCTAAGCACACACTCTTACCCTCCCACGGATACTTGCGTAGCCGGGGAATCAGAGCGAACGAAGTCGATCGACGGACTGTACGAGACGGTCTGGCGACGAATGTCCCTCCCTCCGGAATTTCCCCCAAATTTATACACCGAAGTCCCGCCTCGGTGCGCGACACTCACACCGTCTCACACGCTTCTTACGCTCTCTTTCACACGTATGCATTTTTATCTATACCGGCGTATCTGTCCGTTACAAATTATATGACAACAATTTACCTCGGGGTTATGTACAAGATGTTATAAATATTTATAACTGTTTAATCACGCAGACTTTCCAAGATTTTAAAGATCAAATATTAAGAACACTCTCGAATTTAATAGAATCAGAACAGTTATTAGAAATACACAATTGCTTCCTTCAAATTGAAGAAATGTTCGAACATGTGAATAGCAAGCATAATAAGTTCAAATTATTAAAATCAACAGGCAAATTTGTAAAACCGCAAACAATTAAAGTAGGCGATCGATTTGATTCAAACAAAAAGAAGGCAATTGCACGAATATCTGTGACAATTCAATTTGTTCCATTACGCCAGGTATTAAAAGACTTCTTAGAATTTAAGGAAGTTTTTTATTCTGTTGTGCAATATACAGATAATTTTAAAAAATCCACTGGCAATGTAATGAGTAATGTGATTCAATGCAATTTATGGAAACAAAAAACTAACAATTTACAACTTAAAACAAATGAATATATCGAAGATGCTATATTATTGCGAAATAAACAAAATTACCAGGGTGAAATAAAAAAAAATCTACCTATAAACTCATTTATGCGTAGAAGCGGAGACTTTTCGCGCTTGCGCAATGCATTGAACTCTCACTTGGAGTCTCATGTGAACTCATATACGCACTCACAAATAAGATCTCATATATGAGCCCCGCGTGAGACTCACGCCTTGCTATCTTGGTAATCAAAAATAAATAAAAACTCGAAGATACTATAAGGCGCATATAAAACGATAGGTACCATGACGTGCCATTCGGTTCATTACTATTAAATAAATTTTTATATACTTTCTAGCAGAAGAATTTATCAATAATCACTCACTAGGTAGCCAACGAAATAAGAAAATAAAAAAAGGTTAGAATATATTTGAGTTTTTTAATACACGAAAACAATGGACTATAAAAGTTATAATAAATATATTCTAATGTTTAGATTATCCTCTTTTAAAATCTCTGTATTTTATTCGGTATAATACGTATTGCTGACCCTATACGTAGAATACGATATTTTAAGGGGTAGAATATTTCTACTAGTGGGTAAAAGTCATTTCTCTCAGTGTAAGTACATGTACTTTAAACATATGTAATAAAATCTTGGGATGGACGTTTTAGATTTTTTAACTGAATTTGACCGTGTCAGGATAATGCCAAATCAGTGTTACAGTAAGCTGAGCACAATTACGCAATACCGTAATATATATAGTAATATACGTGATATTCATATAGAAAATCGGATGTCCTAACACAATGGAATGATCCACTAAATGAGTTATGGTACTACATTTTTGTCTTTTAATGGTTGTTTCGAGAAAAAATTTAAATATCGACCAGAATTAGTTGGTTTTCGACACGAATCAGTGAATACTTCACTATATCTGCGTGACAAATCTTAGAAAGGTAAGCAAATTTTATTTTCCATTTCACATGTAAACTATACATTTTTATAGTACAAATTATACGTATATTCAATACTTTGAATCAAATCCTTCTTGCAAATCATGAAGATATGATCCGCGCAGCGTTTATAAACACCAGATACTCTGTTTAAGAAGATAGTTCACCTGAAAATCAGTTTTATTTAGAATTTTTTTTAACTTTTAACCTATATTCATTCGAATATTATATACAAGTACTGTCAATTTTATAAGACCCATCGGTGCCGAATCGTAGATAATCGCAGTGAAAGTTTCCAGTTGTTATATGCAGTCCCTATACCGAAAAAGAACTAATAAATTTTGCCTTTACACTCGGTACTTCTTTAGGCAGTACCTGTGTAGCTACATTGGTTACACCATCTCCCATACAGACGCATGATCCATCTACCGATGCTGTCTTAATGAAACTTGAAGCTATGAGCTCTGACGTAAATGATCTTGTTACTCAAGTAAATGGTCTCACTACAAATCTTGGCAATTTTCAAACGAATCCTAGTGAAGTACTTATGAATGTCACAAATCAAATTTCAATACTCAATGAAAGGGTTGCTCCATTGGATCAATTGCCATGTTTGATGAAGCGGGTTGATAGTGTAGAGGAAGAAATTCAGTCACTTAAAATAAATCAACAGTCCTTGCGGAACCTGTTAAATTCACAAACCTCCAAAGAGAGCACTATCGACCAGGTCACAGCTGGGAAAATAAAACAATTAGAAGAACAATATAAACAGCTTAAATATATGATTTCTAAACTTAATACAAACCGTCGCTCTTCTTCATCAAACATTACCATCAGCGGAGTTGACTACGGACTACGAGAAAATTGCTCTTGCAATTCTGAAGGCGGTTCGCCCTTCTATTATTTTGCATATGATATCATTTCTGTGAGACAGTTAGTCTCTAAACATGTACAAAATTCTTCGGAGCAATCATCCGCAGCTAGCACCACAGGACAAGTTGATGAGAATATGGATCATTCTTTATTAAGGAATGTAAACTCTGGCGCAGCAAAAAAGAAAAGATCACCATCTATTTTGGTAACACTAAACTCGTTGGCCCTTGCAAAATCGATTATCCAGGCAAAAATTAAAATGAGAAAACTCCACTAATCTTGTCTTGATGAGGAGTTACTCATACAAGCAGGTTGCGCAGTACCATTGACCTTCTCTAATAAACATAAACGAGTTTCTCGAAGGCATAAACTGGGAATTTAAAAAAGAAGTGTTGCAGAAATCCAACCAGGAAAAAAATAAATTTACATTTTTCATACGAAATGGTCAGATTTACGTAAAACGCAAGAGAGAAGATACTTCGTTGACTTCCGAGCACAACGAAGGAAGATCTTAATTCTTTTTTATACTCAACATAAATGCACTCAAATCTGCCGCTCAAGTACATATAAAACATAAATCACATCACACGCATATTTCTTCTACAATACACCCTTCCCAGAGTTGCTTCTCATCTCTCCAATCATTTCATCTTAAGTTATCTCAAAATTTCTATTCTGCGCATAACAAAGAAAGAATAGTTGATGACCTCAGAGTTTGCCATCTAAATGTTAATTCGTTAACAGCTCGTATTGAGATGTTGAAATTCTACTTGGCTGTAAAATCACACTTCCACGTCATAGCTGTCACTGAAACAAAATGAAGAGCATATCGACAGTTCATTGGTAAGTCTTCCGAATTATACTCTCCTTAGACAAGATCCAAACATTCACCACTCTAAAACACCTATGCTCTTCAAACGCAGTGTGGAGGGACCAGCCTGGCATTCCTGAATATATTTTTTGTGAGGTATCGTTTTCAGGAGGAAGTCCTATTTTTGTAGCTGTGGTTTATAGGCCACCACATGCTCCTTTCATTAAAGGTAATGACTTTATCGACAAACTATTAAACTGTATGCATGGATATGCATCCAAGATCATTCTTGGAGATTTCAATGCAAATCAGTTTTCGAACTCTGCAGACGCCATGTTTATTCGAAACTTTATTGATGAAAATTCATTGCAAATGATCCCGCATGGAGCTACATTCCACACAAGATCATCTAATTCCTGGCTTGATCTATGCGTAGTGGATTTTCAAGACACTGTCATCGATCTTTCTAAGACTGATATAACCAACAACTATGTTAGAAGTTTCTCTAAAATGTACCTGTTTCTGATGGACATGACCTCATATCTGCTACTCTTTCCATACCAGTACCTATAGTTGACCAAAAATCCTTTTCCTTTCGTGACTACAAGCATATAGATTTATCAGGTTTTTTCCGCTACCTAAATTCTCGTGACTGGACTCTACTCAAAGACATAAGCTCTGTAACCACTCTAGAAGCATCTATAGACTTGCTATACTCAAATCTATGTAAAGCAATGGAACTTTTTATTCCACTAATAATAGTAAATCCTTTAAAAAACAGGCATCTTTGGTTCACTACTATCCATCGTAATTTAATTAGTGACAGAGACAGACTTTATAGACGGTTTCGACGTACAAGACATCCCTTTGACTTGAATAACTATAGATATGCCAGAGGTATTGCTCACTCAGCAATCGAGACTGCTCGTCTTGATTTCTATTACCGTAAACTGAGCGACTTAACTGATCCATCTCTGGTGCGGAAGGAGCTTCGTCATTTGGGCATATGTCCAGTTCATGATGATGCGCTTGACCGATTTACAGTGGAACAACTAAATGAATATTTTACGAAAGTCTCTTACGACCCACATACTCCATCTGTCTCTCACTACTTGTCAACACTTCCACTGAATAGATCAAATCAGAAATTCAAATTAAAAAATATTTCAATCTCTGATGTTAAATCAGCAATAAAAAGTTTTAGTTCACAGTCCAGAGGAGTTGGCGCTGTTCCGCAATGTGTTGTTCAGACGGCATTACCAGCGATTGGCAAATATTTATGTGACATCTTCAATTCCTCTATAGACAAATCCTACTTTCCTTCAATGTGGAAAAAGCCACTGATTCAATCCTTAAGTAAGGTTAGAGTGCCGGTAAGCCTTTGTGACTACAGACCAATCTCTCTACTTTGCTTTCTCTCTAAAGTATTGGAAAAACTGGTCTTTAGTCAACACTTTGATTATATTAAATTGAATGGCCTTATGGACGAGTATCAGTCTTCGTACTGGTTACAGCACCCAAACTTCTCTCCTTAAATTGATGGATGATATTAGAAGAGGCATTGACCGAAATAGAGTAACTCTTCTGCTGTTGTTTGATTTTAGTAAAGCATTTGTCAAAGTTTGTCATGTTACTCTTCTTCGGAAATTTGCAACACTGGGACTCTCAAATAGCACCTTGTGCTGGCTGGGTTCTTATCTCTCGGGTAGAACCGAGACAGTCTTGGGAAAGAACGGAACCAAGTCGAATTTCAGGCAACTAAATACAGGTGTTCCACAAGGATCTGTACTTGGTACGCAATTAGATATGCTTATGGTATAAGCAGGTACGAACATATAACTTCATACAGGAAAAAACTGGGTTGGCTCTCCATAGGAATGCGTAGATGTTACTTTGCAACCTGCCTTACCTACAAGATTTTGGTCACTACCACTCCGAATTACTTGGCGAGACTCTTCACAGCGTATGTTTCAAACAGACCAATAAGAGGCGATGTGCAGGCTTTGGTCATTCTCAAATTCACTACAGAATCTTTGAGGCTATCATTCCATATCGTCGCATTCTATATCTAGAATTTCCTACCTACTACCATCCGCAACTCACCTTCCTTTTCCATATTAAAAAATAAAGCATTTTTGTTTTTTTCTAATCTTGACGGCAGAATACAATTTACATTTTAAAGAAATAATAAATTGAAATATACTGCAATTCTATTTTGTAATATCATATAGCTTTTCTCAACTACTATACACAAATCACAAATTGTTATAACTTATGTAATTATTATAAGAAATATCTTATACTTAATACTGTACAATAAAATGTACAGAAATAAATACTTATCATATCATATTATATCATATACCAAACCTTCGCCCAAATTTCGGTTATAACTGTTATAATTTTCTTCAGATTTAAAAAAAACTGATATGTCATTCAGAATTTCATAACAATTCTAACAGAATCAAAAAAAACAAACTTACCTGTGTCATTTAGGATATAATGTATTTCATTCATTGAAATAGGATGTTTTTATAATTTTTAAAATTCTCAACAGTTAAATTTGTACACATACGAATGGTATGCTGGTGTATACAGATACGTTTTTGATACATGTATTAAACAAATGACTGACGGACATAGGTAGTATGTCACAAAATTGTCTATCGAAGGTTACATGTGCTAAATATCCATACCGTCACATGTCTGAAATTAAGAATTTAACTTTCAATACGTAATGTACATTCTAACAAAGGAATGAGACTAATAAAAAAATTCTTAAAAAGAGATATGAGATGGCAATAACTTTTTCACATGAATTCAATCATCGAATAACAATAGTGCGCACATACGTTAACTAACAATAATGTGCATGACATTTTAAAACTTTTGAGAACTTTTAATTAAACAGCCGGCTCACCATCAGTGTATCGAGAATGGGTGTGATTTGAGAGACAGACATCCATTTGAATGTTACATCGGCGAATATTGGTTACACGCGGTCCTGTGTGCGTAAATAGCACAAAATAGAAAGAAAACACATGTGTCACGAAATTGGTGTCCGTACAATCACTTGTGGTTCTTTATTCATTGGCAATATCGGAGTGTTTATTAATGTAAAGTATGTATTTTGTAAAAGGACGAAATAACCTCTATTTTCCCAATAATAGACATTGAAAACTTCTCTATGATTCTCAGGATTCAAGTGTAAATCTCCATACCGTCATTGTCCGTACCGATATCACATTTGGGTAGAAGGCGAGAAAGCAGAGAATTTTTAATGATATTAACTGGTGCAAATACGTTCGTAAACTGTTTCTTGAGTTGCAATTTTATTTATTAATTTATTTTATTTATTTTTTACCCTCTACCTTCCACCTCGATCGAGGTGTCCCAAAAGCTCCCAAAGAGCTTGTCCGGATACAGGTGAGTACAATTGCGAGGGCTGCAGGTCGTCTTAGATGGCGCCATACTCACATTTGTCGAGAATGTAGGAAACTGCAGAAACCCACATTAAGTACAGCATCGAGCATGGCTCGATTCCCACCTGAAGACAACACTCCGAAACTGTCAAACAGACAGCGTTGTTCGTCTTACATATAGCGGACTGCTGCCTTAAAACAATTTCGAAAAATTGCCCAGCCGGGGATCGAACTCACGACGTACCACTTCGTAGTCCAGTACGCTGTCGCCTGAGCTACGAACCCGATGCAATTCGTTCTCCAAATTGTGTATTTGATATGCAAGTGTTCCTCTATATAGTGAGCGATGTCCAGGTTATCCGTTCCATCGTTTTTCGAAGTCCTGGTTCAGTGCTTCATAGCTTTCGGTATGTAGGTACACGGCATCGTGGTGTTTCGATATCAAGGTATAGCGCTTCCTAGCTTTTGCAGTCCCGGTGTACCGTATCGTAATTTTTCGTTTTACAGGCATACATCTCCATAGTTTCTGTAGTCTAGGTGTACCGGACCATATTGTTTTCTTTTCCACGTATACCGCATCATAGCTTTCTAGATGCCTTATATCGTGATGATTCATTGTCCTAGTATGCGGCTCCATAGTTCTCGGCGTATAGGTCTTCTGCACCAGGTTTTACTGTATTTTTTTTAACATGATCTGCATTGTAGTTTAATTTTTAACTTAAGAATCAGCTATTGAACCTACGTGGGCAACAGCTCAGGGCCATAAATGTGAGCACAGGCATAAGTCGAACTTAAGCAGAAACACACGAGTCTCAATCCCGATCTTATTATTATATTCCCTTTTAGTTGGTAAGAACGCGTCGAACAATTCGCAATTGAGAGAAACAACAGTCTAGCAACCAAAGTCAACTTGTAAATAGAAAAATCAAGAAATGTTAGCATACGAAATGATCCAAATGCTTATTTTACATACTGCGACGAAATGAGAAGAGGAAGAAAGAGGGAAAAAATTAGGCATAAGCGAGTTAAATGAAAAGAAGAGGAAAATTCGCGGAAGTAAAGGGAAGATGGTCAAGAGGAATTAGAGAATGAGAGAGCAGTTATCGTCATGTATTCTTAGTCTGAAAAAGGACAACAATGAAAGCAACAGTTTTGTCACCAAACAGGTCAAAGTAGGAAGGAAGGGAATTATAAGAAATGCACTCATCAAAGGACTTCAATCCACTTCTCCTCGTTCACAATTGCAAAATAAATGATAAAAGGAGGAAAGAGAGGTCCCGATATAGTTGAAAAATTAGTTGCAGTAGAAGTAATTATGCAGCAAATTAAGGCTTCTTACAAAATCTCTAAAAGCATTTACGCGTTCTCCGTGATGCAGCTCGCGCTTTTGGCTGGTTCACTTCTCAAAAAGAGAGAGTGGACTGTATTTATGTGGAGTGGGATCAGAAAGATTCAATTCTCCACCCGTGTAGTTAAGTGTAATCAAAAGAATCGATTTATTAATATAATTGTGAGGTTGTACACTGCGTGTGATCGAATTGTAGAGATATTTAGGATTTTAACGATCGAGATTCGTAGCGTCGCGTCCTTGGACTTGGCGTCGCGCGAGCTCGAAAGAACAAAGTACCGATAGTACAAGAGCGAAGTATATCCGACACGATCGATATCCTGCTGAGAACTGAACTGGACGCACGTATGGAATTTTCCGCGTAGGCACGCGACGCTAGCGTTTGGTGCAGAGTGGCCAACCGTTCGCACATTTTGACGGGATACATAAAATCCCTAGAAAAAAGGAATAAATTTAAACGAATATTGAGATGAGTCTTGTTTGGATAAATTATTGAAAAATATCGTAAATTACCGTTCATTAGAAAGAGTATTGTATCAATTGTTTCATCCAGAATCCCCCAAATTGTCGAGTCACTGCAATATTCAAGGAAGGCAATTGAAGTTTTGAAAATTTTATATGTTATACCGGGTGAGTCTGGTAGAAGTGCCCATAGGGAAACCCATGTTAAATCTACGCGTCTCGTGATTGGTCGATTCCGGTGGAACGCCGCTTGCCATTGGACGTCAATGATTGGACGCGTCATATGCAATTGAAATGCAGTTAAGAAAGTAAACAAACAAAATATGCCAATACAATAATTCTAGCGGCTGAAAGTGCAAGAACTTTTTAGAAATTGGCGGGCTTTGAACTAATTTGCAATCGAAATAGAACATTAATTCCTTCGGGTAGTTCTTTCATGCACGAAAATGGTAACAAATCTCTTGCATGATATAACCACGTTCTTGGGGTCAAGTAAAATGTTTCAAATATGAAAGTGGACTTACTTCGTACTGAAGGGCTTAGGATAAACGACGAGATCAAAATAAGATGGTTGTTGCGTTATCGAACACGCGACAATGTAAATGCAGAAAATCTTTGATGAGTGTATGCAGGCAGGAGTTGGTAGGGTCAAGAAAATATAGCACTTTTCAATAACCCAATGTTCGCTTTATTTTTCCACTAAGAAAGACACGAGGAACTACGCGTTATAATTAAGCGTAATGTGTATACGACGCGATCTTCGTACACGATGCGCGGTATCAACAGATGTGTATAGAGCCGTGACCATATTCGATCTAACTAAAAACGTGCGAGAACCGGAAAACGGAACAGAGTCGAAAATTGTTCGCTTTGTTGCCAAACTTATACAAGAACTAACAGAGCCATCAGGTGGCCAATTATTATAATACATATCGATTTACAAATCCGATAAATTAAAGATTGAAAATCGCGACATACCGCCCTCCGTCAGGCCCGCAGGGGCTCGCAACAACCCCAGTCGGACATGCGGAAAAATCTCTAGTAACAAAGGTAACTTATTATTATTCTGACGCGTACATTTAAGCGTAGCGCAACTTAAGAATTTGCATAGCTTTTACTGAAAGACACACGAATAACGCAATATAGGCGGGGTGTGCTGTGCGACCTCGCCCACTAGCAGCACGCGCTTGAATAGGTCCTGCGTAATCGCAGACGTGGTGTCTGAGCACGAAAACGAGCACAGGTCAGACAATGAAAAATGACTGATCTGATTACTTTCTTACCTTGCAGGAGCCACACGGTCTGCCTTAGAGATTGGTGCATTTGTGACACACCACCGTGTAGACAACGAAAGTGTACGTGGCGAACCAATAGTCGGACCGCAGGATGAGGGCTCAGGACCACAGGATGTTTCACAGTGTGTAAGAGATCAGCATTTTCTAATCGTCCACCCACACGAATCAAACCGTCCTCGTCCAAATATGGACTCAGCGACGAAAGCGGACTGCTAGTAGATACAGCTTCATTGGACTGTAAAGCTCATTCGGTAGTAGTGCGGTTTGAAGGCACCGAAACACACTCAGCATACCGATTCGGATTTCGTCTGCAGTTAAAGGGCCAGATGTGATCTCACCCGTTAGGCACTGACACCACTGTAACATGAAAAAGGTTACACGCAGAATTCGTAACCACGTTGAGCAAGTCTGCACTATACGATCAAAGGTGGTCGGTGACTTATCAACCACCGGATAAGAGTGAACTTGAGCTTCTAAAGGAGCGTCGTCTTCACGAGGGGGCGGACAGTCAGGCCATGTTTCAGGTGCTTGACTCAACCAACGAGGGCCGTGCCTCCACAAAGAACTCTCCAGCAATTCTGGCGCTGACAAACCTCTGGATGCGAGGTCAGCTGGATTATCGCGACTGGCGACATGACGCCATGGAATGTTCGGGAGCGATGTTTGTATCTCCGAAACTCTATTGGCCACGAAGGTTTTCCACCGCGTCGGGTGATCGTTGATCCAATGGAGCACGATGGTGGCGTCCGACCAGCAAGTGACTGGAATGGAGGCGAATTGGGAAGTTTTGCGAAGGACACCGATGGCTCGCGCTAAGAGAACCGCTGCTGATAGCTCAAGGCATGGGATGCTCAGCTTCTTGATAGGCGCGACCTTTGTCTTGCTCATGAGCAATGAGATGACAGGAGCGGAATTCGGTTGAACTATGCGGAGGTAGAAGACCGCGGCGTAGGCGGCACTAGAAGCATCCGCGAAGCCGTGGAGTGTGCTCTCGAGCATACTCGGACTTTGACCGATCCACCTCGGTATCGAGAAGGAATCCAGACACCTAAGAGTCGACCAAAATGAGCTCCAATTCGTTTGAAGGGCAGCGGGAAGAGGAGTATCCCAGTCCAGGGAGAGAAGCCAAAGTTGCTGTAAAAAGACCTTGGCCGTGACAACGACCGGAGCGACCCATCCTAGAGGATCATATAGACGCGCAATCAAGGATAGGAGTGACCTCTTCGAAAGATGGACCGGCGTCTCAGGCGTGACATGAAACTGAAATACGTCACGTAATGGGTTCCAAACCACTCCGAGGAGCTTAATGCCTTCATCAGTCTGTAGCAACTTGTCAGACGTGAGGCCGCGATTCGAAAGATCAATCCCGTCGAGCAATTCAGATGTATTACTTGCCCACTTGCGGAGCACAAATGCACCTGAGCCCAAAAGGTCGACCAATTAGTCACGTGACTGCCGCGCGGCGGAAATTGAATGCACGGCGAACTGGCAATCGTCCACGTACAAGCCGTGCTCTAAAATAGGTGACGCTAATGGAAAACGTGGACCCTCATCTTGGATTAGCTGCTGCAGCACTCGGAGTGCGAGATAAGGAGCGCATGAGACACCAAAAGTCACCGTGTTGAGCTGGTACTCATCGATAGGGGCTGCAGGATCAGAACGCCAAAGTATGCGTTGATAATCCCTATCACCCGGGTCTATTAAGATCTGGCGATACATTTGTGCGATATCTGCGCAATAAACAAACTCAAAAGTTCGCTATTGCAACAGAATATCGCTTAAGTCGGCTTGCAATTTGGGGCCTGCAAGCAAATGGTCGTTTAGGGACGTGGAATTGCTGGATTTTTGAGAGGCGTTAAACACAACGCGGAGCTTGGTGGTCGTACTCGAGTCCTTTTTAACGCCATGATGAGGAAGATAAAAGGCTTCCTGGGTGCTTTCAGGGTCAACGCGAGTCATGTGATCTTGGGGTGCATAATCTGACATAAAAGCATTGTATTCTTGCTTGTCAGCTGGCGTCCGAGCGAGACGCCGTTCTAGGCTCTTAAAGCAGAGGAGAGCCGTCTTGCGCGAATCTCCAATATTGATGGGAGATGGCGTGCTAAACGGCAATTTCACCACGTATCTCCCAGACTTATCTCGATAATGAGTTGTGCGGAAATGGGCCTCACAGCGTTCATCTTCGGCGGTGAGGGTTGGGTGAGAAGGGATGTTCTCAATTTCCCAAAACCGTTGCAATGCGGAGACTAGCGAGTCATCGCTGCAGTGATGCACCAGAGTGGCTGACGTATTTGAGTTGCTATCTGGATGACTAGATGCCCAGCCGGACACCACTCACCCAAAAATGGTGTTCTGGGCAGTAGGTTGCCCTACAGTGCCATTGATCAACCCTTCTAATAAAATGGACCCATAGAGGTCGGCTCCAATGAGGAGTTATATTGGTTCCGAACCATCAGGATCAGGATCAGCGAGTTGCAAGGTCTTCAGGTGCCCCCACTTTGGCGTTGTCGGGACTAGTGGAAGGAACGTATGCCGTGAGAGTTTTCAAAATAAGCGCGCGTGTATGGAAGGATGGTTCAGCAGATTGAACTGGGGAAATCGAGATTTCAGCTGCTCGATTGATCGTGCCCGCGGAGGAACCGCCGATTCCTTGTACTGATGTAGACACACGATTAATTTGTGAATTTAACGCGTACGCTAATGATTCAGTAATAAACGTCCACGTGGACCCCTGATCGAGCAGAGCTCTGACCCGTATTGACCGACCGGCTGTTGATCGTACCATTACGTGCGCAGTGGCCAACAAAATAGACGCTGATCGAATTGGCTGATTTGACGCGTAATGAGTCAGCAAGTTTGGATCCTTAGTTTGTGAATCATTAACCTCGAGTGATGACTGCGCATCACTATTGTTGGTGGTAGACACCGACCGATTAGGTGCCTGCTCTCGATGCAGCAGGGTATGGTGGTTCAATTTACATTCACGACATACATGTTTGCTCGGACATTTTGAAACATTATGATAGCCAAGACAGTTAACGCATAACTGATAACGTTTTACATTTTCAAATCGCTTAGCCACCGATAAATTTTGAAAACGTTTACATAAAAAAACAACATGGTTTCCGGAACAAATGGGACACTGACGCGTATTCGACGACGGAACGGTAGCATGGACTTGTACATTAGTTTTTCGTGTTGCCTTTGAGCCGGATTGAAACTGATTGGTCGCGCTGGTTGTTAAGTCAGGCGAGGAATTGGAGCTTGCGGATTGCGTGAGCGCGATTAATTATGAAAGTCTTTAGTTTGGCAAATGTAGGGTAGATCTGATCAGAACCAACGCTAAGAGCCCAGTCTTTGCGTGACTTGGCATCCAGCTTCGATACCGTCATGTGCACTAACAGGGAACTCCATTGCTCGACCGGTTCGCCTAAAGTCGATAACGAGCCTAAAATTCCGACGAATTTGTGATGTAAATCGCGCAGTTCAGAGGCTGATTCCCGTTTCAAGGAAGGGATCGCAAACAACGCGTGTAAATGGCTGTCTACAATGCAGTGTTTATTAGAGAAATGTGACTCTAATGCGTTCCAAGCTACCGTGAAGTTGTCGTTAGTAGACTGCAAACGATCAATAATGGATAAAGCCTCACCGGAGGGGCAAGATTTTAAATAATGCAACTTGCGCACATTATCTATAGAATTATTTTTAATTATTAAAGATCGAAACAGATCTTTGAACGACTCCCATTTGTTATAGTCACCTGAATACTTACGCAGGTCGATGCGTGGCAACTGTGTTGAGAGACGTGGAGCGGCGTCGTGGACCAGAGATTCTGCGGCCGGAGACTCAGATGTTGGAATGGTTAGTGCCATCAGTGAATCCTCAATGTCACTGATAGTGTCCAAATAAATGGATTCCACTGTGTCGAATCGTCCTTCTTGAAAGTACGGTTGTCTTCGCTCAAGGTCACTGGCATGCTGTCCAATCTGAATGTGCCGAGTGCGACACTCTTGCCGTATAAAGTCAATGCACTGCATCCGCACATTTAGTTTGCCGATAGTGCGTGACTCGACGGACGGAATGCTGGCAATCGATCGTTTAATGCTATCAAATGTACTGCTCTGTGCGAAAATTATTTCGTCGATACCCTCTTCGGCCATCTCAGCTGGGTGCGAAGTATTTGGTGACTGAACGGAATCGAAAAATAAGTCACTTTGACTACGCTTCATGAACTAGTCCACGGTTTAGAATTCCTTAATTCTGAAGAAACTCGTCAAATATGATAGATCGTCTAAGTGTTCAATGTCTAATATCGAAAACAAACAGCTCCGATGCGTTGGCGAAGTATGGGCGCGGGGAAGCAGCAGTGCGGAGAAGCTCATGAAAATTGCGCGATGGTAGGCAACGTTTCCCACTCCAGGAAGAATATCCTTCTCCGATAAGGGAGCAACGGCGCGATGAGGCGAAGCACCGAAGGAGCGGTGGGGCTGCCAAATCAAGACCAGAGGGGGTTTCTTATCACACTGGTGAGGAGCGGTGCGAGGAAGCTTGCCGAAAATGGCGAACGTGGACGATGAGCGCGATTTTCACGAATATACGAGGCACCTTATTTTTCTCCGAATGGCACGGCACTGAACTAAACGTGTCACTTAATTCAAAAAACGAATGTTTCCTTTTCCTTCTAGGCACAGATACACTATGAAGAGATCCTGGCAGGATCGTCAAAGAAATTATTGCGTTATCGAACACGTGACAATGTAAATGCAGAATCGAAAATTGTTCGCTTTGTTGCCAAACTTATGATGAACTTCCCGCCTTCTAGCGGACATTTTTTGAACTATTTATAAAGACCAATGAATTTGAATTTGCCGTCTCTGAATTTCCGATTTTAAGCGTGTCTTTCAATTTTAATGCTATAAGTAATTAATGCGATTTGCTTTGCAAATTTGATATCACCTTTCTCATTATGTTGTCATTAGCTCAAAAAATAAGAATCATTGAACTGCATTACACTGATCACAGTGTACGGCAAATTAGAGATTATTTGTCTGTCAAATTTGAGGAGGACCCTATTCCTTCGGTATCTGGGATCAGAGCCATAATTAATAAATTCAAAGAAACTGGTTGTTTAGATTCTACACACACAAAATTGTAAGGCAGCGCATCCCAGAACATGACGAAATACATATTTGCGCCGCAGTTGAGGATAATCCTCATCTCTCGATGAGGCAAATTTCTAGGCAGCTTGGGTTTGCTCAAATAACAATCAGCCGAGTGCTGAAAAAAAAATGGTTATAAACCATACAAGACGCACAAACACCAGGAACTAATTAGAAATGACAGCGAACACCGTATGTCATTTTGTGAAATAATGACAGACATTATCAATCAAGACCCGCAAGTGCTTCGAAACAGATGATTCAGCGATGAGTGCATTTTTTTTAGTATCATCACCTAACAGGCAAATTTATAGACATTGGGCCAGAGATAATCCACAAGAATTAATGGAAATACACACCCAGTACAAAGTGAAAGTTCAAGTATGGGTTGGTGTCATATCCGATAAAATTATTGGACCTGTCTTCATTGAAGATAACCTAAACGGAGATTTATATCTGCAAATGCTCGAAGGAGTAGTTGCTCCAACTTTGAAAAACATTGAGGAAAAGGTAAGTTTCATAATAAATACACTGAATAATAACAATAATTTTTTATTTTATTAATTGTGATCAACAAATAAGAATTCTTTACAAAAATAAAAATACAAACTTGACAGATGGTTACTAATTTATAACTAAGTACCTAAATCTATTCGTATTTGTAGAATAGCGATCCTAAATTTTTTGGTAAAGAAAATACGATTCGCCATTGAAATCAATTTAAGATAACATAGAGATAATAATAATAACGAAATAATAACGATAAACAAATATTGAAATAATGACAATAATAATAATAACAGTAATCTTCGAGCCGTTAAGAACGTAATGTAAATTTATAAAAAATATTTATGCATTAATGCAAATTCAAAATGAGCAAAAACATTTCAATGAGCAAAAAATTCTTATTACAATACAAAATGAAAATTTTATTCTTCGAATGCATTGCAGGAAGACCGGATGATCTGATTCCAACAGGACGGAGCTCCAGCTCATGGTATCAGACCAGTTACATACCATCTTAATGGTAATTTCCCAGGACGTTGGATTGGTCGGTTCGGTCCAGTAAAACGGCCTGCTCGTTCTCCTGACCTCAATCCACTGGATTTCTTTTTCTGGGGGTACATTAAAAATGATTTGTACAGCAGACCATTTGTGAAGACAGCTGACGAACTGAGGGACGCAATCATAGACATAATTCAAAACATCGGAGTCGAAATGTTGCAGAATGCGACAAATGAATTTTACAACAGACTAGGCTATTGTACAGCTACCGGTGGCTTACACTTTGAGCATCTAATCGCATAAAAAAAAATAAAATTTTACAGATTTTGTTCAGTTCAATTGCCTTGTCATTATTACATACATTATAAACAAAGAGCAATGAAATTTACAGAGGCGATGGTAGTGGACCTTCTTACTCTGCCATGGCAGTCGGTCACTTTCTGTTCAGAAAGTTGGAAAATTAGTGTCATCTCTTTATATCTGCAGACCTTCCGTCAACGTTCCATGATTATACGCCATGAATAAAATCAGGATTATGCAACAAATATTTGTATGTCCTAATTTGCAGAGCCTTTACGTACTTTCGATGGACAATGTTTATTTATGATAGAAGAGAATTAATGAAAAGGAGGACACGATACTACAGTTTTGAAAATTTCTGAGAGCGAAAGGAAAGAATTGGGAATAGCGAGAAGAGACTTAATGAAAAGGAGGACACAATACTAAAGTTTTGAATATTTCTGAGAGCGGAAGGGAAGAATTGAGCATAGAAGCGAATTAATATTTTTCTTTTGTTCATAGAAAGCCTGAAAAATTCCATATCGTACCCTAGTTTACATTAATTTCCTTCCCTAAATTCAATTCTGCCACTTCGCTCTTACAAAGCCTCAAAATTGCCCCTTTTCATTGATTCTCTTCTGGCTGTCCAATTTTTTCCTTTGGATCTTAAGTAACCTCCAAATCTTAATGTCGTAGCCAACTATTCAATAATTCTCTTCTCGGAGACTAATACATTCCTGTCGCTCTGAGAAATCTTCAGAACTTTAATATCGTGGCCCCCTTTTCATGAACAGTTGAATTTCCACGTAATGGTTCGTAACGATCCCAGCATCTTTATCTGTAATAATAAATAAAAGAACACAACACAAAGGACCGGATTCTGTATGTAAATAAAGTTGTATCATCGTATTAACACTACAAACTGAGCCGATAGTATTATCGCAGGAGAATATCGCTGCGTCATTGGCGAATGCCATATCATTTTGATATCGTTATTTGTCCTAAGCCCTTCAACTGATCAGCTGCATCTGTACGTAACAGCAGTAGGTACGTACGAAGTAAGTCTTGAGTTTCAGTTTCATACCTGGAGCGTTTGACTTGAGCCCAAGAACGTGATTATGTCACGCATCATAACTGAGTCATTCGAGCGATGAATATCAAATTTTCCGTTATTCTTTCTAACGATCCTAGCGGCTTTATCTGTAATAATAAATAAAAGAACACAACACAAAGGACCGGATTCTGTATCTAAATAAAGTTGAATAACCAGATTAACACTAAAAACTTATCTGATAGTATCATTGCAGTAGAATATCCCTGCGTCATTGATGAACACCATATTATTTTGATCTCGTCGTTTATCCTAAGCCCTTCAGCACGAAGTAAGTCCACTTTCACATTTGAAGCATTTCACTTGAGCCCAAGAACGTGGTTATGTCATGCAAGAGATTTGTTACCATTTTCGTGCTTGAAAGAACTACCCGAAGGAATTAATGTTCCATTTCGATTGCAAATTAGTTCAAAGCACGCCAATTTCCAAAAAGTTCTTGCACTTTCAGCCGCTAGAATTATTGTATTGACATATTTTGTTTGTTTACTTTCTTAACTGGATTTCAATTGCATATGACGCGTCCAATCATTGACGGCCAATGGCAAGCGGCGTTCCACCGGAATCGACCAATCACGAGACGCGTAGATTTAACATGGGTTTCCCTATCGGCATTTCTACCAGACTCACCCGGTATAGTCTAGGGTAATTTTTATTTGATACAAACAGCCATTGTCCATTCTACGATATTATTCCAGTTAATTCGGGAGAATGAGAAAAACTCTGGTGCAAAAGAATTCGTTTTATGTATTGTCAAATATTATTTGTTAAACTCCCCATGTAAAGACAGAAACCCGCATACTTGCTACTACAAAGACTTGGGAGAAAGTACACCGAAATACGAACATTTGAATTTTTTGAAGTCATTCATTGTGCTATTTCAAACCTTTCAAGTCCTACTAACTCTTAAAAATATAAAAATACCTACAAATAAAAGAATTATTAAAAGTAAAAAAAAATTGAAATAATATGCATAAAAAAAAGAAATTTTAAATGATAAAAGAGTACAAAAAGAGACTTTCATTTCGATCCACCTCCATCGAGGACCGTTGGTAACGTCGATAATATTGATGGTTAACCAGATAAAGACTTAAGACAGATATCATATTAATTTCAAATCCTGTCGGGGTAATATTATGTGATGAATACAGGAAACATAGTGTCTTCATTCTATAAAGCATATTTTACCATATAGTGATTTCGAGGTCCAGTTTTTTATTCGGTATTTCCGCCTGATAATTGGCCTGTCTTCGTATTCTGATGCTTTGAATACGAAACAATTAGTACGCAAGCTATTTTAGTTTATCTAATGGTCATTCTCTATATAAAATGAGAAATGAAGGACCAACGTCTCTCATTTCATTCCGATTATTGGTTATTAGATCATTATTGAAATTTGATGCTAGCGACGATAACATTTCTCGTTTTGTTAGTCCTCCAACTCGATTAGTTCGTCATTCTTCGAGGTTTGTTATAACTCAAGGGTATCACTTGTTGGATTTCAACGTAAAAATCCCCGTCTTTAAAAGGTTAAGAGACGGATAAATTGATTTTCTGTAGATTTATGACATTATTAAGAATTTTAAATTTCAGTATTAAAAAAAGATGGTACAATAAACATACTAAACTCTAACATGGCTTTTTTACTGCAAATATCGAATACTACATATTCCAGTTCATCAACATCATTGTAGTCACCCAATACCAAAACCCAATATTGAATTTCATAAAATGTTTTTAAATTTCTTATTTTTCAATTTCTTAATTTAATCGTCATATTTGTATTGAATCTTCTCGAAAACTAATATTCATTTTCAGATATAATTTTACCAATAGGCTCTAAGCTCTAAGTATGACCTTATACTACGTCTTTTAACGTATTGGTCCACCTTGAAAATAAGATGATTTTTAAATATTTCAAAAATTGATTAAAACCATACAACTATTTTGACCACTTATAGGGTAGGTTATAAATGGTAGTGTGTTTATTTTCATTACAAAACAAATTTAAGCCGTCGTATGTAATTTTCTGAGCCTCATATGTCTACCCTGACGGCGGATTTTGAAAGAGTAGTAAATTGTACGTCAGAAATTATGATTCAAAATTTGTTTTCAATGCGTTAACATTAAAAATAATATCGTTTAAAATCTCACCAAAAAAGTGTCCACTTGGACGTTAACGTTAACGTTAATTAATTAATTAAAGCTAACGTTAACCCCATTATTGTTATATGGATTGTAGTAATAAAATGACTACTCTCAACCTAAGTGATGCGGGTGCGGGTATAGGATGGAGTAAGTTAATGTAAAAATAAAGAAATAAACGAATACAAACACTTTACTTAATGATGAATTACACTTAATTTAACACCCAGGGGGTGGCCTGGAGGAAAATAAAAACCCCGAAAGGCTAAAATTTTGATATTGCCCAAGGTATTTTAATTTGCTTTCTTTTTGCCAAATTTTCAAAGACAAAGTGAAGAAAATTACGCTTGAGCCATGCTATATCGAAATTTTGGCCTTTTGGTGTGTTGATTTTCAGAACTTTCCTTGGCCACGAGGATGCGCGGCATCCGAAACTCGCCCACGATCACCGGTCGAGAATTAATGTCCGATAATTGCCAAACTAATATTTGTTGATACAAATTATGGCGCTCCGCGTGTTTCCTATGAGTTTCTCAATACACGGAATTTAAATTTAAATCGCAAAGGCGATTAAAGCCTCTCGTGTTTCTAGATATCGCGACATCTGCTCAAGAAATATGTTCGCGAAGATTAGTAGCAACACTTTTGGCGTGCAAGAGTACTACCTCCTGAGCAAGTTCTCAAAAGATTGAGTCTTTACGGAAGTACTTTCTTTATTTTCGCGAATTCCTTACCAGCAACTAGAGAGTGAGTGGCGCATCACAAAGGATGCAATATTTTTAATTGCGTAATTTTGAACTAGCGAGTAGTACCATTATGTACTCTCGTCACAGAAGTACTTGCTCGATCGCAGAGTTGGCGCATTTAGTATTGATTTTGCGACCCGTTCGAATCCCATAGACAAACACTTATTTTTCACATAAATACGACATGATTGGGAAAATCTGATGGTATCATCATTTTGATACTAAGAAATAATTCGAAAATCACATATTGCATGTTACAAGTTAATTTTCTTTTCGACAAAAGTAATCGGTAACATCGTCAACATCACTAATTTCTGCTCATTTATCCTGACTTTGCATCAAAATACTACATGGTCGCAAAATTATGAGAGGGCCATTATTTCAGTAGCAAAATAAGGTTCGAAATGATTAGTTACACATCAAAGGTAACAAGAAAATCATTTTGTTTAACAGGGTAATTTTAGCCACGTCTTTAATAAGGGGCAACGTTGATATTTTACCTTAAAGGTTTAATTTTTAAGAAAGAGAAGTTATAATTATAAACCTTAGATCCTTACGTTTTGGAACTTTTGTGTAATCATGCCGACTATAATGAGTATATTAATATTACACACCGTTCAATGATGGGAACATCGTTGATCTTGTGTGCTCGATCAATATAACTCGATTTTTTGCAACCTACCGTGAAGTGTATAGATACGTAGCAGTATTTTGATTTCTCCTATTCTGACATACTATACATATGTTCAAACCAATAAAGCTGTTATATATACTCGATTATGTAAATATCAAATGCAATATTCAAAGTTCTTTTTTACAAAATATATACTTTCAACGTTAGAAAATAATTTTCACGGTATTAAAATCTAAGAAATTTCGGTTTAATCGATAGGCAGATCTCGGAATATTATAGCGCAGACAAGAGATAGCATTGAAAATCTGATGGTAATATTTCTGACAAATTATGTCTTCGCCTTCCGGGCAGCTGAAAGTTTGTATTTAAGTAAACATTAAAACAATTAAATATTATTATATTACGTTTAAAACTATAAACAACTTGCATTCTTTAAAACAAATATTTTATATTTTATTAAAAGTAATTCTACAGAATTGCATCTCTTGCTTTTAAGCCATTGTTAATATATGGATGGTTTTTTAAATTTGATTGCATTATATGTATGTGTATGCTTTTTTAATTAATGTAATTTAATAAAAATTAATAATACTGCACTTAAAAATCACAATTTTTTAGAAGCGGAAATGTTAATTTAATTTCAAGCCATTTATTATATATTAGATTGCAGTTAATTTCTATGATATTTAGGTCAAATTTTGGGTGACAGTGGGTCCTCGCTCTGAATATATTTCCAACGTTTTCATAATCACACAATTTTTTCAAAAATATAAATTTTATATATGTATATGTATTTGTTGTTATTTGGTTGCAATGATGTAATGTGAATAACTATCAGACGTTGGTACGATGTATTCCGGACTAAAACACCAGCAGTAGTGAACGTGTGTGGGGGAAATGGAATGAAAAGAAAAGAGTGATCCAGAAAGCAAGGTATGGTGTAAGAGACACAGTCCACAGGTACTTCCGAAACTTGCAGCATTTAACGTAAAAATGAATACCTCTGAATCTCTATGTCAAGCATTTATTCAATTCATCATGGTTTCTTGAGTATGTCGTTTTTAAACCGCAATATATATTAAAATTCATTTGATATTCAGAAATTAATGCGTTCAGAAAATTAATAGAAAATTATATGTCATATTTTATATTGCGTTTGATTAAATTTTAAGAAAAAGTGTTTGAACGTTCAGTTAACCAAGTTTAAACCAAAACCTTTGTCAAACATGAATACGTGCGAAATTAGTAAAGTAAGTATCACCAAGTTGTCATATCTTTCATTTGTATCGAAAAATATATTCATTTTAGAAGCCGATAACCTTGACCCTGAATGAGTGTATCTATCTGATAGAGCGAGAGAGAACGAGGGAGAGAGAGAATATACACGAGTAAAAGGCTCTTCAGATGAAAGCCGTTACCTACGGCAAATATATTAGCGGTATTTAGAGGAAGAATATACTAAATGTGTAACTCTAACACACGCTTGTTACTATACTATAGTATATGTATCTTGAAACATTTGTTAGACAAATTCCTAATCAAAGCCCCGCGCACACGCATACACACACATACACATACACACACACATACACATACACACACACAGTCCTTATGAATTTACAGGCATGCAATTTTAAATAGAGTTCATCAGAATCGACCGAGAAAGCATTATTTAAAATTTTGTACTTAGGTTTACACAGGTTTATTTGAGTTTTTGATAAACATTTTCATAAAATTAAATTCACGTTACATCGTTTCAAAATTAAATTGATATTCATCAATAGTGTGACCGCCGGAAAAGGTGAATTTGTGGAATTTTGTTCAAGAAAGTTGCTGCAGGTAATGTTTTAATACTTTAGGGATGTTTGTGGACATATAAGAGAAGTTGAAAATTAATCGAAATGATTTCTAATTTCCCATGGCTTTTTCAATGTAAATGTAAATGTTTCGAATGTAAATGTTACGAGCAATTAGTATAAACACATTTAAAAATTTTAAATTAATAATAGCATAGATAACAAATAATGTAATTCGTGATCGGAACATGTATTTGGAGCTCGATAAAATATCTTTCCGAAATTTAAAAAAATTTTAAACGTTTAAGCGAGTGTTATGACAACAAAGCCCGTCGTTTTTATCGTTAAAAAAATGTTATCCTTCAAATATATTGAGATATGTTCTACATTCTCAAATGTAGTAAAAAATAATCACGAGACTGAGTGGTTTCAGATAGGCTTGATTCTTGAATAAATATAAATTCTAAGGGCTATGCCTACCAAATCTAACGATCTTTTTAAAACTTTAAAAACTCACTTTATTAAAAAAATAATAAAAATAAAAAAATATACAAAAATTTTTAAATTTAAAACTGATTAAAAACGTTTACTCGACGTTTTTAATCAGTTTTAAATTTTAACATTTTTCTATATTTTTTTATTTTTTTAATAAATTGAGTTTTTAAAGTTTTAAAAAGATCGTTAGATTTGGTAGGCATGTTTAAAAGCAAAAAATTCGCTCGGTAAGCATTGATAATTGAAGCGTCAATTACAAACTAATATCTTTCCGTGTGTTAGAATAAAAAGATAATTAATTTTTTTGGTGAATTAAAACTGATATTTGATGTCGATAAGAAAGAAGATGTGATCAAAGCTAAGAGACATGATAAATCACGGACAAAGGAATTATTCTTATTCATATGATTATTCTTTAGTGCAAAGTGCCTTACACAACGAACTGAAAAATGAAATAAATTTCAACTATATCCCTGTAACAATATTTGGATTGCCAGGTACATATCTTCTATCTGTTGTGAACTATGAAATAAATCCCAATTCTCGAAATTGAAGAGCATCTTTCGAGGGTTTTTTAAATCTTAATAGTTTGTGAACGGTTTATAAAATTCAATTATGTATTTCAATTATATCTCCAAAGTACTTATAAATGCCGAATTCCACCTCTTCTTTTGTTTCAGAGTGTGTTAGATAGTTCACAATCTGATGCATCGACATCCATAGCTATCTCTGCTAAGATGTCATCTTTATTTGATTTAAAACTTGTTCTCGCTCCTCATTCCATTCGATTAGCTTACTGCCTTTTTTATGTTATGTCCTTTTAGGGCACCATTCAGAAGAGGACTTTAGATATGAGCTACTTGTATACATCATGGGTAGAAATTGACAATTTCTAGAAATCTTTTCAATTATTTTGCCGCTGCTAGATGCACACCATTTCTTATAGACTATACGTTATCTTCCAATGGGTATGTGCTTTCATTAGTGATATCATCGCCTAAAAATGAAACTTGTTAAAAACTGAACTTGCACTTCACATGATTTAATGTCACTCCATACTTATGTAATCTGTGGAATATGTAGGATATAATGAATACCCCGTATGTTGATTTTAAAAAGTTTATTGTGCACTCAAATTTACAGCTTGTGGCATTTTCGAATTTTTGTTCTCAACCGCATGTTTGCGTACCAGACCCCTTTTTTTTCTTTCCAGACATACAGCGCAAATTAACGACGCGAGCTCCCACGAGCAATATGCTGTTTCGATTTGATCAGAAAAGCGCATTATTACCGATGAATATCGTTCATCCCGGCCAACTTGATGTGGTAGACTTCAACGAAAGAGAATACATTAATAACAGTCACCCGAAACATAATCAGTATTTCGTATTAATCATTCGGTAATATACATATTTGCGCTAACGAACGTTTTACAATTCCATTTGCCTAACTAATCCGTCGCTCTTGGATATGTCGCACATATTCTACCAATATGCCATTTCAATGGTGGCAAATTTTCGTCACGTATAATTACTAATTTATTAACTTGTACATCGTCATTTTTGCTCACAACCTTCCACTTCATACGATGTTGCATTTGGGATACATATCTTTGACCTATCATATATTTTTGGTTCTCGGGTTTCGATAAAAATTCACCTAATCGTTTCAAAACATTGTTCGTACCAAGAAAATTCTTTCCGTTATCAGAGGATATCGACGTACATCTTTCTCGTCGTGATACAAATCTTTTTAATGCGTTAAGGAACATCTCAGTTGTAAGATCCGATGCGATCTCCAGGCGTACCGCCTTAGTAGCCATGCACACAAATAAATTTAAATAGGCCTTACTTGATTTATTTCTCGAAACCTTTCTATTATAGGGACTTGCATAATCGACTGCACTCCCATCACGCTTAAATGGTCTAAATGGAGTAACACGCATCGCGGGCAAATTTGATATTAACTGCGACAATCCTCGAGGTCGCATCCGAAAACATATCACACACGTCATCAATATGCGTTTGACTGCATTTCGAGCATGACCAATCAAGTACATTTCGCGCAATACCATCATAAGCAGTTGTAGACCAACATGGAAATCGCCTAGATAGCAGTCAGGTATAATGAATTCAGTCAAAGGATGCCTAGGTGATCAAAGAATTGGATGTTTTTGGACGAAGGATAAGGGAGCATTTTCCAGCCGACCACCGACTCGAGTCAGTCTATCTTCGTATATGATAGAATTAAGTGACGAAATTTTGCTGGATGCTTGAATTTCCTTTCCTCCTTGCACACTATGTAATTTATCTCCGAATTCTTATTGTTGCTGAATCATTATTAGTCTTCTCATCTCTTTTTGAAGTTCGTCACACGTCAGTGGCCCAGTGCTTTGTCGTGATTTTCTTTTGCCCCATTGCAATTATTCTTAAATCATAGACAATAAGCTACCACCACCCTTTATAGCTTCCTTAAAGCAGAAAATCCGGATATTATATCATTGTCCTGTTTAATGTGAACCAAACAGACTATCTGGCATTTTTCTTCCGGAATTTCTAGTGAATGATGAACTTTTTTTGTCGTTGGCCAACACCAACACCTTTCAATCATACTGGTCCTTCCCACAAGAGTGTTGCATCAAGTAGTTCCTTGGGATGGATACCTCGCGAAATATTATCAGCTGGGTTATCTTCCGACTGCACATGTGCCCATTCCTACTATTCTGTAACTTTCTGGATTTCGGCGATACGATTTCCAACGAATGTTTGCTATCGCGATGGTTCTCCTTGAATCCAGGCTAGAACGATTTCGGTGTCTGCTCAGAAATCCCGTTTTGAAATTTTGCATGTTAAAGCTTGAGTAACGCTTTGGACTAAGTTACTCAATAAGACTGCGCCACATAACTCCAGCCGTGGCAACGAACACTCAAAGAAATTTAAAGTAGATTCTACTGCTCCGGGAAGTAACAGCTACCGTATGAATTTTTACGAATTTAAAATGGCGGTTAAAATTCGAAATCGTTAAAATTAAATTTGTACAGATACAATTTTATTACACCTTTGAGAATAGCTATTTATAATTTCTAGACGATTTAGTTATTAATAATTAATTTTAATGGACTGTAAACGTTGTTAAGAGTGAAAAAATTAGTATTTTTTTCATCCTATAGCTTCCGTAACGAATACGGTACCAGATACGCCAAAAATGCACTAAACCTTTTTCGTAGAGCACAAAATTTCCTACAGAAAACTTGTCTACAAGTAATAGTTTAAACACGAGTAACCAAAGAATATGCATCATATTTTGCAGACATTCTAAAATATTCATAGTTAACTTGTAAGAAAAAATTCCAGCGTTATTCGTGGATAACCTGTTAACTTTACACTAGGACACTCGTTGACCTTTTTGTAGGAAATTTCGTGTTCTACAAAAAAGGTTCAAGGCATTTTATCGTATCTGGCACCGTATACGTTACGGAAGCCATAGGATGAAAAACATACTAATTTTTTCACTTTTAACAACGTTTACTACAGACCCTTAAAATTAATTATTAATAACTAAATTGCCAAGAAATTATGAATAACTATTCTCATAGGTGTAATAAAATTGTATCTGATCATGCAAATTTTCTTTTTAACGATTTCGAATTTTAAATGCGTCAGAATTTGTGCGGTAAATACTCTTCCCAAACGCAGTAACATATACTTAAAATTTCTCTCCGCGTAATGCTTTTGAGATGTGCCACCTTTGATTTCGCGGTAAGCAATTGAACACTGATTTTCCCGGATTCGTCATGTGAACGCAGATAGATGCAGGCGCCATATGCTAATTGAGAGGCATCACAAAAGCCATGCATTTCAACGTCAACTGCTCCTAGGATAATGAAATGGCGGGGGAACATTATCGTATTCATCGTGGGCAATTGTTCTTTGTATGACGTCCATATTCTTTCTAAGTCTCTGTGCAATAACATCTTCGCTCGAATAATTATATGACCAATTAATCGTAGAGGGTCAAAGATCTGTGTTACTGTCGATAAGATTGATTGTGAGTTACAAATGTTGAAGTTGATCATCGTATTTTAATGTTCTGGTACCCGGAAACATGTCCACAAAAGATTTTGCGAATATTTAATTTATTGCAATAGTTATTGTTAATTAAAATTTTAAGCAACTTTTTATTTAAATATTTATAAGTCCTAAAGTTTTTAATTAAATTTAATGAAATTTTCTGAGTCAGGCTATAAATGAATGTTCTTAAACTTGAAAAAACTGATAAAACTAGAAAAAAAATGTACGCAAGTAATTTTTTTAAACATTTTTTATAAACAAATGCGATTTTAACTGTGTTCTCCATGTGATTTTTTAATTATTTTTACCGCTGAATGTTCCCTATAACCATGGTAAAAAACAAGTGAAAAAAAATTGTTGGGCCAAGACCAGGGTTTTTTAATATTTCAGTTTTTGTCACGCGCTATACGTTACAGGCACTGTACGGACGCGGTCAATATACCGAAAACATATTCTCGGTAAAAATGATTAGTTTTTAACTACTCTGCATACTTCAACAGGTGCACAACTGCATTTCATCAATTGCAGTAGATGTCCTAAAATAGTTCAAACAGCACAGAATATAGATAGTATGAAACTTATTCCTATTAAAATTTAATCGACAAATTGCTGCAAATTGCCCATAAACTTAAGTGAAGTTGACTACTTCTACTATACATTAATTTAAGTAAAAATATTACAATTAACAATACTAATAGGGGATACCTAACCAAAGAATTACTTATTTTCGTTACTTTCCACTAAACTATCCAACGGTACTTGAATTTTGATGAAATTGACGTTCTTTTCCTAATGGATTGCTACATACGTTAGCCCGAAACATTTTATCAGTGTAAAAAGTAACACTAATGAAAAGAAAAATTACGCGACTTTCTTTTGTTTTCGAAAAGTGTCCGAGCAGACACCGCGGAATATGCAGGTTGAAACTTGCACGGATCCACGGGCCATGCAGCGCGTGACAAAAACTGAAATATTAAAAACCCCTGGTTTTGGCGCAAAAATTTTTTTTCACTTGTTTTTTACCAAGGTTGTAGGGAACATTTAGCGGTTAAAATAATTAAAAAATCACATGGAGAACACAGTTAAAATCGCATTTGTTTATAAAAATTGTTTAAAAAAATGACTTGCATACATTTTTTTTCTAGTTTTATTAGATCAAGTTTAAGAACATTCATTTATGGCCTGACACAGAAAATTTCATTAAATTTCATTAAAAACTTTAGGACTTATAGATATTTAAATAAAAATTTGCTTAAAATTTTAATTAACAATAACTATTGCAATAAATTAAATATTTGCAAAATCTTTTGTGGACATGTTTTCGGGTACCAGAACATTAAAATACGATGATTAACTTCAACATTTGTAACTTCATGAAAATTGAGGGGGCCACTTCAGGAATTTTGACTCTGTTTAATATTTTTGTCCATAGGTTGGTACTCTGTTGATACCTTTAATACGTCCGGCCAAGTACCCTTGTATCTGAAGCTCCAAAGCTTATGATTTTTCTTCTTTTTCGAATAAAATGTTCGAACCACATTTTAATAACTCAAACCCTGCACTCTTGAGGATACTGGTAACGTCATTTTTCGTCTGCAATACATCCGCTACTGATGATCCACCTATTATCAAATCACCTACATAAAAGTCTTGCGTTAGTGTTGTAGCTACTTGAGACTGTTTAGTCTGGATGTCATGTGCTAATTGTCGCAGACATGTAATGGCCAAAAATGGCGCTGACGTAGTTCCATACGTGACGGTGTTAAGACAGAATGTTGTTGGCGACTCATCAGGATCAGTTCTCCACAATATACATTGCAGAAAACGATGCTCAGGTTTGACCATCACTTGTCAGTACATCTTAATGATGACTCTTGCTGTTTCGTAATCCAGTAGCTTAAGTCAACGGGTACGTTCGAATAGCTCGCTCAATGGTCCTGAGGCATCATAACCATCTCGCCCCCTTATTATTATTATATACACATAACTGCAGAGGAAACGGTATGCGGCTTTTGTGGAAAACCCTTCCCGATCGAGAACAGCCAAACCCCGCGACGATCCAATCAGAACGCGAACATTCGCACATGGAAAAAGAACCTACCTGAAAAAATTACCGTCATCATTTTCGCTAGAAGATAAAAGATCAAAAAACTCAGGGAACTGTTGATTAGCGGGAAGCAGGTGCCATATGCCAGCGAAACCAAATATCTTGTAGTAACCCTGGATAAAAAGTTAAACTATAACGGTCACCCGGAAGACAAATGTCAGAAAGCAATTGCCACTTTCTGGCATTGTAGGAGAACTCTTGGTAAAAGTTGGGATTTAGGACCGAAACAGCTGCTTTGGATCTACCAACAGATTGTGTTACCAAGGATTACCTAGGCCGCGCCAATTTGGTGGCACATGACGAGAAAGACCCAAGGTGAACAAAAATTGAACAGAGTACAGGCTATGTTCCTCAGGGACATTTGCTCAGTAAGGTAGAGTACACTCATAGCCGCAATGAGGTCCCTTTCGGGCTTACCGTCCATGGCTCAGGCAGTAAAATGCGAAGCCATGAGAACCGTGTATCGGCTCAAGTGCTTGGGAAGTTTGGCAGGTAAACAAGATTGGTTTAACCATTTTTTTCGAGGAAATCTGAGAGACATGTGGTACCAACCACAAGATAAGATCCAGACACACTCTCGGGTGAAAATAACTTTACGGTTTGCTTTCACGATAGGGAGGACTGGAAAAATAAATCAGCAATACCCAGGAACGGCATCATCTGGTTCACAGATGGGTACAAAACCAACCAGGGTGTAGGCGCAGGATACTGCGGACCGAAGCTGCGAGAGAACTTTTTCCTCAAGCTCAACAAATTTAACACTGTTTTCCAAAGAGAGGTGGCGGCTATCCTCAAGTGTGACGAGACCCACATGGAGAAGGAAGTGACAAATAAAACGGTATGAATGTGCTCAGATAGCCAAGCCGCATTGAGAACGTTAGACAATCCAGTCATCAAATCAGTTTTACTCAGAGATACAAAGACCAAAAGAGCCTAAGTAACCTGGCTACAAGAAATAAACTCAGCCTGACCTGGATGCCAGGCCGTATGGGCTGGAAAGGAAATGAAACACCGGACACCCTTGCTAAGTCGGGAATAGTTAATGGAACTGACTTGACTGGGAGGGTGGCACTGCCATTTCAAGAAGGATTTAACCTGCTGGAAAGACAAATTAAATCCCAACAGGTTAGAGAGTGGATTAAAAACAAACAATATAGCACAACCAAAAGCCTTGCAGGAGAACTGCAGGCGGACAGATGGGCTGAAAAACTGATCGAGTTGGACACAACAAAAATAAGAATCTCCATTGAAATCCTAACCAGACATGGAAATTTAAATAAGCACACTCATACGGTGGGAAGGACACATTCATCAATGTGCACTAGATGTGATGAAAACAAGGAGGAATCATCCATTCACATCCTATGCGAGTGCCCTGCCCTAATGGAGACTCGAAGGAGATACCTGGATTCTCCATTTTTGAGCAAGGAGGAAGTCAGGGAGCGGAATCTCGGCCAATTTTTGAGATTCTGCAAAGCAGTTGGATATCTAACGGAACCCTGCATAGCATCAGGAATAGCATGCAACGGCAAACAGCTAAGTGTGCTGAATTCTAGGATTCACCCCGAACCTAATGAAGACTTACCATTACCAATACCAATATGTCCGAGCTCTATATACTCATACATGAATGCGGTGTATATACCCTGTAATCGTTTTAAAGCTATCGCTTTTCGGTTTTCTCGAAATCAATGTCTCGTAGTACGTGAAATGTCGGGTCAGCCAGGTCAATGTTGGATGGCAAAGTGAGATGTTTGATGTTGACAGGTTTCGTAGGAATATGTCGAGTAATTTGCCCAATCACTAGTAACGTCATTTTAGTATTATATGTGGTAGTTAAAGATGCTACAGTAGCCTTCGTTAATGCTATAATATGCGATTCGGTTACGTTGACTCCAGAGATGATGTGTTGCGTATTTTGAATGTGCAATCTTAGTCGTTGACGATAAGCTATAGTAATAAAATTTGATTGCGATCCATTATCGAGCAATGCTCGTACTTTATGTAGGTTATCTGCACAGTCTTCAATACACACCATCGCTGTCGACAACAACGTTTCAGACGCTTGCCTACTACGAAGTGTAATTATGGTGACTGTAGGTGACGAAATTTTACAATCCAAAACAGCTGATTGCGATTTGTTAGAGTTATTTGCCAAAATATTGTTGGACGTAATTCTTAAAACCTGTTGAGAACTTAACTGAAGCAGAGTGTGGTGTTTTTTGCAACAATGTTTGCAGGTCCGAGCCTTGCAAGCGTCCTTATATTACTTTTGCCCAAACACTTACAACAACGATTTCGTAATTTAACGTAATTACGAAGAGATTCTGCCGATAAATATTTAAAAATTGACAGACATATTTTGTACCCTAGTTTACAATAAACACAATCATCTGCATTCCTTACAACATGAGTTCATGTCGAATTACAATTTTTAAAATGTGAAATAAATTGTTCACGCTTCTGTGAAACGGAATTGAATGAAATTTGTTTTGTTGCCTTTGAATACAATACTTCAAGAAATTCGCATCGAGTGTTAAGAAAATCAAGAAGCTGTTTAATAGTCGATGCTTTTTCTTCAATAATTTTTAATTCCCATTTAACTTTCGGTTCAGGCTCCAGTTTGCTGGAGATTAAATATACGGCAAGAGTATCCCAATGATCTGTCGGGTTTTTTAATTATTTTAATGCAGATTCCTTAGGAATTGCTTCTAAATTCAACAATTCATGCACATGCTGTTGAATTATCAACCGTGTATTCCGAAATTTCTTTAACAACAGTTCAAGTGCAATAGTATACTTTTCATTGCTAATTTGTAACGAATTAATTACTTGTGCAGCAGAGCCAGATAAAGCCGATGATAGATAATGAAATTTCTGAAGTGGAGTTAAACTGTTGTTATCGTCAACAAGTGCGTTAAAAGTATCATAAAAATGTTGCCAATTTTCGTAACATCCGTTAAAACTCGGTAGAGAAATTACGTGCAATCGTATCATTCATTGTTTGACCCTTCGCAATAGGTAAACTTTCAGATAAACTGCGTGTTAATTCTTGACTATTTACAATATTTTCCGAAGTCTTTGACTGAGCTAATGCTTGTACATAGAAATCACAATTTTCTAATTGTTCGCGTCCCGTCAAATCTGGTTCAGGCAACGCTGCGTCGATTTTGTTTTGAATAGTATTAAATTCTCGATCCACAATTTATTCATTTTATCTAATGGCGTTTTTAATTGTAATTTATTCATTACAAAGTCGCTCCCACCTCCCCGAGATCGCGTATAAATTCCACGACGCTGGGCCATTTGGGAGATCGGCAGCCCGAGCAGTCGGGCAGGGGACCTCCGGAGCGTTCTCCGGAGCAACTTGAAAGGCTGCTAGCGGCTAACACCGTCTTCCTCGGTCGTTATCGACCAGGATACCGCCTACCCGTCCGCTTCGGTTTTTATCGACCAGAACCTATCCTTGCTATTTTTTTCTTTTTCTCTCGAGTTCTTACGGATTAGCCGAAACTTGTAAATAAGATTCACGATTACTCAAACCGTCAGTATTTTTTAAGGCTCAAAGCCTCTAATTGATTACCGTTAGATCTAAGTTTTTTTTTATGTAGTATTAAGGATAATAAATCATAAAGTTATATTATAATGGTCTGTTTTATTTTATTTTGATTCTTAAAAAACCTTCTCAAATCTCTTCCTCTCGCTTACTCGATCCTGGCATACCAGAGCTGATCCGGCGGCCAGAAGATGCACCGTTACAAAGAAAATGAACTTTAGGTGCGTTGAAATTATTACAAAAAATTGATTCGTGTTACGTGTTACCGAAGTCTTCTCCGATGTTACTCAAAGTGGCGCCGTTCAAGACTTTCCGCTCACGTGCCGTTGCCGTTGACTAATCAAAATGTCAATGCCCCACGTGATGATTCGGCGAACACTAACAGGCGATGAAAATGGCTGCGTTGCGTTCAAGTCTCAGCTTCTCATAATTTTCCAATGTTTTGTAGGTGGTTATAAATAAGTTTAATTGCGAATTAAATCATAAATTTGTCGAGCAAACAAAATGCGTGCTCCGTCAAGTATTAGGGAAAAACACTATGTAATTTAGAATATTTTTTGCCATTCCCTATGTTCTGTCGATTTTCTTGACTCGTGTGGTCGCGAAAAACCAAATTATACTAGGTGTAAATTACACACTTTTTATTAACTGAAGTTGGGAATTGTGAAATTCCGAGAAAAACTTTGTTCAGACACAACAAGCTAAGTGCACATGTAGAATATTCATCGCTGTGAAAACTTCACTTCTTTTCCAAATCCAAAGGCTGCATCCGTTTCGAAGGACCAAACTGTCGAATATGATGAATAACCTGTATCTTGATTTTAAAAACTCAAATTTACTTGTTGCCTTTTCGAAATTTTGCGATCGACTGTGTGTTCGCGTAGCAGAAACTGCCGTTTTTCGCAGTCGCATTGTTTCACGGACCAAGTCTTACAGGAGATTAACCCCTTCTTTTTCATTCCAGACGTACAGCGCAAATTAATGACACGAGTTTAATAAAACTTGCGCACTCGTAATGATGACACACACCGCGTATACACCCTCGTCGAAATGCGACCTATCAAAATGAACGTCTCTAGCTGGCCTTCTGCTTGCTGATGATAATCCAGGAAGCACCGAATCTATACTTCTTATCATCGGCTCCGATCTGTACGGGTCCATTCTTCGAGATGGTCTTATTCAGGGTCCTCCCGGGTATCCGACCGCCCAAAACTCAGCGTTTGGATGGATATTATCGGGGTGAACTACCACTCCATCACAGTTCCTACTATGCACACCTTTGCGCATCACTGCACCGGCCTAGAGAATCTAGACTCCTCGATTCGAAAATTTTGGGAAACCGAAAAGATACCAAACGTAACATCACTTTCTCTCGTAGATCAATTTTGCGACTGTCACTGTTAGCTTGCCCTTCCGTGATGACGTGGAAACGCCGATCGCCAGCATAAAAATTCTAGCGTTACGAGCCTTTGCCCATCTAGAAAAGAGACTTATTCGCAATCCTAATGATGCGAACGCGTGCATTGAGTTTCTGAAGAATTACGAAGCACAACACCATATGACTCGCGTCGAATTCACTTCGAGTTCGTTACTGAACGTTTATCTACCTCATAACGGGGTCAAGAAAGCACCTAGTGGAACCACAAAATTATGAGTGGTTTTCAATGTCTCACTCAAATCTTCTTCTTTGATGTCCTCGAATGACCTATTAAGCACAGGCCTAAAACTCGAAGCCGAATTGAGTAACATCCTTGAACAATGGCGCACAGACGGATTTGTGCTCTGTGCGGATATCACCCAAATGTGTCGTCAAATCTGGGTTGACCAACGCGATCGAGACCTTCAGCACATCGTGTGGCGTTATGATTCCGCTGAGACTGTCGGAATATCAACCAAACACTGTGACTTTCATAGTTGCTTGCGCTCCTTATTTAGCGCACCGGGTACTCCAGCAACTCAACGAAGATGAAGGTCATTGCTTTCCACAGAGAGCTGAAATTCTTCAAAACTGTCTATATGTGGACGACTGTCTGTTCGGAGTGCACGATACTAAATCTGCCTGTAAAAATCGCTTTCAACTCACAGCCATTCTCAATACGAATCAAATTCTACCGAATTGCTCGCTGATATTGATCCTTCTAATCACGGCATCGCATGGACTAAACCTCATGACTCACAAGTAACACTAGGGAAGTGGTAAATACCGATTTTTTGGAAACTGCGTATACAAGTACTTCTTTAAAAAGTATTTAACACGTGTTTTTTTGTTTTTCCCCAAAAACCATTTTTGGGGTAGAAATCACCCTTGAATGTTTGTAGAAATGGCCCTTGAATGTATTTAGGGTTGAATAATAGTATGTTAAAAATTATTTGTAGCATGTCTGTCAATATTGGGATATTGACGTTTTGAGGTCGCTGATGAAGAATTTAAAGTCAGATTTTGAAAATTCAAAATGGCGGATCCAATATGGCGGTCGAATTTTTATTAATTTTTATGAATGTAATGAAATTTGGGATCTTTATGTTTTTGCGGTCGCTGATGACGATTCTAAAGTCAGGTTTTGAAAATTCAAAATGGCGGGACCAATATGGCGGACGAATTTTTACTATTTATCAGGAATTCTGTGAAACATGGCTGGCTAGGGATATTTGGCATTACTGATTATCAACATGATGTGAGAGTTTGTGAAATTGTAGATTAAGAATAGCCGTTGCAACACGGTCAATAAGTTTCCGGATACGTAACAATTATAAACTGCATTAGTGTTATATCATGAAGTAAATATTTGAAATTTACATTCTGTACTTTTTGCGTTACCCATGAACAAAGACGTAGACGTAGTAGTTTTTTTGTTCCCATCGGGGTGATTATAGTGAGTTCTCTTGCCTCTCACAATGACGGGTGTTTTTTTATGTGAGTTCCCTTGCCTCTCACAATGTCGGGTGTTTTTTTAATATGAGTTCCCTTGCCTCTCATAATGTCGGGTGTTTTGTTATACGAGTTCCCTTGCCTCTCAAAATGTCGGGTGTTTTTTTTATATGAGTTCCCTTGCCTCTGACAAAGTCAGGTGTTTTTTATGCGATTTCCCTTGCCTCTCGCAATGTCGGGTGTTTTTTTATGCGAGTTCCCTTGCCTCTCGCAATGTCGGATGTTTTTTTTTTATATGAGTTCCCTTGCCTCTCACAATGTCGGGTGTTTTTTGCTGTGAGTTCCCTCGCCTCTCACAATATCGGGTGTTTTTATATACGAGTTCTGTTGCCTCTCGCAATGTCGGGTGTTTTTTTTATGCGAGTTCCCTTGCCTCTCGCAATGTCGGGTGTTTTTTTTATATGAGTTCCCTTGCCTCTCGCAATGTCGGGTGTTTTTTTTATATGAGTTCCCTTGCCTCTCATAATGTCGGGTGTTTTTTTATAAGAGTTCCCTTGCCTATCGCAATGCCGGGTGTTTTTTTTATATGAGTTCCCTAGCCTCTCGCACTTTCAAAATCTGACTTCAAATTCTTCATCAGCGACCTCAATATCCCAATATTGACAGACATGCTACAAATAATTTTTAACATACTATTATTCAACCCTAAATGCATTCAAGGGCCATTTCTACAAACAGCCAAGGCTGATTTCTACCCCAAAAATGGTTTTTGGGGAAAAACAAATAAAAACGTGTTAAATACTTTTTAAAGAAGTACTTGTATACGCAGTTTCAAAAAAAATTATTGTAAGTGAGTCCCCTTGCCTTTCACAATGACGGGTGTTTTTTTTTATATGAGTTCCCTTGCCTCTCATAATGTCGGGTGTTTTGTTATACGAGTTCCCTTGCCTCTTACAATGTCGGGTGTTTTTTTATGCGAGTCTTGTAAAGAAGTACTTGTATACGCAGTTTCAAAAAAATCGGTGATTATCACTTCCCTAGTGTTACTTGTCAGAAGGAATCAAGGTGTTAGGAGTTTTCTGGAACCCTATTCGAGATGTGTACTAATTCTCGATAAATATTGAATTTCCGTCGGTGTTGGCCAAACGTTCGCTATTATCTGCCACAACTTTGGCTACTGAAACTCCACTGGGACGACCATTTGCCTCAGTACGTATGTGATCTTTGGAATCGCTTTCGCGACTCACTTTCTATGCTAAGCAATGTTAGTCTTCCGCGTTGGACTGGCCAAAATGCGAACACCACTATATGCGAACTACATGGGTTTGACTGACGCGTCAATCACCGCCTATGCAGCTTTCTTGTACCTTCGGATCGTCAACACTTCAGCTCCGCCTCAGATCACTTTGCTCACCAGTCGTACAAAAGTTGCCCCGCTCAAACGTTTTTCTTTTCTCATATGGAAACAATGCAGTTTGCACGAATATATTCATCATGGTGCACAGGAGGATTAAACATAGTTTTAAATGTGGTGCTGTATGGACGGGTTTCAAAGAAACGATCTATGCCTCCGATGTTTAATATGCTACCGTCACAGGCACGAAACCGGAAATCACTTTTACTTTTTATTGTGAATTATTTTTTTCTAATTGTACACTGATACTCAAAAGCAACGAATAATTGTCCCAAGTATTCGGACTCATGTAGGTGTTTCGCTTTAGTTACAATTGTACAATGTTGGTAATTTTTGCATTGAATTTTTAATGTTGTATGAATTTAAATGAAATACGATGCGTTATATTAATTATAATACATTACTAAATCAGCGTAATATGTAATTAATGCAATATAAGGAATTGCAACTTAACACAACAATATAGAGTGCACTAACAAATTATAGAATTCATATGTTACTTCATTAATTTACAAAAGTGCCGTTGTGCGTCGTTCTGCGAATACATTTTTAATAAGGGCAGTCAAGTTTTTGACAAGTTAATTGGAAGTATGCATGTAATAAGGGACTATAAATATACGAGCCATGTTGTATCCGTTTTTAACTTCAATAAGCAACATGTAATGGAATAATATTTTTTCATTAAATCTTATTTTTTTGAAACAAATGTTCAGAATTACTTTGTATTAATGGTTTTGAATTTTCATTACTTTTTAAAAAGCACCGAACATATACATCTAAAGACTTAACAATGTGCAGAACGTTTGTCTTTATAATTTTTGCATATATCATTCGACAATGTTTTCTTTCGATAGAAAGAACTTGGCCTTATTACATGATTTTAGTGCTTTTTTGTGCAATAAGAACATGGCGAGTTTTTTTTTGTATAAAGCATTTTTTGGGGAATATCACAACTTTTTGCGAATGTAGATAGCACAAATATACTATCTGTGATATTTTAAACATTTAAATTTCTTCTAAGCAACGAACATAGAAATACTTAGCATCGTTTAAAATAAAATCACAAAAATATCATTAAAAAGTTTATTTAACCTATTATAAGTGGCGAATAAATACGAAAACAATATTTAAAATATAATTATTTTTTACACATCTGTTCCGACAAAAATAACTGTAAAACAATTTTTGCCACAATTACTTCGTTCTTTTTATATGGCAATCTTCTCATATACTTGCATCGTTGTTTGATCATGTTATTTTAAGAATGCTATATACAGAATTAGTTGCTAGTTTTAAGCTTATTTTAAGAATACTATATACAGAATTAGTTGATATTATCCTATTACAGAATTAGTTGCACTATATTATTATTTCAGAAACATTTCTTTTAACAGGTATATATAGATTTACAATTAAATAGTTTGTTACGAATGCCAGCTACACACATATTAGCATTCGTAACATAGAGAATACTTGTCTTTGTAAGATCGACAAGACACACACCTACGGGCCCGATTCGGCGTCGCACATACGTTGCACACGTGCTACAACTTACACGGGGAATCACGGGTTCCCCCAGCTGCAAGCCCAAACGGTCAGGAAAGGAACGTGCCACGCCGAAGCTCGAAGTAAGATGATCCATAAGATCGTCACTCACACGAGCACACAATAGTATACGTGCCCCGAATCGCCAAGGTCACGAATAGGTCAAAGGGGTAAGCGATTCGTGGAAAATGACACGTGTCCAATAACAAGTGCAGGTGGCCGTCCCGATGGAACGATGATCTCATCGACATCTAATATTCGAGAACAGATCTATCATATAAAAAGGGCAATTGTGATGTCCGAAGGCAGAGTCGCCCCGTACATCGAACTAAGAACATTGTTCGGTGCAGAGTCGCACCGTTCGTAATCGGCTGAAGATCTCCGAAAGATTCGTCGATCATCAGCGACTCTCCGCGAATTAAACGACTTTGTGGGACTTAGTCCAAACGCGAACTTTTTGTAAAACCTCCGTTGGCGATATAAAGAATAAATATACGTAGTTTAAATCAACTCTCGCCTTTCACTTGGGGTGTCGATTCGCTTAACGCGTATCCCGCAACCCGATTCCTTTCGCTACCGGGAATCACTAAAAATAATTAAATTGTTACTTCAAAAACGTAACAAGTTCAATATGACCTTAAAGACGCAAACATTAAGGAGGCATTAAAAGGTTGGGAACAAAGATGAACTCCTATACGGAATAAAGTAATTATGGCAAAAAATGTTCTTAGAAAGCTACAATTAGAAAGTTCATGATTATATCACTTGTTTACAAGTTATTAATTTTTAACCTAATGCTTTCTCAATTACATAAATAAAATTCAGATAAAAATGAGATAGATTATTGAATTCGCTGGCCGCGTATCCTTTATACTGAACGGTATCGCTCTACTGAGAATTTTTTATTCCAATCGACCTGAATTTTCCAAAAAACTTCCTTTCCATGTAAGGAACAATTCTCTCGCTCAAAGTTTTCTGAAATTGAAAAAATTGAAAAAAACTTTTGGGTGCTTTTTAAATTTTAAGAATTTACATACTAAAAGACCCAGAGTGTAAGCGCCGTGCTGTTTATTTTTTTTTCCAAATCCAGATACGTATCTGACTAATTTTACTGGACTATTATGGGTATCCGTATTTAGTTTCATGTTCCATAACTCCCGATAGTCTAAACTGTTCCTCTACATTGAAAGACCGTAACTCTGCTTCATTATTCGAAAATGGACGTGCCTGAACGTTTACGTGGTTTATGGTCAGATTTAAGAAATTTACTAATGAATCTACGGGAGTAGTTTGTGCCATTGTGGATTGCGCTTCGGTTATAGATTCTTCTATTGCATTATGCATATTAATATCGATTATCGTTATAATCGGTGTCATAACTTAGTGAATGCAATAGATAAACACTTAAAGGCAACTTTAACTCATAATAATCAATTATAACAATCAAAAAACAATATTTTTGTATTTGTTATTTATATTTTTATTTCGTCATTTATTTAGTCCGAGTATACAAAAAATATAGGTCACTGTATGAAAATTAAATTCATAAATAGACACATTTATGATATATTTACATTCAATTTTCCTGACACAATCAATAACATTATTTCTTAGGCAATAACCACACACTTTGTATTTATACACATATACACATTATAGCAATAATTAAAATTTCACATTCAAATCATATCACATCACATTAAAATACATTATTATTTAAAAGTCATCATCATAAATATCATACGTCATATCATTACATCATACACGGGACATCATAATCAATTCACGCGGATAAAATCATAAAAACGGTTAATTTACGCGGATAAAAATTCTGTCAAAAAGCGGTTAAGTTACGCGGATAAAACTTATGTCATACGAGTAAATTAAGAGGATAAAAAAGATAAGTCATTCGGTTAAATTACACGGATAAAAATTAGACTAACACGAATAACATAAGTGACGTAATACCAATTTTTGTTGGTTACCGCGCAGATTTTAGCGGAGAGAAGGAGCCCGTCGACTGCTAATTTTGTTCTCTTGGTTTCTGCGGTGCTGATTTCATTCAGAGTTGTTTGATTTGTTCTTCGTCGATTTTTTGTTTTTCGGTTGATAGTCAGAATATTCGCCGGTCGAAGTGAAGATGTGGTTGGTGAGTGTCTCCCGGGTACCTTCGCGAAACTAGAAAGGAGAAGCAGACGGCTAATTTTTGCTCCGATTGAGGATGAAAATGTAGCGAGTATATTACGCTCACCCTAGGACTTCGACCGGGTTAGTTGAAGTCGACGAAGAATACCGCAGGTTGTGATTAAAAATTGTTGATACTCCGGTCCCATCTTTTCTCATGAGTAGAGGTCACCTGATCGCTAAGCCCCGACAAATTTGTGCACGAGTGAACTTAGTACAAAGAGCCTCGATCTACGGCGGACCCTGTTATGCCCTGGCGATCATCCTAGCCCTCGCATACTGGAAATGTCTACGCTAGAGGAAGTGGTTCCAGCAGCAGCGGCGAATGTCGGATTCCTGGCGCTTTTAAACCTGCGGGTATTGGCATGTCACATGAGTCGACGGCAACTGCCTTCCTTCGCGTCCAAACTACAATCTCCGTAGGTTCCCATGACGCGGAATGCTTACCACGTGGGTGAACGTCATTGATCCATCAATGGGCACGACGACGGATTTGGCGACGTCGAAACTATAATTCATCTCAGTAGCGCCAGCTGTACCCGAACTAGGATCACGGAAAGTTCTAAGTGTGGGCTCCGGTGCCGAGTAAATATATATATACCACGAAACCATTAACCTTGTTTCATATTTGCATCCACTTTTGAGATGTTACGATTACCGCCCGGATCGTAACAATAATATTTCTAGATTTGTTTTGTGTATATATTACTGCAAAGCGTGTTCTCGTCGACCCGTACGATTTCTTATACACGAGACTTGAAAGATCTCATTACATTAAAAAAAGCAAGCGCAAGTGTAGTGATCTGGATGATGATATTGACTTCAAAATACTACGTGCTAGTTGTATTCATTCATGGAAGAATTGCTACAAAAGTATATCTAGAATGTTAAACTGAATGTTAATAAAAAATATAATCAAAGCCTTTTGGTTATATGCCATTTTGAGGTTAGATATATTATTTAATCTTTTTGTAAAATTTCCTTCTGTGAATGTAGGTTCTAGTTCAGTTGAGCTTGATGAAAAGGGAATACTTAATAATATGCTGAGTACAGAGGATACACGCCGTAACGCTCCCCCATGGGAAATCCACCAGCAGGGTTTGAAACCGCACCATCCTTCCTTATTACGATATTCATTTCTAGATCAGCCATTCGATGATAAAATACCAACTAAACAATCAGGTCCATAAGGTCGTCGATTCTCAAAGTCCGTATGTGGGTCGAGTTTTCAAAAGCATTGCTCCTCTTCGAGTTCGTGATCTTCGCCTCATCGCTCTTCTTTGCGGACGGAGATGCCCGACGAACACCACAACATGAAGGCCTTGCGAGGGGTGCTTAGGTATTGTATGGGAGCAATCATTTGTTACTAAAAAGCAGGGGAAAAGTTTGACATATGAGATTATAGATATAATTATTTAACAGGCTGTACAAGGAAAAAAATAGGCACGGCTGACCTCTCGTTGGAGAGCACTGGTTACTGCCCGGCCGGATCGGAATGATGAGACAGCACTGATTCCTTTCTGCTCTCCACACAGTAACCAGACCTTTCACAGGCAAGATATCCTCAGAGAGCATACTGTTCTCTGAAGACAGTAACTATTGAGTAGACAGTAACTATCAGAGAAGAATAGTTACTGTGCATACCATACTGGGAACTGTGTAGACACTAACGGTTCATGCGATATTACCTATATTGTTTATTAAATTCTATTAAATTTCATTATATATAAAAACATTGTTTGGGAAATGGGGGGCTTTTTGATGGACTATATATGGCTCGAGTGCAATAAATAAATAGAGAGCACCCCTGGCCCCGGGGGAAGTGGAGGGGGGGGGGGGTATGAACGACGAGAAAGCCGTCGTTTTCCTATTTCTAAGACAAACTTTAACCGAACAATTAACTCGGGCAAGAAATGCCACGCACAATATAAACCTGCTTAATTATTATGAGATTGCTGATGTTTCGTCCCGGGCCCGCATACGGACTCATCAGTGGGGCTACGAGAAGTGGGCCCTGCCCCAGACATCGCATGCAAATATATGTAACTGTATAACGACATAAGAAATAAATGGAAATATTAATTAACAATCATTAACCGAATGATTGTTCCCGAAATAATTTTATATAATTACTACTCACTCACAGACAAGTCCGAGCGGCGTCCCGGGGTCCACTATCAGTCATCCGCACCTCCCGCAGGCTTGGCCCAAGCACTGTCACACGCTTGGGATCTGATTGCTCAGGATCTTCTCGATGAACTGATTAGAAATGCCCTCAACGGGCTTATTTATATGTTCCAGGTAGTCTTCATTTGGGCCAAGACCTCGGGAAGTTCAACCAAACGCCATTACAAACGGCGACTCAGAGTCCTGTGTATTCCCTTCTCATATGCATGGGTGTTCAACCCTTAACGGGAGGGCCCACCTCCCAACCGACCCCAAGCAACCCTTTGTTGTGATTATATCCCGAACAAACATGATATACATGTTAAGAAATAATTCCTTATTTTTTTGGTAAGAATGCTGAAATTATTCATTAGCAAGCATTTAATGACAATTAATGTTATGTGGTCGTTTATTATTAATAACAAATAATATTGTACATAAGTAAATAATAAGTAAATGATGTTTTATTTCCGGTTTGGTATACGGATTGGTATACACGTCAAATTTGTGACTGCGGTCAATTTTCGATCCTTTGCTCTAAATGTTCGCTTTCGCCCTGAATAGTTAGTATGCGAGGACTTTAAAACTATTTTGGGCCAGTTTATTGCTTTATGGTGCATTACGGCTGTGTAGAAGGGGCTTTTTAGTGGATTCGAGGAATTGTCATTCGTTTTACTTAAACCAAGGACTTTAATTCTTGTCCTGTGGAATGTTGCTGTGATTTGAATTTGGAATTTAAGTGAAAAGAAGTGTGCTGCTTTAGTGAATCTAGTGTAGAATTGTTTAGTTTTCCTTTCACTATGTGTGCTCAAGAAAACGCGACGCATCATTAGTGCGCAGTCGTCTAAGCATCTGCTTCCGCCACGCTCGTCTAACCGAGCCATAATCGTTGCTACGATAATAAATTTATTCCCGAGTAGGCCGTAATCGACAGCACCTCGCGGATTTCCACGCGCCCATGTCACAATATCAAAGTCCCGCTCTACCCACGCCTACCAGCCAATTCTCGCTTAACCCATTAATGCCCAAATGCACAGAATTTTCACTCGACATTCAATGCTTATTTCCGACAAGATGAAAATTTTGAAAAAAATCGGCGACACTTGATTTTACTATTTTCAGGGTCGCTCTTTCGAATGGCGCTGAGAAAATTTGAAAAAAACTGCAATTTATATATAATTTAGTGATATATATTTAAAAAACGGTTTTTTCGGGGTATTTTCAATATATATGGAGTTTTCGACCTGGTATAGGGTTTCAGATGAACTAAAATGCATTTGAATAGTGCACTCATTAGTTGTATTTTCAAGCTACATTGATATAATTTTAAAATTTATGATGGCGTAACCAAAATGGCGGCGTATTTGAAAGAATTTTTGATAAATTTTGATAAATTCAAATCAATCGTGTTTTCGAACGGGAATGGAAACGAAAAATACATTGTATGTGGTTTTTGGGGTTGCTGAATTCGAATCCGAGGCCAGAATTTCAAAATTCAAAATGGCGGATTCAAGATGGCGACCAGATATTTGTAAGTACATCTAAATTCCGTGAAAATGCTTACTCAGGGGTTTTTGGGGTCGCTGAATTCGAATCCGAGGTTCGAATTTCAAAATTCAAAATGGAGGGTCCAAGATGGCGAACAGATATTTGTAAGTATATCTAAATGCCGTGAAAATGCTTACTCGGGGGTTTTTGGGATCGCTGAATTCGAATCCGAGGTCAGAATTTCAAAGTTCAAAATGGCGGATCCAAGATGGCGACCGGATATTATTTGATATGTTTAATTATTGTGAAAATGTTTAGTATGGGGTTTTCCGGTGTGGCTGAGTTTGATTCTGAGGCCGAAATTTAACAATCCAAAATGACGGATACATGATTGCGACGAAAAATTAAAAAATTTGTGGAATAAATACACGTATAATCCTAAAATTCTAAATCTTATAAAAGAGTGTTGCAAGTGCGAGTGAATGTGGAGGAAGGAATATGAAAACGTGCGTATTGTATCATATTTAGCCATCAGGTGGAATCTAATGTTACCAGCTCTCACCACGTGGAGGTAGATGAGCATCGAGTTTTTTTATATTTTTGGTAAATTTAAACCTTTTTTTTATTTTTGTTAATTTTAATGTTTTTTTTTGTATTTTTGTGAATTTTTATGCTTTTTTTATTTTCGTGAATTTTTATGTTTTTGTTGTATTTTTGTGAACGCTCCGCTGTGGCCGTGGTATCCTGCGCTAGTGCGTAGCGCTGACGCCAGGTGTCTACGAGCCACTGCAACGTGGGGGGAGCATCTACCAGCGTTCGCGCGGTGGAAATGCCCCACCTCGAGTATAAAGGCGGTGCTGAGGCGCAAGGAAAGCAGAGTCGTCGTTGCCGTGGAACCGGCAGGATCGACCGCGTTGTTGGACGCTTCGATACTTCCGCTCCCGGAAAACGACCTGAACGTCTCGCCGAGGCTTTATTGGCCCAGCGAGCTCGATCAGGACGGCTACCCTTCCTGTACCCGATCCCGTGCCCCACGTATGTCTTAGCAGTCGTGTCCACGGCCTCCTTCCGAACGAACCGAACCGAACCGCACCGAACGACAAATCTACGCCTGTATTGGCAGGAGGTAGACCGATCGTACCGAACCGTACCGAACGGGACCGACGTACCGAACCGTACCGAACCGAACGACGAGTGTGCACCTGTGTTGGCAGGGTGGACCGACGTACCGAACCGAACAGAACCGAACCACGAGTCTGCACCTGTGTTGGCAGGGTGGACCGACGTACCGAACCGAACCGAACCGACCGCACCGAACCGAACGACTAGTCTGCACCTGTGTTGGCAGGGTGGACCGACGTACCGAACGGCATCCCAACCACTCCGAACCGAACCTCATTTCCTCGGTTCGAAAGTGACCGATAGCCGTCCTTCAGAGGTACCGCCCTCTATCCCGTCCAGGTCCAGTAAGTGGCCAACCCCTTACTGCCCCTGCTCCGCTCGAAGGACTTCCCCCTCCCTCGATCCGTTGGGCCATTCTCTCGGCCCCGCCGATATTCACTTTCGGCCCGCGTACACCTCCTAGAGGCACCGCGCCCCGCTACCGGTTTTTTATCCCGCAAACACGGGACCAATACCCCCGTATATTATATTTAGGTTAATTACTTATCACTTTATTTCTATCTGTTTATTTAGACCTGCTAAGGTAACGAAACTGCCACCCACCACCGCTGCACTACGCTAGGGGCAAATCACCCCCAACTCACCGCTGGGGCAATCACCCCAACAACCATCGAGCCGAAGCGGCTAACCGGTCGTCCATAAAAATACACGGTTGCGCAAAGGTTTCGAATTAGCGGCATTGTCGGCCGCCTGGTTGCGTCAAGCGCACGCGGCACTCTCTTGTACCGACTGTATTTGGTGGCAGCAGTAAAATAAACGCAGTATTATTATCCTATTACTCTAAACCTTCCGTGTAGTCATTTACGTAGTTAGAGAACCTACCCCGTCGTTTGAACCTTGGAGCTGAGCTGTATCTGGCACACGGGGATCTACGGTTACCGGTGGCGCCTCCATTGCACTGTGATGGCCAACCGTCCGCTGAGTCTGAACTTCTGCTTCCGCACCGAAAACCGTATCGTCACATGGCGCCCGAACAGGGACAGTTTCTTGTCCAGCATCCGAAACCGGTATAGTTCTCGTAGCTTAGAGATAGGGGACGCCCGTGTCCCGGGCGGTGCTGAGGCGCAAGGAAAGCAAAGTCGTCGTTGCCGTGGAACCGGTAGGATCGACCGCGTTGTTGGACGCTTCGATACTTCCGCTCCCGGAAAACGACCTGAACGTCTCGCCGAGGCTTTATTGGCCCAGCGAGCTCGATCAGGACGGCTACCCTTCCTGTTCCCGATCCCGTGCCCCACGTCTGTCTTAGCAGTCGTGTCCACGGCCTCCTTCCGACCGAACCGAACCGAACCGTACCGAACGACGAATCTACGCCTGTATTGGCAGGAGGTAGACCGATCGTACCGAACCGTACCGAACGGGACCGACGTACCGAACCGTACCGAACCGAACGACGAGTCTGCACCTGTGTTGGCAGGGTGGACCGACGTACCGAACCGATCCGAAGCGAACGACGAGTCTGCACCTATATTCGTAATATTCATTAGATTTAAAATTAATTTTTGGAACCAAAAAATGTCTAACATTTTTGCCTTTTACGGGAACTTTTTTAGTTTTTAGCACTCGCGTAAGTCCGAGCTCTCGGACATGTTCTCTGTCATCAACCACCATCGAGAGAAGACTGTTTTCTGGATGGGCAAAGAAGGCATTTGTTTGGGTGACTTTATGAACCACGTCTTGGACTTTCGAAGGTAAGTTTCTGCATTTTTTAATACACTCTAAAATATGTTTAGGTCCTTCAACTATTGAAGATTTTGTTTTGATTTCGAACCACATAGGAACGTATACTGTAAGAATGTACTTTATAATCTGAATGAGGTTTTCAGATGGCTTTTGCAGGGAAATGTACAACCTCAGAAACCTGTTTGCAGTTGTCAACCACCGCGAGTGTGATATTGGTCCTGGATCACGATTTTCTAGGTCTTTGGAGCAAGATCCACCATCAATGGCAATGGCAATGCCATGTAAGTATCTTTGATCTTTACTTAGGTTTTCATAATCAACTATTTCTGGAAGAGAGCATTCAATTTTTTGAAAAGCAACGACAGGTAGAGACTCGCAATGAACCAACTGTTTACCGAGAGGACCATTAAAAGACTGAGACCCAGAGTTTTCCCATCAAGTGCTTCCACAAGATGCCGTAGAGGTAGCTCATTGAAATGGAGAAGACAGATAGCCCATTGCACTGGTCTTTGAAGACACATTTCTATATATTTAATTACTCCATTTTTCCAACCTCTATTTGTTGAAGTGCCATCAGAACCAATCACTATAATGTTTGACGTATCTATTCCATTTTAAATTTATATTTACTTCTCGACCGTTTTATAAATAAATAATATTTGTGAATTCTCGGTGGGAAACGGTCACTATACAATTAAGTGAAAAAGATATATTTTAATAATAAATAATTTGACGTTTCGGCCCTGTAGTGGATGCCATCTTCAGAAACAAAATTAAAAATGTTTTTAAATTAAAAAATAGAAAATTATATACAAAAATGGGGAATTCATTTTAAGATTGTCTCAAGATGTTAGAGTTTCTCAAACTCCACCCATCCAAGTTTGCAGAGTTTTGCAAAAAAATGAATTCATATACAGAAAAAACAAACTCAAACATTCTTTATAGGTCTTTTGAAAGACATCTATTCCATTCTCTTCAGAATGATCTACAATGCAGAACGCTGTATCTTTTCCAGTTTTAGAGGCAGGCACTAAATGGCATATATACTTCGATCCTGGTTCCTCAATTACTGAAATATGTTCTTCTTTTCTAACAGTCTGGTGTCGTTTGCATCCTTTTTCAATCAATACTAACGTGTCGTCCGTTCTTCCATCGAAGTACACGCACATCAGATCATTAATTTGTCCCGTTACCTTATCAGATGTAATCAATTTCGCTCGACACTTTTCTTTCTCTCTTCTAATTTTACTTCTGTCGATGATAAGAGATTTATTACTATCTGTAACGAGACCTAGATCTTTAAGTACGCTAGAAGTAATAGCAGCTGTTGCTCTGTCACACACGCCAAAACGATCACTTGTCAAAACAGTTGCTGGAAGTGATAAGCGCATCTGTTTAGTCTTTAGACAATCTGCTTTGGGAAGATGAAAAGCGCGGGAACTGAAAATCGGGATCATCCTCATCATTATTATTTTCAAAAGTTGTCTCTGTTTCAGGATCAATATTGCAAAAAGAGGGTCCAGGTAAGCTGGTTTGTTTTGGCTGACGAGCTTTTCTTTGTAATCGTAGTGTAAGCTTTTGACTTTCCTTTGCATCAATCGGCCCGATCTTACCTAGTCTGAGGTGTCTTTGTGCGTAGAGAAATTTTATTTCTAATGGAGGAACTTTTCTTTCTTTAGGGCAAGTGCAGTCGACAAGTATTGGGTTGAGACAACTGCACGTGTCAAAGCTTTTTTCGCAAGAACAATGCAACGTCATCTCACATTTACAAGATGATATATCAAATAAAGAATTTGAACATTGTTCAATAAAATCATTGTATTTTTTCGGTTTCTCAGCCGTATCTTTGTCCCTTGAATAAGATTTACGAAGTGCATAATATTGATCGTGCAGCTTCTTGATCTTTTGAACGACTCTTGTATGAGAAACGAATGGAATCGAAGCTTTGGAATAGAGAGACTCAATCTCGCAAGCTACAGTGTCTGCCACAGCTGCGAACCCCAATTTTTGACCAGATCTGGCAGCAGTGGATTCTACCGTCATATCGTATCTCACTTGCTGCCAATATTTAATAACATCGGCATTAGTGGGAAGGACCGATGGCAGCAGTGACTTTGGTACGCCAAAAAATGGGCAGTGTACGACGTTATGCGTAACTGACATGACACATGTAAAGCCTACAACCTTATAAAAGGAATTAGGAAAATGTATGGGCTACGGAACTCAAAAAGTCTCAGGTAAAGCAACTCAGCGAATAAATGTCAGCATATAAAATTCATGATATAATATCAGTACTTGGCACCTGCCCGTCTTATAACCAATTGAAAATCCATTTCTTTAACGGGAGCCGTGGGCGCCGTAGATATTACGGCGACCTTTACGACGCCGCCTAGCGGCTCAAATCTTAACTATATTCGTGAAGAAATTGAGAGAAGTGCTCTCATCGCATATGCATGCTGTATGTACAATAGGGTGGGACGAAAATGGAAAATTTTCGAAAATCGACAACGCCTAGTGCGGAACATTTGCAGGAGCACAATTGAAATTCACCTGAATTTTTTCAGATTTTTCAAATGCTATTTTCCGATCGCGCAATGACCTTGAAATTTAACGTTATTTTTAAATGGAAAAAAAAAATTTTTTTCTATTTTTTTTTTATAACTTTTTTGAAAAAAATGTTAATCATTTCTAAATCAACATGATTTTTCTTAATACCAAAAGAAAATTTTTCGACAGAGCTATTACGTACTGAATATCAGTCAATTTTTACTCAAAAATGAAAAATTTGAAAATTGTCCTCTTCATGTCACAGTAACTTTGTTCAAGCACATCTTAAAATTTTCGCCCAAGAAATTTTGGACAGAAGAAGGCTTTCCACGTAAAATGCCCCCTCATTGATTACAGTATTATGAAGTGAATCTGAAGCCCAAAACTTTAAATACAGAATTCTGTATTTAATAATTTAATAAATTTTAATTTTAGTAATATTTAATAAATTAATAAAAAAATTTTAATAATATTTAATTAAAAAAATAACTTCTAGAAGTTATTTTCAAGAAAAATTACATAAGATAACAACCTTTTTGAATTATCATCTACAATTTTTCGGACAAAATCATACGACTTTGTACAATATAGCTTGTACAAAAAACGAATTTTTTTTTTGTACACTGACAGCCCATTGAATATCGCACATGTTTATTAGAATTCTTAAAAAATCCATATTTTTTTAACTATCGATCCCTCGGATATATTTCAGTATTCGGAAACAAAACTATTTTCGAAAAAAAAATATTCGTTTATGTACAAATTCTTCTGAAAATTGTATTTGGCATATATATTTTATTTATACCGTAGGAAAGTTTAAAACCTATAAAATATTCATCCACGTTCATTTGTTTCCGACATATCTATTTCATTATTGATATGTATTAATATCTTCTTGATTTAGTGACATATCTTTTTCGTTTTTAACCAATATCGCTTTGCATTTGTGAAAGATAAATATTACTGCTCGTAATTGAATTTATATCGTTACTATTACAGACATTTCACTAACATTTTTGAAAACGTTTATCAAATAACGGTGTACAGTAGAGCCCCGGTATATTTGCCCCCGGTATATTTGCGTCCCAGCACATTTGCCCGCTTTCGCCCCGTTATATTTGCCTGTGGTCGCTTTCCTTTTCCTCCACCATGCGGGCTGCCGCGGTCTTTCCACGAGCCAATGAAAGCGAAGCTCGTCACGTGACTGACTGGTGTGGGAGAAACGACGCTCCCCTGCGTTTGGTAAATAGAACGAGGCGCGAGGGGAAAGCGACGAACCGATCGGGCAAATATATCGAGGATCTACTGTATTCAGCATAAAGTTATTCACAAAATGATTCATTGCATAAACTGTCATAGTTTATGATTGCATTAAATGGGTGATTTAAAAAAAAGTGCAAATTTGAGATCTAATATTTTGACTTAAAAAAAAGTTAAAATCTACTGTTTTCAACATTGATTCTTCATGTATACTACTAACAAAGAACTCATGTAGAATGGCAGAGCATGCACGCATTATTTGACAAAGTTATAAACAAATCGATGACAGGGGAATTACATGAATGCCACGGGAATTACATCTTTTTTTCTTAAATCAAGTTAACACCCACACATACACATGCAAACACACACACACACGCGCGCACACACACACACACACACACACACACACACACACACACACACACACACACACACACACACACACACACACACACACACACACACACACACACACACACACACACACACACACACACGTGCACACGTGCACTCGCGCTTATTTTAAGGCATCCAAATAAATAACAACTTAAATTTGATCGAATTAACCATTTGTATTTAGAATGTACATGTACAAAAATAGTATTGGAAAGGGAAATTATTAACAGAAATGAGAAAAACTTTATATAATCATTATTATTTATTTCGTTTTTTATCGAGTTTTCTTTCTTTTGTTTCGATTTTTTGTCCTTCTTCTTGGTAACTTTACGTTTCTTAATTTCTTTTATTTGATGTGTAATTTTCTTATTGATTTTTTGCGATGGTTTTTCGTTATTTATAGTCCCTAAATGAAAATGTCGACAACGACTTGTTTCATTGCACTCGTAACAACTTACAAGATTGAAATGAATGCTGTTTGGCTCATTTCTAGTCCACTTCCATTAATGAACACTCATTGTTCCCTTGAAGGTGCTCAATATTGGGTATTTTTTTTCTTCAATTTTTTTTATATCGTCTGACGAAATTGCAGTGAACCAAATTTTGACCCCACTTTCCTTTAATATGCGCATAAGGCTGTCGAAATCGTTTACGTCATTTCCATGTTTTACTTTGTCATCTGCCGTTCTTTTTATTAACGCGCCAACTTCATCAGCTGCATTCTTTCCGTGGCCAATTTCTGAAAAATTATATATTATACTTTGAATTTGTAAAAAGTTCTCAAACACGAAATTTGTTAATAGTGAGAACATTAATCTGCTCCTATATTGACTGGTAGGCCCATCGCTTAAAAAATGCAGCGTATTAACTTCCGGTTTAAGCGATAAAGCTCTCTGCAATACAGGCTTAAGATGAGCTACAATTGCATAAGGATCGTGTCTAAGGGACGATGACAAGTAACCAAATGATTGTTTTAAACTTTTTGAGTACAATACGCCGGTATGAAGAGGAACAGATTCTCTTGAAGCGCCAAAATGTACAGCTTGTGGCTCTGTTGCATATTTGCAATTATAATTTTCACTGAAGTCCAGATGATCCTGACGACCAGACACTGATGGGTTTACAGTCCAAAATGGACGAAATTTTGAAAAACTAGTATAACCGATTTGTAATGAAGGATTAGCATTTTTGAAGTGTTTAAATAATGTAACTACATTGTCATTTAGATACATTTTCTGTTTCTTTATTTTATTACGCGTTATAGTATCTTTCTTGCCAGGACAAATGCGACTATTTTCTTCAAAAAATTTGATAATTTTATTTTCCAGAAATAATTTACCATGAGATTTTGCTTTAGGGGTAATGTCTGTTAGATTGCCATTATCGTTAAATGATTTTCGACAATTTACAAGTTTTTTACATGTATTTAACATACGATATTTTTTCATGATTGTACCGTGGATAACACGATTTATAATATTTTTATTGAATTTATTTTTTTGTTTTTCTGCCATTTGTTTTATTTGTGCGATCAATACTTGTCCGAATAATAATTGGGGTTTCACATTTTTATTTACCTTATTTCCACGTAATAATTTTTTTACTGTAGATTTAGGGCTATTAGAAACACGTTTCTTTCGGTACTCAAGTTGTTTAAGTCTTTTTATTTCTCTCTTCAAACGTTCATTCTCTTTTCTTAATGTATATATATTTCGGTAACATTGAGCTTTATTTTTTTTAACTATCCGTTTTCCGACTTTTGCTTGTCTTGATTCAGGATTTGATATCGAAATATCATTGTTGTCTTTTTCTATTTGCTCACTTAATAATTCTTCCTTTTTTCTAATCCGACAAACGCGTACGCGTTCTCGAGTTTTCTTTCGATAATCTCTCCTTTCTCTATCAGACATATCTGCCACTTTTTTAATCTTACCTGCCTCTATTTTTTTCCTGTACTTTTCACGTTCTTTTTCACGAAGTTCCTCTAATTTCTCCGGGTCTGCTTTTATTCTTTTCCGTCGTTCTTTTTCAGCCACCCTCTTCTTAAGCATTCTTTCTTTGCGTTTAGCGAGTGCATTTATCTTTTTTACTTTTGGATATTGTTCCTTATTTTTTATTGTTTTGCGTCTTGTATTACATGTGTAAATACTATTTGACGCATTTTCAGTCTGGGATCGAGTTACACGTACCATTACTGTTAAGTAAAAGATAAATGTAATATAATTAAAATTTGAGTATAATGTAATGTTTACAAAAGAGAAAATGAATTTATGTACCTTTTGTTACAAATATAAACTATTAATGCCTGGATAATCAGAGGTATACCTGTGCCGAACACGATGTAAACAGAACTGAAGATTCTAAACACCTTCAATTGTTTGTGCAAATGATCTTACAAACAGAAACAAACTCCCAAGGTCTTTTCGTTATTGAACGGGAGTGTAAAGCAATGGGCGTACATACTTGTGATCAATATTACCTGTCGTTTTTCTCATTTTTATAAAGAAACTACTATGTAAAAAAAAAATAAAAATCACAGTTATAGGTGGCATCGATACGGTGTATTTTCGCTTTTGTTTTATCTCAATACGTCATTCCATTTCCGAGATAAAAATCAAAACGTTCGGTGAGCCAGGGGACGTTACAGTGCCAGGGGACGTTACAACCGTTATTTTCGTAATTTCGTTTAACTTACCATTTAAATAATTAAAAATCTGATATGATGTCACTAAGATGCAGCAAAAGCTTACATTTTTATATTGTAATAAGATTAAAAAGGCAATTGTTTATAATATTACGACATGCCAAGGGAGTTACACACTAAAGAGTACGCGCGAAGCGTGAATACTGTATACTTAATAAATTTAAGACAATTTAATTTAAAAATTTCAATATTGACTTATTGTATTAGTATGATTATTAACTCTCATTTTCCACAGTATTTATTTCAATTGAAAATAACTATCGGTTTTTATTAACTAAAATCTGTATAACGTTCCGCGAGAAGAAAATCAATCTTGAAAATTACACGACATACTGTGCAAGTATATCAAAAAACTATATGAAGACACGTAGTATACTTCATTTTTCACAATAATAAGAATAATTTCCACCCATGAAACATTTGTTTCACTAGAAGCAATAGCATAGTTAACATCAACAAAAATAAAATTCATGAACTTCTTCAGCCACGGAACGTTACATTTCCATTTTTAATTGATTTTGTAATATATAACATGGGAAAAAAATAACATTTTATCTGACGATATTATAAAGGAAAGCACAACAAATAAATTAGGCTTATTATGAATATCTGATATGTGTTGTAAAAAAAAAAAGAAGCTGATCTTCATAAAATTGCACTTTATTTTGAAACCACCCAAATACATTTTCAAAGGGTCAATAAATAAAAATGCATATTTTCAACGAAAGCGAAAAAGAGTCGAGAGATTCAATGACGGCAACATTAAGCAGCACATTTAACTTAGATCTGCGATGTAATTACTATCATTGCCGCTAGATCGCCACGGCTATGACTGCGGCTCTACCGTTATCGTTGTAGAAATTGATTTCCCTGTGTACATTAAAAGGTCGCTGGAACTGATATCTATAACTTCTAACGTGAAATATTATTTGAAGTTTCGTTATTTACTTGCTTTGCGTGTACTATGTTTTATCTACAGCACTGCTATAGTATATTCCCTCAGCCAACAAAATTTTGCACAAATGTGATTTACTGTGAGACCGCTTTATCTAATCTTCCTTATTTCCTTGTAATATATATCTATTCCATTGTCATGGATGCTGGAAAGGTACAATTGCGAAAACCTTGTTCTTCTATAGTAACCCGCTCATCAGACTTTACTTGCCCTTTATTTGGGTCACCGAAAGAATTCAACTCCAACTTTTTACCAACGTATGCTGATGTCCTTCAATGTTGTTTTCATGTGCGATATGAAATGGCAATGGAGTCAAATGCACCTTCCAAAAAAGTAAGCTTCTCTGACATTGCAGAAAATGTTGCTAATCAGTTGAAGACTTTATACCTAAAAGCTTCGATTCCTACATTATCTCTACAAAGAATTGTCAAAATGATAAAGACATTTCATGATACGTATTACACTAAAAGAAAATCATTTAATAGAGACAAAGAAAAGGCTCACCTGAAAAGAAACTACAACGATTTTGTGGAAGATGCAAAACAAAAACTCTTCGATGTGGCAGCTTGCAAGTGTGTCATGACCATTAACTGTTCCTGTGATATGTCACCGGAAAGATGCGTTTGTCCGATTACCATGTACTGCCATTGTGTAAAAGAGAAGAAAATTCCTTCGATTCAGAGAAAGTTTTTATATGATCAAAGAACATCCAGAATTGAGATGATGAGAACCGAAAGTGAGGAATTGGATAAAAGAAGAAAAAGAAAACGTGGATTTGAAGACTCTTCGCACGGTTCACGTGAAGTTATAGATCCCTCAGGGCATGAAGTTTTTGTTTCTTCCGATGAAGAAATTTTTGATGACGAATCTGAATCACTAATATGCAATACACTCGAGTCCTTAAGTGAAGATTATAAAGTTACCGACTATACTGCAGCGACCACATCGGTTACAGTCCAATTACCTTGTACCTCACAAATGAGACTTCATTTACCACGAACAGCTGCTACTAGCGACAGATATAGAGTATCAGATCGTGCAACTTCTGCTTTAGTTTCTAGTGTTCTAAGCGACCTTGGGATCGTAAATGAAAACGACAAAACACTTATTGTTGATAAAAATAAAATACGTCGTGAGAAACAAAAGTTAAGAGATGAATTACAACATTCTAAAAATCATACATGTCATGAGTTTCAGGGTTTATACTTTGACGACAGAAAAGATAACACTTTAAAGAAGAACATTACTCTCTTATTGGTGAACCGAATTCTACTTACATAGGTCACCTTGTTCCTACCTTAGGCAGCGGAAAAGGCATTGCACAGAGTATCATATCTTATCTTAATGACAATTCCATCGATCATTCAATCTTAAACGTTATTGGTGCGGACGGGACAGTCGTTAATACAGGATGGAAATCTGGAGCAATACGCAACATAGAGCTCATTCTCAATAGACCATTGCAATGGAGTATTTGCCTTTTGCACTTCAACGAATTACCTTTAAGACATTTGTTCGAACTCCTGGATGGTAAAACTGATGGTCCCAAATCCTACAATGGAGATATAGGTAAGAAACTTCAGAAATGTGAAAACTTACCTATAGTAAACTTTCAGTGTATTGAGTGTATACTTCCTGAAATTAATTCTAGCAACCTCAATACTGATCAGAAGTATCTGTATGACATTTGCCAATGCATTCATTCAGGTGTTTGTTCGCCTAATGTTGCCAATCGTGATCCTGGACCTTTATCACATGCTAGGTAGTTGACCACCGCAAATAGAATTTTGAGATTATATGTTTCATCAAGCGAACCCGCCGCAAGTTTAATTCAGATTGTAACATATATATTGAAAGTCTACTCACCATTCTGGTTTGTAATTAAGTCGAAATCTTCAATAGTCGATGGTCCAAGGCATGTATTTGAAATCATTAAATCCTCACGATACTTGCCAAATAGTTTGAAAGCAGTAGTTGATCCCGTTATCCAAAGAAATGCATTTTTTGCACATCTGGAAAATCTCTTGCTTTCAATGATAATGGATGAAAGAGAACGCATTAGAGAACTTGGTTTAGAGTAAATTTTAAAAGCACAAAAAGAAAATAGTAAAAATGATACTCCACGTGTCTTCCAAATTCCACACATTAACTTTTATGCGACCGATTATACTGTTCTAATCGACTGGGAATCTGTCACAGTTACACCCCCTCCACTATTGGCAACGTTCACTCCAGATATTCTTAAAGATGTAGTGAACCAAAAACAATGTGTTGGCTTCGATAAATTACCGAAACTGCAGGCAAAGTGTGTGGAGCTAAAAACAGGGATGGATACATAAGAAGTACACTTCTGTCCCGTTCTCAATTGCCCGTGTTTGACACGAAACATCAATTTCAGACATGAAAATTCCAGGAGAAGTTGCTCGTCTTGCGAATGGTTGGTTGGATGGGTAGGGCGGCGGTGGAACTCGACGTGCAGCTACCTTCCCGAGGTGAGTTCTGAGTAGTTATCACATTTTTAATTACCTACGAGTGATAACTAGCGAAGAGCTGCATTTTTTTCAAATTTTGACACACATTGAACACCAAAAATGTCGAGGTCATTCTCCTTCCTCTTCTGTAGGACAGATTAAGTTTGCGCATACTAATCTCCCTGTGAAGGTTAAGTTAGGTTGGATTCGATTGTTGTAGGATAACCTACTATGCTGTGTGCAGGGCAGTAAGCGTTAGATCTATTAAGATCAGTCTCAATTGTCTGTAGAACAGAGTAACCTGAAGGGGAATAGAAATAGAAAACAGAAAGAAAACCGCAAATCCATGTCTAGATTGCAATTTCTACAAGAATTTGTACATAAACGAGTCCTATTTTTCAACGATACTTTTATTTCCGAATACTGAGATACATCCTAGAGACAAATGTACAATATATTTGTGGACGGGGATCGATAGCTAAGAAAATATGGATTTTTTTAAATTCTGATAAAATCTCGATTCAAATCGTACTTGAATACGATCGAAAAGAGGTGGAAAATACGATACTATACTGTAGGAGGTCGTATGATTTTCTCCGTAAAAGTTGTAGATGATAATTCAAATAGGTTGTTATCTTATGTAATTTTTCTTGAAAATAACTTCTGTATTTAAAGTTTTGTGCTTCACATTCACTTCATAATATTGTAATCAATGAGGGGGCATTTTACGTGGAAAGCCTTCATCTATCCAAAATTTCTTGGGTGAAAATTTTAAGACGTGCTTGAACAAAGTTACTGTGGCATGAAGAGGACAATTTTCAAATTTTTCATTTTTGAGTAAAAATTGACTGATATTCAGTACGTAATAGCTCTGTCGAAAAATTTTCTTTTGGTATTAGAGATATGCCATTTCTCGAAAAAAATTGAAAAAAAAAATTTTTTCCATTTAAAAATAACGTTAAATTTCAAGGTCATTGCGCGATCGGAAAATAGCATTTCAAAAATCTGAAAAAATTCAGGTGAATTTCAATTGTGCTCCTTCAAATGTTCCGCACTAGGCGTTGTCGATTTTCGAAAATTCGCCTTTTTCGTCCCACCTTAATGTACAACCACCTTTCGGTGGTGAGTTTTGAGCTGTCTGAAGACGAGCTGCGAAGAGCCGCACGGACGGAAGGGGGGTGGGGGAAGGGGGAAAGAAATCATTTTGTATCACAATGTACCATAAAATCATGCTAAATACTTGAAATGAGCTTGATCAGACATCATAAACTTTGACTGCGATGCGCGAACGGAAGATGTTGTCCGATTTCAAAAAACATTTTTTCCCTGAATTCGCAATGAAAAATGGCAATTTTTCCGCACTATTACGATTCGATTCGAAAAGATTTTTGTTTTTCACTCCGATCTAATCGGGGCCCGTACGAGATCGCTGTCTCGGAGGAAGGCCTCCTCCCCTATCGTTAATAAGCGATAATAAGAGACGTAAGCAATAATCAATATAAACTTCGGGTGTTACGTGCGGAGTCATCTCCGAATGTAACAGCCGAATAATTAGTGACAGAACTGGGATACACTGTCTGACCGGTGGAACAAAGAGCCACCCTAAAAAGTGGCCAAAGGACCCCGCAGGAAATCATAGGGAAATGGCTCTCAGTCGAATGTCCTGAAATTGGGGCAAATGATAATTCATATAATTTAGATCAAAAGTGTCAATAGGCCCGAAGTCTCTAGATGGCTAGTTTTTGAGTTACAGCCACTTGAAACTACCAATTTTCGCAAATTTCAGAATGGTGATCCTTGACTCTTCGGTCGAGCGCACCTTATTATCAGTGAAGTATGGTCAAGGATATATTTAAGATTTATCTTCTGTCATTATATATGTCATTATTACTGTTTTAAGTTATATATAGTTACATACAATTGACATATATATAATTGGTATATAATTACATAATAATTAGTATGTTAATAAAATATACAGACTTTTGTTTATCTATTGTTACAACTATACGCTAAAAGTGTATATAACTATATATAACTTAAAACAGTTGTATATAGATTACATATAATGACCGATTATATATCTTATATATATCCTTGACCATACTTCACAGAGCGTAAGGTGCGCTCGACCGAAGAGTCGAGGATCACCATTCTGCAATTTGCGAAAATTGGCAGTTTCAAGTGGCTGTAACTCAAAAACTAGCCATCTAGGGACTTCGGGCCTATGGACTCTTCTGATCTACATTATATGAACTACCATTTGCCCCAATTTCAGGACATTCGGCTGAGAGCCATTTCCCTATGATTTCCTGCGGGGTCCTTTCGCCTGTTTTTTAGACCTGAAATTTAGGATCAAAATGTATGTCAAATGAAAGTTTATGATAATAACTTACTGGTGTCAAAATTTTAGATTGAGCATATATCTTAATCTTGAGATATGGAGGTTCAAAGGGCGGATTTTACTGCAAAAATTGCATTTTTTTAAATATGACATTTTTTATCTCCGAAAATATACATTTTACGAAAAATTCACAAGAGATATTTTTTATGTAGAATTGTCGAAATAATCTAAACAAATTTTTTCCAGATTGCGAAAATATAAAATTTTTAACATTTTCAAAACAATCAACATTTTGTTAACAATTTGGAAATTTGATTTTTTCGGTCCTGTAAAAATTTATTTAGATTCTTTCGATAATACTAAATAAAACATGTCTCTTGTAAATTTTTCATGAAATGTGTACTTTCCGAGATTAAAAATGTCAAATTTAAAAAAATACAATTTTTGCAGTAAAATCCGCCCTTTGAACCCCCATATCTCAAGATTAAGATATATGCTCAATCTAAAATTTTTACACCAGTAAGCTATTATCATAAACTTTCATTTGACATACATTTTGATCCCAAATTTCGGGTCCAAAAAACAGGCGAAATTTATGGTGGCTCTTTGAATTTTCAAATTTCCGAATTCTGACTCATGCTGTGTTAATATTTTCATTTACTACAACTATAATTTTGATTTTTAATATATCAATGTATATATATGCGAGTATGGGTCACTCCGGGAACAGTTATACAAAGTGGCTATTTAGAGGACATGTCCTCAAATTAACAATGGGTTCCCGGGAGGGCTACCCCCCCCCCCCCTTCCTTACACTATCCTAACCCATCCTATACAGAACCTTGCCTAGACCTAGGTTTTGCCTTAACTAGTTTCTGTGTTATATTCATATATTCAACTATATATTTAAATGTCCCCGAAGTATCATGGTTTCAAAGTATACACTGTTTATCTATATTTTTCGGGGACTGTCCCCAAAAAGACCATATGTCCCCATAATAGCCACTTTTTATACATAACTGTCCTCAAACGAACCCCTCAACCAATTTATACTATGTGTAATAATTGCGGGAGAATGGAAAATATTCGGTTGCGATGATATATGTGTCTGTTACAACCCAGTGAATACTCGAATGAGAAAACAACTGAATTGCAAAGGGCGTGTAACTCAGTAGAATTACTGGGTCCTTTAGGTGAGTGCTGGCTACTAATGATACAGGAAAGTCGGGAATAAGGGTAAAATAAGGAAACACTTAATTTGGCTGAAATTAATTCATTTATTGCTGGGTTGATAATATTTCTTTAGGTGTATAAAGTGGTATTATCGGATGAGGGATAAAGAGGGGTGAGGCAGGTTCTATTAGAGGGAAAAATTTTTTAGCAGCCTGTCGCTTATTTTCTTCCCGGATAAGGTAAACGACCTTTGACAATTTTTGGCGCGAAAGCATTTGTCCTCCTCGACGGCGCGCGTTTGGTTGAAAAATATTTGTTTCTCTTTTTTTAGATATTTTTTGTTTTAGAACTCGCGAAAGCCAGAAAACAAAATATTAAAAAACTAATCAATTAGGAGGCGAATCGATAACGCGAAAGGTAGGAGGGGAAGTCCCTAATATGTATCAAAGCTTTTTAGTTTCGCAGTGAGGAAGGTATTTCCCTAAGAATGCATCTTTACTATTAAATATATATTTATATTGTCTCTATTTTTAGAATTAAAAAAAGATCAGTTATTTAGGAAAAAATAATAATGACAGGAATATTAGTCGCTTGAGAGGGGCGACTTCGTCTCGGTGGGCTGTGTCCGATAGGGAGGAGAGAAGGGGGTGTGGTTTCGCAGGCCTACCCGCTATGCCACAAAAGAAAAGGAGATGCGATTTTGCAGGCCTACCCGCTATGTCACGAAAAAGAAAGAAGTGCGATTTCGCAGGCCGACTCGCTATTTCGCAAAGGGAAAAGGTTGGCGTGATTTCGCAGGCCTACCCACTATGTCACGAATTGAAAGGAGAGGAGAGGGATAATTTGTTCATAAATGAAAATAAAATAAAGAGGTACTTAATATTTCCTTTCGCTGGCCCTTTTTGAACGACGACCAGCTGTGGCAAATGATTGGACGAGCTGTCCTAGATTCTTGCCTGGAGTTTTTTAGAGCCTTTGGTCTGCTGAACGACGGACTTGTTTGTTGGGTCTGGGTTGCTTGGCCAGATGAACTACTCTGGTTGGATTCTTAAAAATCCTCTGACTGAAGAATTCTTCTCGTGGTAGAATAGACGAACTAGTCTGAATCGCCCGGAAAATCTCCCCACGATCCACTTTTTTGCTATACGCACCAAGGTATTTATGGTGGGCCATAGTTTAATCCCCGCTTTGAGTTTTTCCCCTTCTATTTTGAAAATAGTGGATTTGTGTGTTGGAAAAGTTTTGGAAATAGGCCAAGGAGGAAGCATGCATAAACTAATGCTTTTCATTTTACATTAGTGTTATAAGATAGGGTATAGTAGATGGTTGTTTAGAACATACCCGTTTCCTATTTTATTTATAGAAAAGTCAAAAAGCGGTACCTTGATAGTTATGAAAAACGTTTTTCGGCTTAGGCAACGCGAGTCATCTTCTGATTTATGGCTAATAAAAGTTAAAAGAAAGTCTAATTTGAAGCTGGTATGTTCTAACATGCTGCGTCTACATGATCTGAACGCTATACTAAAAAAACGGACTCGGTTGTCAGATTCTGACATGAAATTACGACAATTTTCGGATTTGTGAATGCATAAAAAAAAAAGGGTAATTGCACTAGTTACGGGGACGTAGCAGGTCTAATCGGAAATTTCTTTCAGCCGTGAAAAGTGTATTGTTTTCTTTGAATGTTCGCGAAATTTGTTTCTTGGCGCGTACTGTCGTTCATTCCGCATGTGTTAAAAATTGTCGATAACCCCTATAAAATTTAAAAAAAATAACTTAGAAATTTTTTCTTGTTGCTTTTTTCGCTTTAATGTAAAAACTAAAAAATTGTAACTCTCCATTTTCTAATTGCGCGGTAAAATAATTCTAACGATCACAAAGATTCTGACAGCACCTTTCGCTGATACGTGCTTTTCTATTTTATGTTTAAAATTTTATTTGATATTGATTCGTTGATGGTGCCCTTTTTTTAGTAGCTAACATTTTAGCTTTTTCGTAATTAAAATCGTCTTATGATTCAATCTGATGTTTTGTTAAACTTGTTTATTTATTTGGGGCTCGATTACTTCTTTGGTGCTCTTTAAGTCTTGTTCCCAAAGGTCTTCCAGTTTGATCTTTGTACACGGGGTGTGGCTTGACGGAAATTTATATAAATATAGGCGGTACGTAATATTTCACCCCTAAAATCAGAGTCGGACTATTGTGTATAACCTCATAAATTATAAAAGGTTTGGTTATAAATGTTGTTATTGAATATTTCTAAATTAAAAATAAAAAAAGGATAGAGAAAAAATGGCGCATGCAGAAGAAACATTTAACGCGTCAATGGTGCTTATGAATAGCATGGCCGAAAGTTTCGCATTACAAAACAGTATTTCAGTTATAGCGTATTGTGATGGAAAAAATATGCCATTAAAAGATTTTCTACAAGACGTAAAAAACGGGTATATTTTAATTCCCGAGACGAATCAGGCCTCGTAGTTTAAGATATGTCTGAGCAAATTACAGGGGATTGCACGAAAGAGTACCTATGGTAAAGTGATAAATACGGTAGATGATTTAGTTACTCATTTACAGAAATGTTTTGCGCGGGAAAAACTTATTCATATTATATTCATGTGCTGGAAAATGCGCGAATGTATCGATCGGACACCGTTAGCTATTTTCGTGACAGGATTAATATTCTCGTAGAAGGTGCGCGGATTGCATTAGAAAAAGAAGTAACATTAGAAGGAAATCCTCGAGGAAGTAATTCAATTTTAATTAAACCTTTGGAAATAACCGCGTTAAATGCATTCGTGCGTGGGCTGCGCGACGACATTGTCCGTTTTATAGACATGAAAGATCCAAAATCATTGAATGAGGCTTGCGATGCCGCATTAAGGATTGAATCTAGGATGGAGCAAGGAATCTTGCCCCATTCTAGATCTCAAAGAATGTTATATACTCGCGAAACGTGTCTCCAATCTCGAAAGATTTGAACATCTCAGATCAGGTATTTTACGCGGAAATATGCAAGATTCTAAACATGAGAATAGGCGGGTCAGATGTTCCGACCAGGATAGAAATCCGTCATTTAATTTTTATGAAACGGAAAACGCGCGTAGTATTGGAAATGGGTTCGGACCTAACGACAGAAACGAAAATTCTTTTCGGCAAAATTATTACCCTAATTTCGATCCTTATGCACCTCGTATTCATCCGCCTTTTTACCCCTATCCTCAAAATGTATTACCGCATGAACCACCATAAAGACCAAGGTCTCCGCGTTCGTATTCACCGTCGAGATATGATTCTAATAACCGTTATCATAAAAAATCACCAAGTTCAAATCTTGGAAATTCACCCAGAAAGGGATCGCCGCCCGTACCGAGCTGAGTATAATCAGGAGAAAATTTCCCGCGATTCACAATACCAATCTAATTATTCCCTAGGGAATCGATATTCAGAACGGGAATCACGATCGCCAGCGCGTAATGTAAATTCTTCGGCCTATAAACCTCGATCTGGAGATTTGGACACAGACAGATCGGCCCGAGATAAACGAGTTCAGGATGGAGTAGCATCTTCATTTACTCGCGCATATTCTTCTGAACGATCATCGCAATATCGGTGAGAAAATTCTCCCTCGGTAACGGAAAATATCAAAGAATTAAATTTAACCGGGAGAGCGACTCGCTGGAGGGCGCCAATCAATATTCGAAACCAGAAAAGACGGCATCCGTGAGGTATTTGGAGTTGGAAAAACGCAAGAAGGCGAGTCTCCCGCAGTGGTGTTGCTTAACGTTTTCCTAGTAGACACAGGAGCAGATATAAATATAATTAGACCGTGATCCAAAGGTCTGGACAGACCATTCTATTTCTATTTACGGAATAACTCCGGACGCCGTCAAGACGTACGGTACTGTCAAAATTTGTTTGCTTAACGATCCCGTGCTGTTTCACGTGGTATCCTCAAAATTTCCTATAGAGTGCGCCGGAATTTTGGGCAAGGAATTCCTGCGGCAAGAGGAAGCCGAGATTTCTTTCAATCATCAAACTTTGGTGGTAAAAAGTCGTCCTACTCTACCCCTGCGATTCATCGATTCCTACACACAAAAATTGGTCGCATCCAAATCTTTACGTAAAGTTCATCTATATGTTCTTAAAGCTCGAAAAAATCAAACAAAGTGATTTAAACAAGAGATACTTGCCCTGGATTGGGACCGTTGAAGAGGTCATCATTGGCGAAGCTGTAGTGTCTCGAAAGGGAAATCACTGTAGAGTTTTAGCAATGAATACTCTTGACCGTGACGTTGTAGTCGGGGTGGAATCGCAAAAATTGATTCCGTTCGAATATCATAATTTTGACGAGGAGAACCGAATTCGATATAGCTCTTCAGATGATGAGAGTATTTCAGGAGACCGAATTACAAATATTACTAATCTTCTACGTTTAGACCACTTGGAAGATGAGGAAAGAGATCACGTTTTGTCCTTAATCCAAGAATTTCCAAATCAATTCTCTCTACCCGGTGACTCGTTCTCTTGTACAGGCGTTATTTTCCAGTATCATTACTTTCGACCATGTCGGCGTGATGGTCGTGCGGGCTAAGGCGTCAGTCTTAGTCCGCCCGAACTGAACGTCGCGAAGGGCCCGAGTTCGAATCCCCGTCCTGCAATTTTCTCTGCTTATGTCCAGTGTGGAATAACCGGGGAACTTTGCTGGGCGAAGGTACGAATTTGGGACCGCTGCCGACCCCCGTCGGCAGTTATCGGTACCGTCAGCGTCTTATCCGCGGTCGGTACGTCGTGGGTCTTATCTCGGATAAAGAGGGGATAAGCTCCGCATCGTACTCGCTAAGGCACAGACCGCCGAATCTGCTGGTGGTACCGATATTGGGGTAGGGGGGACTGGCTCTGGGTGGGTGTTGTGTTGTATATGCCTAGTTCTGTCATTGTACTGTCTGTCTCTGTCCTGTACCTCTCCACCCGAGAGCCGACCCGCAAATAGACAAAATCGTCATTAACGCGGGGGAAATAACCTCTCCTTTGTCCATTACTTTCGACCGGTATCAACCAGTATTACCATCTGTCTATAAGGACGAAATTCAAAGTCAGATCGAGAAAAAATTAAAAATTACGTAATTAGACCGTCAAAATCTCCTTACAATTCACCTCTCGGGATAGTTCCAAAGAAGCCGGATTCGCGCGGGAAACCTCGATGGCATATGGTTATAGATTTTCGAAAATTAAATGAGAATACTATCGGAGATGTCTTCCCCTTCCTCAATCCATGGATATAATGGACTACCATAGACGGACCCAGTATTTTAGTGTGCTGGATCTGGCCATCATTCAATGAGAAAGATCAGGCAAAAACTGCATTTTCGACTCCTTCCGGCCATTATGAATTCATCAGAATGCCGGAGGGTTTAAAAAATGCACCAGCGACATTTCAGTGGTCGATGAATCAAGTGTTGATGGGTCTTTAGGGAATTGAGATGTTCGTATATTTGGACATTACAGTATTTTCTCATAATCTAAAGGAACATGGAAAAATGCGTAGGCTAGTGAATACATTAATACCCCCAGATTCCGAACAGGTTGTAGGTGATAAAATAGAAAATCTCCAAAAATTGAATCCAACCGCTAATAAAGGCAACAATAAACGTCGAGTAACTTTTAATTTAAATCCGACTAGTCATCGCAAAGATAAAATATATATATATATAGGTTCTGATATTCCGCAAGAAGGATTAGTAACGATTATGCAAAGTAGAGAAAGCTTGCTGGCTTCTAGGGATAATTTAGTGCATTTTATCTCGGATGATCGCAAGGTACACTCATCCAACGGTAAATGATTGAATGACCTGGGAGCCATCAATCCTAAGGAAATAATGAAAAAGAACTCGAAAATTTTCGGTTGTAATAAATTCAAAATATTGTGACAAACTGGAAATTAAAAATTTTACCTTTAGTTTGGAAAATCTGTTGTTGGTGTTAATGCGATTTAATATCAAACGTTTTTGTATAGCTCATCCAGGAGACTTGAGCGAATTAATAACTAAACATTTATTTAAAGATCTTCTGTTCAGGATATTCGGGAACATTGAATTACAATTGACAATCTGTAATGGGAAAATCTGTATTCCGCCGCCAGAAGTTCGACCTGATATAATGAAAGACAATCATAATAGTTTATATGCGGTTCATAAGGTAGTGACTAAAATCTATCATCGTATCTGAGAACGATTTTATTGGCTCAATATGCGCGATGATATTCAGGAATATATACGTAAATGTAACAGCTGTCAACTGAAGAAATTAGTACGATTGAAAAATGTGGAAGAAATGATCATAACTGACATTCCAGTAGAGGCTTTTGACAAACTTTCTATAAATACAGTGGGTCCCTTACCTACAATCCCATCGGGCAACAAACATATTCTTACTATGGAAGATCAATTAACAAAATTTAGTCTAGCGTTTTCTTTGCCTGATATTAAAGCGCCTACAATCGCCTATGCAATCGCAACTCAATTAATAGCTCGGTTCGGGACACCAAAGCCCATTCTTACCGATTGCGGAAAATCGTTTTTAAATAAAATTTTAAGGGAATTAACAAAAATGTTCAAAATTACACATCTTAATACGTCCGGCTACCGTCATCAAACTAATGACGCATTAGAACGTAGAGATATCGCTTTAATAGAGTATTTAATGCGCTATATCCTTAAAAATGATGATTGGGATAGTTTTATTCCTTTCGCAATGTTTTTTTATAATACGTCCTAGCACGAAGCCACAAAGTTTACACGGGATGAATTGGTTTTTGGTAAGGTAGCTAGATGCCCATGTAACTATCCCTAATGATGAAAAATTGAGCACTTATAATAATTTTCTAACCGATCTCACTAAACGAATAACCTAAATAAGTTTAATCGCCGCTAAAAATTTAAAACGTTCAAAAAAATGATCCAAGGAGCATTACAATCTTAAAAGCAGAACATGCAAGGGCAGACCGGGTGATTATGTGTATATTCTAAAGGAAACGCGAAATTCCAAATTTGACAAGCATTATTGTGGTCCATACCGGGTTGTTCATATCTCCCCCCAAAATAACGTAATTCTCGAAGTTGAGTATGGGAGGAGAGAGAGAGGAAACATTTGGACAAGATAAAACTTGCCAAGTGTGACTGATTTTGATTTAGAAAATGATCATTGTCATCTTTGCTTTCCTGATCGGTGGGGTGGTAGTGTCCGAAGTGAACTACTCAATTGAAGCATTATCTAATCCTGGAGTATACTTGGAACGAATCCACACTATGCGGTTGAAAAAGGACTATGGGACAATGAATATAGCCTCAGATTTATCTTCCTACCTGGAACTATCTATACACCTGGTTGATCATATGAATATTGTAATCGAGACATGCCCTGCTGAATTAGAAATTGATTGTAAAAGTATTGTTAAACTAAAAATGTTTATTAACCCTTCTGTGTACAAGGATCAGTATACTCGTCCAAACTACATTGTTTACATATGGGAAAAGAAAAACTCGTGCTCAGAAGGGTTAAAAAGATCCACATAACAAAATGATATCGCAATGAAATCACGCGTAAGAAATTCTATCACGGATGAATTCATGAACGCTGCGTAATGCGACCGGGTTCAAATAATGTACCTACACTGAGAGAAATTTCCCTACGGAGCGCTGTTGCGCTCTCCTACCGTACGGGCATGATGCGCGTTCCAAAAAATGCATCTTGACTCTGTATACTCATTGGTTACAGAGTCACGTGTGTAGGCTGGGATTAACCTCCAATCGCAGAGTCTTGGTTATCACAGCGTACAGCTATCAAAATCGTAACGCAGCGCTATGATTCGCATCTAAACGTATAGGTGTTGTTGCCAACGCGTGGCACTGTGGGCATCGAAGCCAATACATACATTTATATAGACCATGGTGTTCCGATAGTTCGTGTGTACTGTACGGTATATATGTTATATCGTGTTGCATATAACATATGAATATCATCGCAGTGTATAATATATTCGTCATAAATAATAAATTGAATGTCGTCATAAATAATAAATTGAAGAACAAAGAAGTTTGTGACAGCCTAAAATGATAACAGAATTGACTAGATTATACAAAAATACCGAATAATATGTACACATTTATGTTAATAAGTATTATACATTGCATACACTGCACGCAAAGAAATTTTAAGTCAATGCGACTGCATTTTCGGAAGTAGTAGTTACCGTACAGATTCTGACGAATTTGAAGTGATGGTTACAATTCGAACTCGTTAAAAAGAAAATTTTTATAAACAGATCCAATTAGAGTGCACCTTTGAGAATATTTATTCATAATTTCTAGACGATATAGTTATTAATAATTATTTGTAATGATCTATAAACGTTGTTGAAGCGGAAAAACTTGGTACTTTTTTCATTCTAAAGCTTCCGTATTAAAAACTGTGCAAGATACAATAAAAATGCACTCAACCTTTTTAATAGAGCACAAAATCGCCTAAAAAAGTTTTGTTGCAGGAATACCACCTATCAATACCCCCATACAAACACAATTCAGTGTCAATATTGGACAGATGCTTCTTGGCCACCTCAACCGAACATCTTTTGTTGCAGCCGGAGTGTTATGGATAAGTGAGGTTGTGATGTATACTATTGGATCGAAATTAAAGGAATTAAGGTTACTTAACATCCCACGATGCTCTACTAACCTAAGCGATAATGGAATTGAATGGCTTCGCCATTCCAATATTCTCCATCTGATAACCGACGAATCATCACCCTTCGCCTCTGGTCGTACCATACGTAGTCTACTAACCTTGGAGGACCTCGGAATCCGAGACTGCCCTGGCATAGACATGAAGACATTTAATGACATCCTTAAGAATAATCGTAATCTGACCCGGGTCCGTAATGGACCTAAATCGTAAACCACCGAGAACAACAGGGAAGAAGGGTATGATCTGGTGGGGATTTCAGATGTACATGGAAGGTATAATTATCAGTTATTTGCCATTCGGCTAATATTTCCAGATACTTTAAGAAATCCTAACTATTACCTGCGGCATAAAAAGATATAGGACTATTAGTAATTTGGTATCAATCTACTACTTCCTGATATTCCACACGTAAGTGAACCACAGATCCTCAATCAACCCACAATCAACACGTAACCATGAAGATTAATCTACACCTTGAAGGTATAAATCTAATACACCTATAATAACCCAGGGAGTATACGTTATATATTTATACCCTCAAGTGACTATAATTATGTTAGTGGTCTCACATACTAAAGTATCGATTTATTTGAACAATTCTTTTAGTGACATGAACTAGTAATATCCGAATACGTAAATGTCGTGCACGCGAAGGAAAATTTTATTTGTTGTAAAACTTTTGTACTATATTACCGCTTAACCCAATTATCATCCTTCCTTGTATATTCTCGGGAATCCTGATTTAAATTTTGGGATCGGCCTCACACTGTGCTGTGTCCAGATTGAAAACCATGATCTACGGATCCATTGACCAATCTATTTTATTACATTAATCTTTTATCAAATATTTTTCATTTTGTCGAGGACAATAAAAAAATTAAGTGGGGGAGGATGTTACGTACGAACGTAATCATTATTCTTTTCAAGTTAATTATTAATAAATTAAGAATTTAATCTCGACATTCATAATTGTAAAATTCTAACGAAAAAAGGAAGCTCTCGGTACAAATACAATATTTATCGAAAATAACCTGAGAGCGAGAGAGAGGAAAATAGATTTTCACGCTCGGGCCCTCGTTAGATCGACCAAAAAAGAGAAAAAAAATAGCACTTAGAGGACCTGTTCTGAAGAGGCAACAACATTTATTCCTACACCTGCCATCAAGAATTTACGTAACCCGAGTCCTGCAATGTCAATGGGGGGGGGGGGGGGGGGCAGAACCCTTTCTGCTGCTTCTGAAATAACATCGCTTTCTACATATTTTTCTTAAAAGTCTGTCGCCGTAAGAATTGTCTCTCAGAAACCACGAAGATTACGCCTCATCATTTTCTTCTCCTTTATCGCCTGACCTTCAAAGTATTGTAAATTATAACGTCTTAAATTTAATTTTTTAGAATGCTCGCGGTATTAGTGTTATAAAAATCAATCTTTCGATACGGATTTTGACATGATAAACGTTTCCGAATCTTGGTGTCACGACGTCAATCAGTTGAGGATTCAGATATGTGCTTTGTAACTGATTTTTCGCCGACGACGAGACCTGCAGAAGGGAGCCGTTACAGCGAGGGCCTATTTTCACTAATACGACAGGAGCTCAATGCTTCAATTCTTTACGTATCATCAAACTGGATTTTTTATCATGTTAATACCACCCCGTGAAATTAGTAATATGTTCTTTTTAAATTTCGCCGAATACAGTTTTTTTCTGATATTCTTGCTAACATCCAAAATTTAATAAAGTTCTTACATCACAATTTTTAAATAGCGTGTTTGTTGTCCGTGGTGACTACAATGCGAGAGTAGGGTTGCTGCATAGCAGCCTTCATGTTATGACCTTATTGATAGTTCTCATGTCGCTGCTCGTAGAAGGTCCTACGATACTAAACACGCTAACCGCGGTTCTCTGCTCTATGATTTTATGAATTTTAATAGTTTCGTTCTTATTACCGGTTTCACGCTCTCCCCTCTTTCTCTCTTTCCCTCCTCCTCTCTGCCGGTGCTACATCTTAAACAACTAATTAAATTAATATATTTCGATTATAACTAATGAAGGTAGTTCATTGTAATGAAAGTGTTCGGTGTCCCGGTGCCACTAAATGTTGCACTACTTTCGTTTACTAAAGTGCTAAGGTTAGCATACGACACTGACTATACCATTATTTAACGTGACATCCACAGGTATTCTTAATAGTTGTTGTGATTAACTTAGTTCTGTTATATAAATAATTAGCACTTATTTTCAAATGTATCTTTGCTGTTCTTTTTATGCATTATTATATTCTCTCTTATTTGACTTCTTGAAACTATTTCTTAGGCTACTTAATATCACCAAGTCGGTATTAACGTCATCTATGGCGGCATGAAAACTATTGTTAACCCGTTAAGGACCATGCCTAACCAATTTATTATAAGCAATTTAGTCAAATGTGGCTTTACACAAAATCTGAGTGCACTATTCGGTTCTACGGAAAAAATGACATGGAAAACATGTATAAAGCCACTTTTAATGAAATTGTTTATAACAAATTGTTATATACAATAAATAATATATTAATATTAGTTTGGCGCTATCTGCGCTATGCTAGGCATGATCCTTATAGGGTTAATAAGCAATTTCTCTGTAAGTAGCGTTCTTAGTTGAAAAAATTATTTTCACATCTGAAAATGCCAAGATATGTGAATTGCATCTTGACGAAAGAGGTTATGTATTACCATGTTTGCTTCCAGGATTACGATCATTTAATAGACTTACGTGATCAAAGGACCTCAACTGTAACATTTTCTTAATAAGCTTTGGTGTTTAGCAGTTACAGTAGTCGACCGAAGATATGATGATGTACATTCATTTAGCGATCTTGAGTTTGAAAGATCATGTTTTCTTTGACCAAAGAACAGTTCCATGATTTATTCCAATTTTGTGATCCTGTGGGAGAAGTAGGTTCTCGACGGTATATTCAACAAAAGGACTTAATGGCTTGCCTTTATAGAATGCACCAAGGATTTTCCGTTGAGTTTATAAAAGTAATGTTTAATCATTCTAGTCGGTAAAACGTGAGTTTAATCATTTCAAATGTACATAAATCATTAATAGGGGGATTTGTACCCCAAAATATTGGATTTGGTTCTATCACACAAGAAGATTACATAGAAAGACGTGTTACCGAATTTGCAAATGGATTATATAACCCTGAGCCTGAAAACTGAAAAGCTATACTATATGTTGACGGTACATACGTTTACGTACTAAAATCCAGTAAATTCTCAGTTTTAAGACAATCGTACAGTTTACACAATGGTCGACACGTCTTGAAATCTGTACTTCTAGTGGCACCAAATAGTTATGTCCTAGACATTCAATGGCCTTACTTCTCTCATTCGAAAAATAATGTTGCCCAAAACTTACAACTGAGGATGCCAACGATTTCCTTTTAGTAACAAAAACGTGATGGATAGTCGAAGTTAGGAACGATCATATTAAATCTATTTTTAAATTCTTAGCTGATACTATCTCCTTAACACACGCAGTTCGTCTTAGTGATTTCTACCGAATTTCAGAAGCTTTAATTAATCGATATAAAGAGCCTATTTATATGGAAGGAGCTAATGTGGAGCTTGCTCAGCAAATGTTAGCTTCATCGCGGGATATAAACGTTATGCAAGCGCGTGTTGAAGCCGAACAACTTCAAATAAGAAATGCAAGATGGACTCGTTTATATGAATGTCAATTTCCTTTATTTCCTCACTTGACAATCGATTACTTGAAGGAATTTACTGTTGGAGTTTATCAAGTTCACTTAGCACCGTCATATATCTAGGATAAACTGTAAAGAGACGAGGAAGCAGATGAACTTATACATGACCGAGGACTTATTAGAACACATATATGTTCTAGATTTCGCAATACGACCAAATATCAACAGTGGATTCTTAGTAAATATCGTCAAAATAACGAGAACCCTATACTCGGCAACTATTGTACCTGTAAAACTGGTGCCCATACATTGGTACTTGTGTTTTTTATCAATTGCCAAGTATCAAGTGTTCTTTGGTATCTTGGTTATGCCAGGCATGGGCGAAACCAAAGGTATCCTTGGTAAACTCTGTTAGAAACCACACTCGATGCTCGCTGATTTTAATATTATTGATAACTGGTTATTTTACCTACTATATTATTTTAGTTCATTCGTGTAGACTTGTGATATATGTTATTAATTATGAATTTTATGTAAGAATAAAACAAGATGAATTTATATGTAAAATACAATCAAATATCTCCCCAGTTAGTAACTATTTTGAAAATACATATGAATATAAAATCTAATTTCAAACAAAGTTCTAATTACTTCGACCCAAATCATAGGTCTGCACGAAGTACTTAGTTTGGTCACTTCCTGCCAAAAAGTATGCTATAGTTTTTTTTGTCAAATGTTCACGTTTCGGGGCCTATAGAACCCCCCAGAAAAAGCAAAAAATGTGTCCGTTATCTCGTACCTACGTCCGTACGTCCGTGCGTCTGTATGTGTTCTATTTTTGTGGACGCTGTAACTCGCGAACTGAAAGACGGCTTTAAAATTATTTCTTTTTGAACTTAGTGCAGCCTAACATAGATTTGATTAGCTTTAGGAGTCGATCCATAGTAGGTAAAGGGAAAAATTCACGGTTTTTCGTAGTTTTTTAAATTTATTTCATACAAATACGCATCGTACAACAAAATTTTGTTAACGAAAGATAGGGAATTGAATACGTTTAAACAAATGTTGTATGTATTTTTTTCGTAAAGTTAACGATAATGCCATAAATGTCGAATAAACATGTAAATAATGCATTTGTCCTGCATGTCCCAGTATGCTTTAACAGCGTATTCGGAGACATTTATGTACATCTATAATTGAGTGCTTCCTTGAGTTTATAATATATATATATATTTTAATAAATCCATTATAATATAAGGAGTGCCTGCATTGTAATGCCCTCCCAAGGGGGGGGGGGGGCATAAAGTAATAAATATATCTGATCGCATTCAGATAATTGTGAAGGGCATAGAACGCGTCAAATTTCAGTTTTTGCTTGCAATGGAAGACAACCTAGGTTTGAACAGTGTACTTGGATTAACGTAATCATTCAATGCGAAACATTAGTGTCGAATCTGTACGCTGTCATGTAGAGAAACATCGGAATCTATTGAAAGAAATGAATCAGAACTAAGAACATAAATTGATCATGAAAATGATGTTCAATGTTTAGACACCAAATAGTGGAATTAAAGAGATTGAAGAGGTACGTTTTCAAGTGACTGAAAATGTAACAGTGGATCTCATGCACGATTTATTGCAAGGCGTGTGTGTTTATGTCTGGCGTTCAATGTTATATATAGTCATTTCTTTTTGGAAAAAATACTTCAGTTTGGAAGATCTAAATGTTAAGATGCAATGTTTCGATTATGAAGAATTAGAAATGTCCAATAAACCGCCCTGTACTTCAAATTGACCGAATCAAAAATTAAACAAACTTAAAAATGTCGGCCAGCGAAATGTTATGCCTAGTGCGATATTTCATTTTAATTATAGGGGAAAATGTGATTCAAAATGACAAAAGTTGGTAACTATCAATGTTTGCGTCAAATTATTGACATTGTTACTTCGCTCCGAATAATTGCCTCTAAAGTTCTGCAGACATCAATATCATGTCTCAATGAGTTATATATAGACTTGTATGAGAAACTGAAGCCAAAAAGTCCATATATTAATTCGTTACCCAAGAGTTATACTCAGTAATAGACGTGTTGTCAACTTCTGGAGGAACAGGTCTTATTGATTACAATCGAAATCAAACAAATCTTAAGCATGTGCGCAATGATACGCTGTTTATAATATTTAAAACCGATTACATTCGGTATTAAAAACATACACCCTGAAAAATGTTTGGCCCGCAAAAGCTTGCACCACGTCCGCGCACTACATTAAGCTATGTTCGGACTCCGTATTTTCCGCAATTTCAATATCGCGGCACTACCGGAATTGAAATGTGAATCGGAATTTTCATGCCTGGTTTTGTTTCTGATAGACGATGGGTAGATTTCCAGTAACGGCGACATGATCCACAAATCCTTATCGAGCTCCACATTTTTCACTGCCGAAAATTTACAATTATCGTTGCGTATAATTTTCATGCGCAAAGCCTCGAAACGAACTCACTTCGTTACAATTTGTTCCGCTGATCGATGTCAATAGTTTATTCGATTTATCGTCCTTTACACATTTACATCGAACTTTGCACGGTCGTCGTACATGGCCCTTCGAGCGTCGACAGTGCATCGCGAAGTTCAACTCGGTGTAACCATATAGGATTAATTGCAATTAGCGCAAGTTAAAATTTGGGAGATAATAAATTTGGATTTCAATCAATCACGGATTTGCACCGTCTTACATGACCTGAGCCCGCACCCCGCAGTTGAAGGCTGCGAAATTCTATTATTGAATTTATAATGCATAGACGTTCAAATACGAACTATAAAAAAAGAATACCTTCAAAAGAAAACAAATTTAAAATGACTGCAACGGAAATGCAGTGTTTTTGTAGGTATTATGGCATATTTGTTGATAAAAAGGTACCTGAAGGAAATTATAGTTGGAATTTGTACTTGTCGTTTCGTAAAATATTAGGCTTACTAACATCCTCTGATTCCGGAATTTCTTTCTATGTATATCGAATTATACGGACCGAATTATAGATTTCACAGCATGCTCCATTATGTTCTGGTAATTAAGCGTAACAAGCCACCTATTTAGTACTCGACTATAATATTTGAATGAAAACATCGCCCGTTAGAACAGTATGCGATACTAGCAGTACTACAAGAAAGTTACCAAAACCGTAACTATAAAAAATTAATTGAAAATAGCCTACCATAAATTAAGTTGTGCTCTCAAATGTAATAGTATAAAGTGTAATACTCAGAAAAATATTGATATAAAAGACAGATTGTTTTATTTTCTTAGACGTTCATATGCCGAATCAATTATTCCCACGACTAGTATAACTATTAATTAAACTTATATTAGAAGCAATGATCATTTGATATTCGGAAAAATTGTCAACATTTTTATAAAAAATGAAGATGTGATTTTAGTTCTTCGACCGTACACAAGTAATTACTTTTATAAGCATTGCTTTATGTACAACACTCAGGGATGCGACAATGATACATTTTAAAAAATTTTATTTGAATCCCAGATATTCATCCATGCGTATTAATAGATTATAAGGAATCATTATATATTGCGACAATATACGCACTGTAAATTTATTATTTTTTTCTCCTATTTATTTACAATCTGTCACAAAGATAATAAGTAAATGTCATATTTTACACATAAACGTGACTAACCTGCAAGTAACTCTCCCACTAGAGAACCTCTTAATTAAAATATATTAGGAAAAACTAACACACACAAACACGTGCATATATATATATATATATATGACTAATATAAGTTTGATACGCGCCGGTTGTTAAGATGATGAACGAGAATAAAACATAATATAATTTTTATTTCGTAATATATGTTATAATCGTTAGAATTTCTTCAGTCTTGAATTTCCCCTTTTCCTGCACAGAACTGCGGCCAATTTGTTTGGGTGAGCTTTCAGTCTATCTTTATATCTTGAGCGTATGTCTGTGATTTCTTCTTCCACGGTTTTGATATTCAAGTCATTCCGAATGATGTCATTAGTCACAAACCATGGTGCATTTCTGATTATTCTTAAGCACTTAGATTGGAACCTTTCCATTCTGTTTATATTGGACTTTGATGCACTTCCCCACAGTTGAGCACCATAGGTCCAAACCGGTTTAAGATTGCATTTGTAAATGAGGGTTTTGTTGGACATTGATAGTTAAGATTTCTGGCCTAGAAGCCAGTACATCTGTCTTAATTTCAGATTTAACTGCTTACGTTTAGTCCAGATATGTTCTTTCCAATTGATGCGACGATCCAGAAGCATCCTGAGATATTTGACACGATCGATTTTGAGGTATTGGATTATCATTGAGGAGTATTTTCGGGCAAGTAATTTTGCGAAGAGTAAATGTGACATGCGTAGACTTATTTTCGTTTATCTTAATTCTCCACAATTGGAACCATTGCTGTATTTTGTGTATGTATGCTTGCAAGATCTGGAAAGCTAAGACAGAACTAGAGTTTATGGATAGTAATGCAGTATCATTTGCGTATGTTGCAGTTGTAATATCACGTGTAATAGGTAGGTCAGCAGTAAATAACAAGTAAAGCGTGGGACCTAGAACACTGCCTTGCGGGACACCAGCTTTAATCGAATAGAGTTTAGATGTTACGTCTTTAAGTTTAACTTGGAATGTCCGATTGCTCAAGTATGACCTTAAGAATAAGTAATAATTTTCTGGTATCCAGTTTTTAAGTTTGAATAGTAATCATTCAAGCCACACCTGGTCGAATGCTCGTGCTATATCCAGAAACACAGCCGAGCAATATTTTTTTCATTCTACAGCTTCAATGATTTTACTTAGTATTCGATTCACTTGTTCAATGATACAATGAAAATTACGGAAACCAAACTGATATTCAGGAACAAGATTTCTGTTAATAATATACTTATTTAATTTATGCAGAAAAAGCCTTACAAGAATTTTTGCAATTATAGGAAGCAGGCTAATAGGCCTGTAGGAAGAAACAATGCCCGGATCTTTGCCGGGTTTCAGGATCATAATAATTTGTGCCACCTTCCACTGATCAGGAAAAAATGATAAACGAAAGCAAGCATTAATTAATAATGTGATGAACCTTACCGCTTTAATTGGTAGTTACTTAATGATCTTAGCATCAATATTATCATATCCAGGAATTTCTTTAAGGTCTTACAGGGGTCAAAAATGGTCAAAAAATTTTATTTTTGTATTCGATAGTACAAAGTCTCAGGAGTATTCTGTTAAACTTGCTAGCAATTTGGTGAAGAATTGACGGAGATATAATTTTTTAAAGTTTCTGTCTGGGATACCCATCCGATGGACTCGCAGGTATACGCGGCAGGTATACGACCCTCCTGCAGCGCCCCACCGTCGCCGCACAAATTTTTACCCGAAATTTCCTTGTGCGCACAAAGCCTCTTTTCCTGTTTGAACGTGTTTTACTACCTGCGTGTTTCGACACGTTTATTCCATTTTGCCGAAAGCGAGAAAACGCACAGTCTGCCGTTGAGCATCGAGGTGTATAGAGCTATTCTAATGTCACCAAAATGCCGAAATTCAACAAGCAATCTAGAGATGATAGACAAGGACAAGGCGGTTCGCAGTTACGTAGAACGAAGAAAAGACCGAACTCCAAAAAGAAAAACTCGACGAAACAACAACGAAGTGCGTGTCGGCCAAAAAATTCCGTTTATCGACTTCTGTGAAAGTACCGGAGGACGCGGAAACATTATCGAATCGTAGACTTTTTACTAGTTTTTACGACGATTTCTACTTTAGTGAAATGCGCGACCTGTGGTGAAAAAGTGCATTTTAAATCATGTGCCAAGCAAGGACTAGTATTTAAAATAGAAGTGAAATGCGAGAAATGTAAACTGCCAAAATACGTACCGCCGTGTGATAAGATCGGTGGAAAGTATGAAATAAACTTTCGATTTATATTTGTGATGCGCTTATTAGGTTTGGGTAGTGCGGGCTGTGACAAATTTTGCGGATTGATGGATCTTGCAAACAGTTTCTTCAGTCATCACGTATACGAGACTTACATCGAAAGTATAATAACGAATGTCCAAAAAGTTGCAAAACAATTTTTCTGCTCTGCGGCAAATCAGGAAAAAGACGAAACGCTGAAAGAAAATAGTACATTGGAACTAATTGTGTCAGGAGACGGTACGTGGCAGAAACAGGGATTTGCATCTTTATACGGCGTGCCTTCACTTATAGGTTATTACACCGGAAAAGTTCTCGACATATTTGTGAAAAGTTCGCACTGTAAAAAATGCGAATATTGGAAACAAAAATGCAACACTGAAGAGTTTTCAGAATGGCACGAAGAACATGTACAAACTAACGAGTGTGACAGCAATCATGATGGACCAGCTGGAAATATGGAAGTCGGTGCCATAGTCGAAATGTTCAAGCTTTCGGTGGAACAGCTCTCCGTTATGTACAAATTTTACATAGGCGACGGAGATTCAAAAACATTCTCGGGTGTCACAAATGCTAAACCTTACGGGGGTGATGTCCAAATTTATAAAAAGGAATGTGTTGGCCATGTCCAAGAAAGGGTGGGTACACGTTTACGCAACTTAGTAAAAAATGTTATGGAAGAAGTACTATCGAAAGGGAAAACAATCAGAAAAAAATACTTTCTGGCAAAGGGAAGCTCACGGCTACACTTATCGACAAATTGACAATATATTACGGATTGGCTATCCGTATATATTATATATATATAAGAAGAAATTCAAACTCCGTAGAGAATATGAAAAATGCAATTTGGGCAACTTTCCATCATTACAGTTCTACAGATGAAAATCCGCAGCATACAAAATGTCCGAGCGGCGCCGAGTCAAGGTGCGCTTGGCAACGTGCTCTTGCCGCTGATGACTTAGAATCATTTCAGCACGATTACAATCCACTCCCGAACATCGTACTGGAACACATACGACCAATTTATGAAGAGCTGAGCAAAGATAGCTTTTAAATCGTTGTCTTGGAGGATTTACTCAAAATTCCAACGAAAGTTTTAATCATTTAATTTGGAAAATCGCGCCGAAAAAAGTTACAAGCAGTTCGAAAATTGTTGAATTGGCAGCAAATGTTGCTGTGTGCCAATTTAACGAAGGAACATACGCTCTTTTGGTATTTTTTACACGATATCGGTGTATCTCTCGGACCAAGTGCCCATGAATACCAGAGGAGGCAGGATAACGAACGCGTCAAAAGAGCCGAGCAACAAGCTGTAATCACAAGTAAAGAAGAGCGCATACGACGAAGACAGGAACAAAGAGATGCATTGGATATCGCAATTTCAGCGGGAACACTCGAATATGGGCCTGGAATCGACGACTCTATGTAAGTAATAACAAAAAAATAGAAAATTCTCATCTTATACACGATTAAATGTATGTAAAACTTTAAACACGTTTTTATCGAAATGTTGTTTTTAAAGTTGGTGTCCATCATAACTCAGCGAATATGCAACCGATCGATATGAAATTTTGCATACACTTTCTACACATATTAATCTCGACCCCAACGATCTTATTTTCAATTTTTCATTTTTTTTTCGATTTTACAGCTACAAAATGGCCGACTTTTACTGCTGAAAACCACGATTTTGGCTTTAAAACGTTATAACAAAATTAGAAATGAAAAAATAACTATTCGGGCATCGTTGGGGTCACGAAAAACATGTCCGAAAATGAAATCACTTTGGATTTTTACTTTCAGATAATTCTACATCGAGTTACGTGGGACACCGCAAGGCGCTTCTTTTCGACAATGTCTCCGCAAAATGGCTGCCATTCGCTGAATTTAAAATATTTTTAGTTGAAATTTTGAGAAATTAAAGTTCACACTCCACTTATTTAAATGTACTTTATCCGAAAAATGTATGTCATAACTGAACAAAGAAAAAAAATCGCAAAAATGTTTCATTTTTTTACTCAAAATACCCCTGTAAGCCCTTAAGTTTACGATTTTTAATAATATCTTTAATTTCGTTAATTTTTACGTACTGGATTGATGTATTATCCTCCGAGAAAGTCTTGATTCCTAGCATTAAGCTTCTTTCTTCTTCGTCGGATAACTATCTTGGTGTAGTTTGAAAAGTTTCACTTATGTGAAAGGCAAAAATATCGGCTTTTTCGGAATTCGTTCTTGACCAATTTCTGTCAGTTTTCCTGATAGGTGGTATAAATTGTTGCGGCCGTTTAATTTTTTTTTGTACACTTCCAAAGCGAGTAAATGTTCCTTAGGGGCATTTGCTCAGTAAGGAAGAGTACACCCATAGCCGCAATGAGGTCTCTTTTGGGCGTACCGTCCATGGCTCAGGCAGTAAAATGCGAAGCCATGAGAATCGTGTATAGACTCAAGTGCTTGGGAAGCTTGACAGGTAAGCAAGATTGGTTCAACAATCTTTTTCAAGGAAATCTGAGGGACATGTGGTACCAACCACAAGACAAGATCCAGACACACCACACGGGGGAAAACAACTTTAAGGTTTGTTTCCCCAACAGGGAGGACTGGAAAAATAAATCAGCAATACCCAGGAATGGCATCATCTGGTTCACAGATGGGTCCGAAACCAACCAGGGTGTAGGCGCAGGATACTGCGGACCGAAGCTGCGGGAGAACTTTTCCCTCAAGCTCAACAAATTTAACACTGTTTTCCAAGGAGAGGTGGCGGCAGTCCTCATGTGTGCCGAGACCCTCATGGAGAAAGAAGTGACAAATAAAACGATATGGATATGCTCGGATAGCCAAGCCGCATTGAGAGCGATAGACAATCCAGTCGTCAAATCAGCTTTAGTCAGAGATACAAAGACCTGCCTACGTAACCTGGCCAAAAGAAACAAACTCAGCCTGACCTGGATACCTGGCCATATGGGCTGGAAAGGAAATGGAAGAGCGGACACCCTTGCCAAGTCGGGAATAGTTAATGGAACTGACTTCACTGGGAGGGTGGCACTGCCATTTCAAGAAGGACTCAACCTACTGGAGAGACAATTGAAATCCCAACAGGTTAGAGAGTGGATTAAAAACAAAAAATGCAGCACAACCAAAAGCCTTGCAGGAGAGCTGCAGAGCGGACCGATGGGCTGAAAAACTGCTCGAATTAAACAGAACAGAAATAAGAATCTCCATCGAAATCCTAACCGGACATGGAAATTTAAACAAGCACAGTCACATCGTAGGAAGGAAACCTTCACCGATGTGCACTAGATGTGATGAAAACAAGGAGGAATCATCAATTCACTTGCTACGCGAGTGCCCTGCACTGATGGAGACTCGAAGGAGATACCTGGACTCTCCATTTGTAAGCAAGGAGGAAGTCAGGGAGCGGAATCTCGGACAACTTCTGAGATTCTGCAAAGCAGCTGGTTATCGAACGGAACCCTGAATAGCATCAGGAATAGCATACAAAGGCAAACAGCTAAGTGTGCTGATTTCTGGGGTTCACCCGAGCCTGATGAAGAATATACCAATACCAATACCAATACCAAAAGCGAGTAATCGCTTGTAACATTTAAGGATTCGCTGAAATTTTGAAATTTTAAGTTGTAATAATTAAACAAAACTGTTTTGAGGTCTTTTATGGCCTTGTTCAACTTAGCTTTATCAGCACTGGTTCTTGTCATTTGCCAAATTTTCCTGAGTTTTCTTGCTTCCAATATTCTTATTTTAATACTATTTGGTAATCCTGCCTTGTCCCTCTCATTGTAATTTTTTATATCGTGTGTTGAAGTAGAAACATTAATTGCACGATGTACAAGAATATTCAAATTTTCAATTTCATCTTCAAGTTCTTCCGGATTCTTCAGAGATATACTGCACGTTAGATTACTATTTATATAAGTCTTAAACTTATTATTTTTATTATGCAATTTGTTGTTTCTGTCAGTATAAAAAATTTGGTTTCTACAGTGACAAAGATATGTGAGTGATCAGATGTTAGTTCTAAGCTCGATTGCGCTTTAACTTGCAACGGATTTAATCCTTTAATTATAGCGAAATCAATTAAATCGGGAAGTTTGTTTGGATCCGAGGGCCAGTATGTAGGTGCACCGGTTGATATTGTTCTTAGATTATTTGCAATTAAAGTTTCATACAGCTGGCGTCCCCTAGAGTTGGGAGTAGGAGACCTTGACCCCCCCCCCCCCCCCAGGGATGTTTAGCATTATAGTCACCTCCTGCTATGAAAGTTGACGAAAAATTACATGCTTTGGTGGAGAATAAATTGCAGTGATGACAAGGGGCCCAATCCAGTCCTCAACCATAATGCTAGTAGCCTGCAGAAATTCTTTATGATATTTTTCAATTTCATGATGCTTAATTGTCATTTTAATAATAATTGCTGAACCGCTGTGTGCTTTGTTATTTAGATGTTTTGTTGTGTAAATACTGTAGTTAGGAATTTTTAACAAGTTTTTATTGGTAAAATATGTTTCTGAAATGAGCATGACGTCAATATCATGTAGGTTGATAAATAACTGTAGTTCATGTATTCTCTGGTTTAATCCATTCGCGTTTTAAATAGAAATGTTCAAACTGATAATTTTGGTATTTTATTAATGAGAGTAGTAAGTAGATTTTCATCGTATCCATCCTATTCATTAGTTGGATCATCATTTCTTCCAATTTGTTATTATTATTATTGACAATTTCCGAGTAGTTATTTTCCTTGTTTTCATTTTGAGGCTCGTGTTGGTAGATACCGCGTGCAGTAACTTGTGCATAAGATTCGTTCGAATTTATTGGTTTTTCGATGAAAGGTACGTATTTGGATTTTAATTTTGAATTTTCGTTCATTGTTTTATCTCGTAAAGCTGGATATAGTTTATTTTTAGTTGTTTTCGAACTATACAACCTTTCTAACTTGCCGGGTGGTTTCCACTGCAGTTAGCAAAAAAAAAAACAAAAAACACGACTACTTATTACGAATAGGACCACCGTACTTCTTACACTTAAGCAGAAGACTAAATTGTGAATGCGGTGACAGCGTTGGGTTTATTTATCCGCTTTGACATCGATTACCTGTCAAACGATGTGTGTTAGATACGCATTTCCGGACTGCTCGCCGAGAAATGAGCCAAGGCACTGAGTTTCGGACGATTCAATCACGTGATACTAATCGCTTGCGCCGTAGAGTTGATTCCGATCTTCACGCTGGATAGATGTGTCGATAGCAATTTAATAGTATTGAGTCGCCTGATCCTTTTGACTCCGTCCGATGACACGTTGGCAGTTGATACTAATGTATTTTAGGAAATATCAAAAGGCACACCCTGGACCAGATCAGAGGAGAAGAAAGATTACAATCGAAACTTGTGTCGGACCAGAATAGATGCGCCTTCTGTAAAAAATTCTCGTTCCAGAGAAATAGAAATGGTGAGAAAATGTTGAAATAATACACAGCCGAAACACGTGCAGCGCTCTACTCACCAGTCACGGTAGAACCAGGTTGTTGCTTTTTGCTTAATTGGACAATCCCTTGTTAAGTGAGTACCAGCACACTTTACGCAAATTGCCGTTTTGTGGCAATAGTTTTTGGTATGCCCAAATTCCTGACTTCTCATACATTGAGGAATATCTCTTTTTTTACGAGGAGGTTCTATCGTGACAACTGAGTTCATAAGTCTGTTGATTTCATATATATCTTTGTTGTTATCATTCGTTTCGATTTCAACGAAGAAAAGAGGAATAGGATCTCGACTTATATACCGTTTAATATTATTTATTCTCTTCACTTTATGACCATGAGCTTCAATCTCATTTGATAGTTCTTCGATGTCAACAGATGGATGTATATTTTTAAGAACAAGTTTATAATTCTTATCTTGTTTACGTTGATAAGTATAAAATTCAGTATTTCTCTTTTTTAGTTCCTCCACAATTAGTAGGTATTTTCCGATGAGCTTGGTTGAATTTTAATTTCTGTACTAGACATAGTTTTAAGTGTATATTTGGCATCAATTTTAGATAACGCTTCCTAACATATATAGGAGGCGATTTCGGAGAATTAACAGGTTTGGTCAGTTGTTGGCTTTTCAACCGTACTTTCATTTTCAGAATTTAAATTTAGAGCACTAAATGAGTTGCTTACTGGCACCGGGCTATTTAACCGATAATTTTCCATGGTGGTTTGCCGTTTTTTAGTGTTATTAGTAGTAGGGCTCGTTCTTATTCTTTTTTTCAGACTTTTTGACAGAGTCCAACTGTCATCGCTTACTTGATCCTTTTTCTCGAAATCACTCCCCGAGTTAACTTCCATTTCTGTTTTACACTGAGAAATTTTAAAGAAAATATAGTACTTATTTTTGTTAATAAAGTTAATGCCCTTCGACATTAGCATGTGTATATAATACAATCGCGCACAGCGGACCAGAAGTGCGTCCAAACACGGCGAATGCTAATACGAACTCTAAATTCATTAATAAAATTAAAAAGTATTCCTCTCTGCATACTGCACCTGTTGTATTAACTTGCCACGTAACTAAACGTTCATTGAACGATTTCTCAGAAGCTTTTCAGTCATAAAATAACAACATAAAGGTATCGTAATGTTCCTACTTTTTTAATTCTTAAAACATAACTGAATTATAATTTTTGCATTTTGATACCTTCTTTACGTTATTTTATCCTTGAAATAATCCTGCAGAATCGTTCATTGAACATTCCGATCATTCCGAAAGGTACATTACTTTGCACATCTATAACACCTTATGATGATTACACCGCGTACTAAACGGACTTTATTGGGCGACTGGTATATCGAAACACTTCATACTTTACAAAGCTGCCGTAAACTAGTGAGCGGCAGACCTAAACTGTATTTTCACTAACTTGGCATGTACGCATATACACCGACTACTATAAAAGCCCCTCGGAGAACTGCGAAGCAATAGGCCTAGACAGCGAATCTGGTATTCAAGTAGTCATAGATACCGTATTCTATGAAAACTTGTCGTAAACTATGAAGCGCAAGCCCTAAACTATGTTTTCAGTAACATGGTATATTAAAAATCCACGGAAAACTATGAAGCGCCAGACCTAGGCAGCGAATTCGGTGACCTGAATGTCGTGAACACCGGATTCCATACAAACACAGGAAAAACTCCGGTACGTGATATCTAGGCAGTTATTCTATAACCTGGTTGTCCTGGACATCGTATTCTATGAAAACTTATCAACGGAAGAATTGGAGCCTTTAGATACTGTATATGAACGCGTTATCAAGCCCATTTGCGCAGCAGCGTCACATGCAGGCATAACGTCGAAAACCGTTACTCGTATCTCGTGCGAGTTTCCGCAGGTTCCAAGGCCTGGTTCGACGGGGAATTTGCTTTTGCAAGGAAAATTTTTCACCAGTCGCTCTACAAAATGAGAGAGAGGTCGTATAGCACTACTAATTCAACTTTCAAGTCGGCAAAAAAGGAATACTTCGATATTATGAAACGTAAAAATCTTCGATATGTCTCCGCTATTGTTGATAAGTTTGCAGAGGTTCGGAACTCAGCGGACTTTTGGAGCGTATGCCGGCAATGTCGGAAAAAGCCCGTCCCGGGTGTGTAGGACGTCTGGGGGGGAACTATTTACCCTGGCCGAGCTTAAGGCTACTATTAGAGTGTTGAAGGTGGGAAAAGCCACTGGCCTTGACGAGTAACCGGCGGAACTATTCAAACTGCTTGACAATACAGGGATCTCCTCCGCCTTCTCCACCGTTTTAATAGAATTTTAGATTTATCGGTGAATTACAGATTAATCGCAATAACGAACGCTCTGTCTAAAATATTCTTGCTAATACTTTGTAAACGCTTATCCGAGTGGGTTTTCGCAAGAGACCTACTACCCGAGGAACAGGCAGGTTTTCGTGCTGGGAGGAGCACAGAGGTTAATGTTTGCTCGCTCCTTGCCACTATTCAGATCTCACTTAGCGTCTCAAACCAAAACTATTTGGTTTATTTGTAGACTTTATAAAATAGCCTTCGATCCGTCCCCCATAAACTTCTTTGTCAGAAGCTCCTCGGATTCGGCGTCAGCGTTAAATTTGTATAATTACTTTTTGCTTTTTATCAGTCAGCTTCGATGCGCTTACAAATAGAACACTCTATAATGCCTGAATATAAGGTAACGAGCGGGGTTCTCCAGGACGAAATCCTCAGTCCCCTCCTTTTTATACTATATATTTCTGATATAGTGGCGTTCTTTCATGCGGAGGGTGCGCGTGGAGTGGATACATCATTCACCCAGGATTTATTGATGCTGCTCTACGCCGACGACCTGACTATCATTGCGTATTCTCCAGCGGATCTCCGTAGGAAGTTAATTCTACTCTCGGAACATTGCCAACAAAACCTTCTTATAGTCAATACTGATAAGACAAAGATTATATGTTTTAGAAGGGCCGCCCAGCTAAATGCGCACTCTAGATCGTTTCGTTACAGCGATAGTCCGGTGGAAGTCATGAACAGTTACCGATACCTAGGGTGTTCTGTTCTCCTTATCTGCGCGCAGCCTCCAACCCACGGATGATGGCATAATCAGAACAAATGATGCGTTAGCCGCGGTTATGGCATTAGTTTTATCTGCAAAAATGGACGCATGGAATGGCTTCTTTAAATCGTACAGCGCGATGATATCAGTTCTTTTATACGTGGCACCGAGTTGGGTTCTGTGATATTTGGACAGGCTGGAGTCCGTGCAGATTGGATTTTTTAAAAGACTATTCAATGTTCCGAGGAATATACCCGCCTATCTTGTCAGCATAGAGCTCGGTATCCGTCCCATATCAGTAGAAATTTGCTCTAGAATAATTAAATAGGTAATTAAAACGCAGAAGCTGGAGGATCATAGACTGTTCAAAATATTACTTCCTCGATTAAAGGAACTGGCAGCGGCAGCTTCATCGGAGGGGGTTCTCAACAATTTGGCTCAATTTCAGAGCTGATTTTTGGGAGCGAGCAGGGCCCTCTGTAATTACAAAACTCGCTGAAACCAGCAGGAAGAAAGATCTGAGAGCATATTTTATGTCCGATTTTATCCAAATGCCTATCTATCACTCTGTACCCCCTTCGCTCGCCCCTGCATTCCGTAAAGTATATGCTTTAAATTAAAATCCAACTAAGGCTAGCAACTATTTACTCTTGTTCTTTCCGAATTGCTGGTCAGCGCTGTGCATATAATCCGTCATCGATTTGCTCTCTCTGTAATTATAACGTGCAAGAAACGCTGCTGTAAATTCTGACAGAGTGCCCTCTGTTTTCTCCTATCGGGCGGGCTTCATCCGTGCCTTGGCCTTTCGTTTTTCGCACACAGCCAGTTTACTGCACTCATTAATACAACTCATAATTAACTTGGGCGATTAATCAGGCTGGGCATTTATTTTATTTTATTCTTCTGTTCATATACTGATATTCCACTGTTTATATGCGCTTCAACGATAACCCTTATACGCATTTGCGACGCTATAATTTAATTAGACGCACAATGTACTTTCTATCTGCGGAACTCATTCTCAATGGGTTATGTACTCCAGATTTACGAGAATAAAATTACTTACTACTATTACTCATCGTAAAATACGGAGCGCGAACATAGACATCGTTTTCGTAACCTGGCATGTGGAAACACCGAATCCTATAAAACTCCTTTGAAGACTACGGAGGTCGATATCTTAGACATCGTCTTCGGTAATCCTGAAGTTGTTCCCCAAGGCGTCCCTTGTGATTTTACTTCTTTATCGTACATACTGCAAGTGCTATTCTATGCTTTATATGTAACCCATGTAAGAGCTCCGTGAATTTCGGAGCAGAAAGTACAGAACATATGTATGCGTGTATTGCTAATTTTGATCCCGTAGAAACTGCGGGACCGACAATACGGAAGTAGCGGAACATGGCACTGCTGGTTGAATCATGCAGTAACTACATTGACGCATTATAGAAACTGCGGAACTTATGTTTCCGTGCTATGCCGCCCATGTTTTCGATCAGCTCTTGTTGCAGATCCCTCCACGCTTCACATTCGAGGAACGTGTGAAGGGCATTTCCCCATTTCCGACGTCCCTGCCTCCCACCGGGATTGCCAAATACGATTTTCATCCCCCCTAGCTTCTCGCAACTTCCCGCTGTACAACACTTCCTCCCTTGCTAGACGGTTTTTCTATCCTGGACTAGAGCTCAATGGGAGTGACCCTCGCAGCCATCTAAGCCGCCGATTCTAGGACTGTGCAATAAGGTTACGCCAATCTGAGAGCACCCTTCACCTCAGCGAATCGGCCCAGAATTTATCTCTGTAGAGCGTAATGGATTCCGAGACACGCAAAAGCAGTCGGTGCTTGCAGGGCGTCGACCCTTTACATTGTCCATGACCCTATAGATTTCCGCCGTCAACGCGGTGGCCTTGTCAGCCGCTCTACGCATCCGTTCCTGGCAACTAATCTTGTTATCAAGCATCACATTTGTTATAAACAACACTACATTATTTCCATAATTCCTACAATGTGGCGAGAGTTGCTTGAAAATCAAGATTCGACTTCGAAATATATAGCAGATGCTCATTTGCATTTTAAAGTAATAACTTCGACGACAATGTAGTCTTAGTTCTTTGTCGCTAAGCTTTTCACTGGTATCGAAGTGTCTAATCGGCTCTGCTATCATAAATATTCTATGAATTAATCATCCTAAATGAATGAATTGATTTTTATGCTGAAAATAGGCTCCAATTATTTTGACCCAGACTATAGGTCTAAGAAAAGTTACACTACGGTTTCTCCAACTAAAAAGATAGAGCATCAAATTATTATATAAACTTTTTTCGTAAAAGCAGCGGTTGTGCCGCAAATGATGAATAAATATGAAACAATTACGTTTTCTGCATTTTTCTCAAAAATACAAATCACATTAAAAAATGTTTCAAAAAAAAGATGGAGCATCAACTTTTGTACAAAAAGAATTATATGAAAGTTTACAAGATTTGTCAACCGAAAGTTCATGCGTGGAGGGATTGATATATATATTTATTGGAACAACAAATGTTTTAGAGGCTGCAAACTAAGGTGGAGTGTCGATGTTGTTAACCAAGGCTCTGAGAAATTCTAGACATTATTGCCCGAAAATTTACTTACCAATTGTTCCGGAGGTCTCTGATGTTTCAGTACAATTCTGGGCCCTTGATTTCACGTTTGTCAAGTAATGCATACGTATGGTAGGGATGGCCATTGCTGGTTGGTGCGATTTAAAGTTGTGAAGCTCCTCCTACAGGTGGCACTGAAATAGTTCGTTTTTCCAAAGAGATGTGAGGAAGTATAGTCCATTGGTCGGACCAAAAGTAACACACATTTTCAATTAGCACCTTTTGGTATTTCTTCACCACGTTCTTCTTGGCGGCCCTGATTTTGACCAAAACTCTCGCGTAAATCAATGTTTCTTTCACGGTTTCAAGTCACCATCAATATAAATGTGCATATGTGCCAACACTGCCCTTTTATCGGCCATTATGGGCACCGTGAAACAGGAAGAAAATAGTTCCACTAGTGTTATTGATGGTTTCTTACAAATAAAGCATGCTGTATCTACATCATTTTTTAATAGACCTTTTCGTCAATAAATGTCTGTAGATGCGATAACATCCCCGACCACCTTTAAGCCACTAACTTGAATGTTCTTCTTTTTAATTAATTTGTCATGCTTTTCTAGTTCTTCAGTCAGCAGTTCGATTTGAAAGTCCTTCTGAGTCCTGAGTCATACTTTAGTCCGCTTCTTAAATTGACAATAGTGCGCATGCTTTCAGAATGAGCAGAATCGATTTCGGCGGAGACTTCATCTATGTATTTCTTTTCTAGAAGAAGCGTTTATTCTTTCAAACTTGTTCTATTTACGCGGTACTTCTTTGCAGATATACTGTCCGTATTCAAAATTTTCGCAGAATTCGACGAGTGCAATCGTTTCTATGAAAAACAGTGATAATATCCAAACAGAAATTTCAAATCCCAAAACGTAGAGTACAAGATCGAGAAGTAACAAGCACTGTGACTGTAACGTTTGGGAAATATCGAGAATCCAACCTAATAAGTTGTCCACCGATGCATCAAAGAGTGCACTTGGTAAGTATTCAAAAATTAAATGTCTTAATTATGATTTGCAGTTGTAGTTGACATATGACGTTGTTACATACTTGATGCTGCAAACGAAGATCGAAAAATATGCAGAATTTTGTCTCAATACTGTTTTTCCGTTATCGCAAAAGGAAAACCTCATGTCTCTAATGAACTTTCTCATATAGAAAATCTATCTGACTGTATATTCAATAATCCAGAGAAAATACAGGATCACGTAGTTTTATCTGCAATAAAAACAAAATCTATGTAAGTGATGGTGCACGAAATTGACAATTGACTTTAAGTCAAGCGCACGGCAGTCAGCCTCTCTTCATGTTAAGGCAGGAAAAGAAAAAAGCATTTTTATAAAAAGAACTTTACATTTTACGGACGATTTATTTACAATAAAAGCAGATTTGAATTTGAGTAATCGTGGATAATTTGGTACGGCTGCTGCCGTACTTATTGTTATGAAAAGTAAGAAATCATAGATCCCGGATTAGAATCAATACTTGCTCCGTATTCTCACTCTCTTAACAATTATTGAAATTATTAAGAGTTCAAATTTGTTGTAAAGTTAATGCATCTTGTGATGCCTCCGAGACCGTATTTATTATAAAAATTTTAATGCTTTTATCGATTACAGTAAGGAACGACAAGTTTCAAGTATTCACTTGAAAGTAGACATCGATGGAGGAGGTGAATTTCTGAAGATCTATTTTTCCATTCCATTAAATGAAATGTTTAATTTATAGAGCGATCAAGAAACCAAACGTCACATGTATTAACAAGGTATTGTTTCAAGACGATTCAAGGATTCCGAAGTTATCAAATTACTTTAGCAAGCATTAGCTCCAAGTAGAATTATACAAATATGTCTCAGTTGTCAAATGCATTAAGTATTAGTGGATTTAATAGCACAATAGTAACTGATTTGAAGTTAGGTAATATATCAGTAGGATTTATGAGTCATAGTAGTTTTCATCCATATATAGTATATGCCATCGGAATGCATGATGAGTATATATAGAGTTCCACAAGGGTCATTATATTACCCGTAAGGGTTATTATATTCCGAGCCTATATTCTTCCTTATTTTTAAAAATTAAATTTCAAATTCACTTGTTTTCTGCAATGAATCATCCATGATGTTTGGGAATGGACTTCAAATTAATTTGCATCTACATTGGAAGACATTAATTGTACTATTATCAAATTAAACCATGATGATCCAGTGATAATGGAAAGATCCGAATCGAATCGCCTAACTTTAAATACTAATATACTCAGACAATCATCTTTGGTTTCAAACGAAATTAGTCAAAGCTCAGAGCATATCCTTTCTATCTGATTTCACTTAGAACATACAATTCAGTGCCAGGTACTTTACATGCTCTGAAATTCCGTGGCAACCTTTTTTCTTTTACCATAAAAAAATGGTTGATGGAACCATTTGTATTAACTCACGTATTCCTGCCTTGTTTATGATGATACATCCGAATACTTAAACAATAAATTACAACTCCTAAATAACACAATTAGATTGACATACTCTTTGAAACGGACTACTCATATTTCAACTTATCGTCATAAATTAGGACAGATGACTGTCTAAATAGACTGCCGTATTTTCTAGGTATTGTAGCGTGCAACATATTCTCGACCAATATACCTGTTTATTTACGTGATTTTTTTCTTGACTTTAGCAAAGAATTGCACATGTCAACTCCTCAAGATTTCATGTCCACATGTTTAACTCGAGAAAAATTGTTCGTTTTATAAGTCATCTGGTTGTGGAATGTTCTACGGGATAGTATTAGGCATGCTGGCAGTATAATTATATTTAGGTAGAAATTAGAGCAATATTTTATCTCTAGCAAGCGTACTTTTTCAAAGGAATTAATAATGAAGTGTTTTTATTTTTACGTATATTCATTGTTATTATTTTTTGCGTAGCAGCATATATGTTCTACTACTCCCAGTAAACGAAAAAGTATTCAGAAGTATTGATAAGTATTCACATATGTTACTTTCAATCCTATTTGTTGGCCTTTGTGAATGCTTCCCTATTTTCAATCATTTCTAATCATTATGGAAGTATTCAATGTATTTTTTTAATGCTTCCCGATACTTCAAGATTACAATTATAAAGTGAATCCTTTGCTATTCTCAAAGAAGTATTGCTACGTGTATTCTGAATGCTTCCGAATACTTCCTGTACGGGAAACGTGATGAATGCTTCTCAATGCTTCAAGAAGCATTCATGTGAATATTTTCAATACTTCTGAATGTTTACAGCTGACACGGTATCTAGGTGTCCCGCACCATAGTTTTTCGACGTCCATGTTGACTGCTTCATAGTCTTCGATGTCTAGGTGTTCCTAGATTTCACCGTAGTTTTTGAGGCATCGGGGACCTGAACGGCACAAAATGTCAGTGCGAGACACCTAGACATCGAAAAGTACGAAGCGATCAACCTGGATAGCAAAAAATGACGGTGCGGGACACCTAGACATCGAAAACTGTGGAACATCAATTTTATCAATATGGTGGAATAGAAGAGTGTTTAATTTCGAGAACTGGTAATTCAGAATGAAATCGGAATACTCAGGATTGGTCTTGTGTCCGTGAAGGAGCTGATAATGTATAGGAAATCGTATTAATTAGAATACAGTTTATATCCTTTTGTACGTGTTGTATAATTCCGAAAAAAGCGAATATATAATTAAAATTAGAAAGCGTCAAAACAAAATATTATGTATCCGTAAATATCGAATTACGTGTTAAACAGTGATCGTCAGCAGTGGACCCGTGGTCGGCGTCGCGCGAGCTCGTTAGTCAAGTTAAGCAACTTACTTGGAGAACAGTAGGTGGATAGGTGACCGCCCGAGAACAGATTTTCTTTAGAAATAATTAAGTTATTAAAAGAAAAATAAAAAATAAAAAATAAGTATCATTAAGTTAAATAAACAATATTAATTTTTCAATTTAATTTTTTAATAAAATTTCATAATAAAAAGAGAAAGAATGAAGAGAATTATACAAAATTCCTATCAGTTTTGAATTTCATAGGGTTCGGTAGGAACAATTCTATCCTTCCCAATAGTTTTACAAGGATTAAGAAATAGCATTCAGAAGTATTGAAAATTTTAATGCTTCTGAATACTTTTTCGTTTGCTGGGCTCTTTATTATTGTGAAATCAGTGCATTATAAACTGTTTTGGTAATTTCTGTAATATGTAATTTGTATTTGTGGTCTTCATTTGAATTAATTATTGCACTTCAAACAATGTGCTACATTGTTGTATTATCAAAAAATTATATAATCCTGGCATAAATAATGATATATATACTATAATCTTTGAGTTCCGACGAGAAAAGGGTTCCGGTTTTTACGCTAAAAGAAATTTAAGAGATGGTTAAAAGGGAAAATAAATGAAAGTTTAGAATTTTTAAATAGATATTTAAACGGCTTATATAATAATTAATATCGATACTTGATCATAATTAGCGGAAGTATCTTATGTACGCTTTTTTCACCCGTAGAAACCTTTCCTTTTCCTTTAAAGACAAACGATGAAACTTATTGTGACAATGACAGATTCCTTCCGAGTGATTTAGTATATGACAATATTACGTTTGAAGGGATCTCGGCTTCCTGGACTGCAATACGATGGGAGAACTATACCATATAACAGAATGACTACACCAGAGAAGATTTCTGAGGGAAGTCCTGAGTGATGTTTGAGGGTTTCACCAAAGGGCATAGCAGGATAAACATTGGCGTGCTGCCTTGGTACCGATCTCATTGAAATTTTGACAGAAATTCGGTGTCTATATGTACAAGAAATTCCCAAAATATTAGCCCATAAAAATAATTTTTATGGGAGTTATGGGGGTAAAACGAAAAATAGAAAAAATCATTTTTCTCGTAAACGGTTAAGTCGATTTACACGAAAAAAATATATGTTATGGCTTTCGAAAGGATACTTTCGCACGAAAAAAAAATTGGATTTTTCCCACTTTAAATAGGGGTACAAAGAAATTTTTTTAACTTAAAACAATTTTTTTATGGGGTTAGCGTTTCAAGACTATCCCCGTTTTACCCCCTAAATAACCGTCAACTACTGTAGAATATGTCATGAAAATTTTCATAAGAATCGAAGAGGTAGATCATAATTAAAATCAGAGTTAATCTCTACTATGTTGCATAGACTGTCAAACGCTCAGCACTAACGGCAGGTATATTCAGTAATCGCCACACAGACTTACATGGCATCATAACAACAAATTGGTTTCGATATGACTATGAAGTTTAGTGAGGTATAAAAAAAGTTTTTATTGTAATTATTGGTGGTAAAACGAAAAATATATAGCCAAACTTTTAAAAAACTTGTAAATCGATTGTAAAGGAAAATATATGTCATGGCTTTCGAAAGGAAAAAAAAAACTGTAAAAAACTGAATTTTTTTTTCTAGAACGTAGGGGGAACCAGTTTTTTACATTTGCTTGAAAGTTGTAAAGCCTGCGAGGTTCTGCAAAATAATGTAATATCCATTGTAAGAATATATATAGTAATAACAATTTGAAGATTTACAGGATTAACAAAGTAAAGATCCATTGCTTTCATGTAGATTATGCAGAAAAAAAAATTAATTTTCACTCTTTCATTAGAGGATATTTAGATAGTATATCTCGCCTGCGATTCGCCTACATTTCTTGTAGTTTCCAAGGTCTACCACGTGGAGGTAGCAGTGCGATTTTAAACTTCTTGTCGGGGTGCTTGATTAAAGTGAGTCCCCTCGCCTCTCACAAATCGGGGTGCTTGCTTAGCGTGAGTCCCCTTGCCTCTCACGAATCTTAAGCTTTTTTAAACTGAGTCGTTTAATCGTCATCACTATCTTCTTCTATTACTGGGATAACATTATCCAAGCAAAACATTTGACTTAGAATTTCAGCAGGCTTGTAAATTTGAGATAAATATCTTGCATGTGAAAGAAAATAAGCTACTGCAGCAATGTGTGAGCAGCAACCGACAGTTGTTCTGCCATTGGCGCATTCACATGCATATTGCAATAATCCTGATACACCTATACTATTTGGTTTGTACTTCAAAAAACAATGATACATCTTTCGAGAAATATGACGCGACTGAACCTGAACTTTCAGAATATTTGAATCCTCTTTTAAAACCTGGAGATTTACTCTACCATCTTTATCCACAATTTCAGCTAAATAGGATATTGCCTGCGATAGTTGATAAATTCCGGTAAAAAGGATTATCAAATCTTTCTCCGTCATTTCAGGGAAATCTAAAAGATCGTCCGATGAAATGCTTTGATAAATCACTTTTTTACGCATCCATATCCGCTACATATCCGTCAGTTGTACAAATTGTAAACGTCTTGCAAAGTGGGACCTTTTTTTGGCCGGAATATGATTTTCGTTGGAATTCATTATTCGTACTTTTTTGATGACGAGCATAACTCCCATCGCATATTAACATTAACTTTTCATGAGTACAAACTAAATTCTTGGCAATATCGGTAGTATGATTTTGAATTAGATCGTTTCTATTAGCAGATTTTAATCCAAAATGGGATGGTAAGACATCTTCCTGAAACGATTTAACTATAGCGGATGAATATTCGGAAACAAGCTGTTCGTTTTCTAATTCTAATACGGAAGCAATGAGTTTATTGGAATTGCCAGTCCGAAGTTTAAAAAGAAATACTACGAGAGCCTTGGTAATCGTACGTGTGTCCCTATTTCGCATTGAAGTTAACATATCTTTTAAAACAATGATATTTTCCCAGTTTAATCCCGTAAAAATCAAAAGTTGTTTTTCAGGAAGGCTATAATCTGCTATCTTATTATAAAGAGTGGAATCACATTCTACTGCAAGATTTTTCATCATGTTTGCTAATTCGGAGGGACTTAGACTAGAAGAATTAGAATAAATCTTCAAAAGCTTAAGGTCTTCCTCATAGAAACGATGTTTAATTAAGTGTGTCCTGCAGCACCGATTTCCTGCTGGTATGTGAATTTTTCTTTTAATATAAGATTGCAAACCAACAGCAATTGCCCTGTGGTCGGTGCGATGCGCAGTCGCTCTTTCAAGTGAAAGGTTCCTGATAGGGATCCATACTTGGAATGGTGACTATGAAAAATAAATAACAACGAGCGTTGCGCCCGCTACGGCAAAGATAGCAGGCCGATTGCTGAGTGGGAGACACGGCTGCTTTACCATCAAAGGGTAACCCCTGATGATAAAGTAGTTTGTCGACTGTATCTGTCTGGGTTTTCCGTAGTTTTCCCAGACCCCGTGCAAATGCGATACAGAGGGGTCTCAAGACGTTCTACGGGGCGCAGTAATGGGGGGACTGGCTCTGGGTGGGTGTTGCCATGTATTGTCTCATGTATTGTCTTGTAAATGTCTTCGATTGTATGTCCGACCTATCCACCCAAGAGCCGACCTGCGAACAGGCAAAATAAATGTCATTAAAGCGGGGGATAATTCCTATCCTTTATCCTTCTATCCTTTTTAATATAAGATTGCAGTCTAGCTTCTTCCGGAATAACAGTTAAATTCTTTGAATTAGAACAACGACAACAGTACATGTGAGTAGAAACAGTTCTTGGCACGGGAACTTCAATTCTCTCATTATCTATTTCTTTTTCAGGTTTGAGTTGAAAAGAAACTGTAGGATCTTTAAGGATAATTGAAATTCATCTATTTCTGTTTCTAACACGTCATCATATTTCGCTTTTTTATATTGAAGCTTTCGACAATACTCACACAACACATCACCAAGAACTATGGTCCGCTGAAGACATGTAGAGAAATTGTTTGCTTCATTTTCTGTCTGAATTATTTTTTTCTGTCCTTTTACTTTCGTTAACAGCTTGTCACATCCAGCACATCTAGGATTTTTATTTGATGCAGACATTTCTTCAAACGAGATTTTATTATTCACTATCACCTTATGCGCACTAACGATCGAAACTAACGTTGGTAACTGAACTTCAAATTTTAAAATACAAATAAGAGCGGACAATTAACAAAGTCATAGAGGGCACAAACATAAACATATCGAAGAACACTATAATCTTGGTGCCAGCAATATTCAACATTCTTGTACTGGGTCTTTTGAAAACTACATAAAAGGCAGGCAAATCGCAAGCGTGACATATATTCCAAATATTGTCGAGTGCAAATTCATTCTTTATATAGTGAAAATTGAACCACTGTATTGAAAAAGTGAAAATTCATTTTTCTTTCTGCACATATATTCTACACGAAAGCAAAAGATCTTTATTTTTATTATTTTTCACATTTTTCGGTCAATAGAATTGTAGCGTTCGTCGATATTTTATATAGGCTACCTCAAATATAAGTGAAAATTTTTGAGAATTCCACCGGTAATTTTGCTGTTTGTCTATATATTCACTTAACCCCTCAATTAGATTGACAGGTTACATTTCTGCAATGCTTTTGACCGAAATGTGTATGGAAAAATAATACCCAGAATACCACTCGTGGTCCAAAATTAATCTGATAATTTTAAACCTCTTGTGGTATTACATGTGATAATTCCGTAACAATTCAATTGTTATTATTATATACATTCTTATAATAGATATTACATTATTTTGCAGAATCCCTTAGGCTTTACAAAAACAACAACATTGAAGCAAATGTAAAAAACTTGTTCCCCCCACTTTTTAGAAAAAAAATTTAAGTTCTTTACAGTGTCCTTTCGAAAATCATGATATATATTTTCCTTTACAATCGATTTACAAGTTTTTGGAACGTTCGGCTATATATTTTTCGTTTCACCCCCAATAATTGCAATAAAAACCTTTTTTATACCTCACTAAACTGTATTGTCATATCGAAACCAATTTCTAGTTATGATGCCGTGTAAGTCTGTGTGGCGATTACTAAATATACCTACCTTTAGTGCTGAGCGTTTGACATTTTATGCAACACAGTAGAGATTAAGGCTGATTTTAATTAGGTTCTACCTCTTCATTTCTTATGAAATTTTTTTTACGTATTCTAGAGTAGTTTACGGTTACTTTGGGGGTAAAATGGGGATAGTCTTGAAAGGCTAACCCCATGCAAAATTTTTTTTTAAATTAAACAAATTTTTTGTACCCCTATTTAAAGAGAGAATAATCCATTTTTTTTCCTCCGAAAGTGTCCCTTCGAAAGCCATAACATATAATTTTTTCGTGTATATCCACTTAACCGTTTACGAGAAAAGTGATTTTTTCTATCTTTCGTTTTACCCCCATAACTTCCACAAACATTATTTTTATGGGCTAATATTTTGGGGATGTCTTTTACATATAGGCACCGAATTTCATTCAATATTTCAACGAGATCGATGCCAAGGCAGCACACCCATGCTTATCCTGCTATGCCCTTTGGAAATTCTTCTCATTTGAGAGGGCGAGTTTCTTTTTTATTTTTTACATTTAATGGGTACGAGGTTAAACTCGATTCTGTAAGTACGTTAAGTTTATAATATAAGTAGACTATTAGTCTACTAGGAACTCATCCGGGCCAGGCGAAAGATGATTTTGAAAACAACATAAAATTTTCGAATCGTCATACTATACAAACAAACTTAAAATCTTAAAACACATTAATTCTCGCAATCTCACAATGCGGTTGCCCGAGCTAATTTTTAGGACAATTATATAAGGAAAAGATAAGATCGAGCGGAATCAAGGAGCATACTAGTAACCAAATTATAAATTCTTGTCTAATTGGTAACGTAGGAATTTCATCACTAGGGATGGTCGTATCGGATGTCAAATTATTATTAACGGGTACTTCAGCAGTTATATACAACTTCAAATCCTTTATATGAACTTTTTTCTACATCTATTGTCCGCAGTCTCTTATATTACAGGAGATAATACTTAAATAATCGCAGTAAGGATAAGCCGGTAAATATGGGCGGTAAATTAGCTGCAAAATTTTGAATTTTCGATGAAATAACTTTGTGTGTTCCTCGCATTACTAAATCGTTTAGTTTTAAACATGAATCGACATGATTCCGATCATATTCGGCTTTTTTTGCTGCTTGCTTCAGGTTCTTTCTAATCCATTCATGAATCAAGGGTAGCCGTACGAATACCTTGGTCAAGACGATAATTATGACAAAAATTTAAAAGGTTGAGGCCATTTGAGCAGAAGCTTATACGAAGTATTCATGGAAAAACATAATTCATTAAAACGCAAGCTCAATCACTATGATCCATACCAGCAAAAGCGAAAATCATCCTTTGTAGGGTTTTGCAAATGATGATCTAAACACTTTTTGTCAAATTCTTTTCCGTTATCGAGGACGCAATATTTTAGGCTATTCCAACGATCGACCTCTAAGGGGCCAAAGCATTCTATATTACCGATCCAGTGGCCAGTTGAAAATCTTCTGCCTCTACATACTTTGTAAATAAATTAATTAAAATTCATATATGACTATTACAGTTTGTAAAGATGGTAAACGCAGAGAACTTCTGGTTTTTGATTCCAGAAATATGTTTTTAGCCTACTTTTCGAAATTTATGAAATTTCCGTATTCGAGGCTATTTTAATATTTATTTTTAAAATTAATTTTAAAAATACAGTTTGATGGTGATAAATATTAGAAAAATGACAAATCTGAGAATGTGCAGAAAAATTTGAAAAAAAGCGGGGAACTCGGAAGAACATTTTTAAGGGGAACCGGTGTACGATCCCGGGGCCTTTCGATTGCCGGTCGAATCCTCTACCAACTGAGCTATTCCTCCCCATGTTTTTCCGCACTGCTAATTTTCATTTAACTTCACATATTCGAACTTTTTCAATTTTTCTATATGTTTAATTAATTTTAAAAATAAATATTAAAATATCCTCGAATACGGAAATTTCATAAATTTCGAAAAGTAGGCTACAAAATACTTCTGGAATAAAAAAACAGAAGTTCTCTGCGTTTACCATCTTTTCGAACTGTAATAGATCATAGAAGGATCGTGTGGAGAGTCGTCGCACCGAAGAAATGCTGCGGCTCACCAGATTCAAGAGTGACAATAACTTGCATCAAGAGAGGATGTTCTCAAGTGACGCATCTCCGGAGTGACTCGGATACTGCTCCCTGAGTGCTTTCTTTTTGAGTCATTGCTCTGATGTTAAAAGTAATTTCTTTGGAAAATTTCAACCGTTGAAGTAACAGTATTCCATTACCAGTCTTGACATCACGTGACTAGTGTTATCGGTATACGTCATCAAATCAACGTCAACGTCTTAAAGCGCCACGATACGTCAAGCTGTCTTCAATTTGTCTCGTGATATTTCTACGGTCAGCAAGTATTTAATTGTACAATTTTATTTTTATTTTTGTTTATTCGTATAGATGTAAGCACGAAGTTCGTGCCGGCTTATGTCTAAACTAATTCATCGACGTCGCTCAGCGTTGACATTTTGCGCCCGGTGTAAAAAACCAGTATTTAGTCGCTACACTTGCAAATTTTGCGATTCGTCATATCATCGTTCATGTGCTAAGTTACACATTTCACGTAAAGTGAGAAACAATTGTTGTGTTCGTTCCCTCTCGCACTTAGTTTCTTCGACTACGTTATCCCCTCCTTCCGCTATTCCCGATCCTCTACCTTCCTGCATATACAGTCCCTCTCTCCGTTTGGTAAATCTACGCTAGATCCTCAGCCTATCGTTTCCCCCCTTGCTCCTGTCTCTTCTTGTTCCATCGTGTCAGCTGTCCCTACTCTTGCATCTATTATGAACTTCGAAATGTTATCGCAAGCTAATTCGCTCCCTTAAATTTATCACAGCAACTAGAACGCATTATGTCTGCTGTCGTGGATAACACACAAGAATCCCGTGTTATTAAAAATGAAGTAACTAGCATTAAACAAGACCTTCGATCGCTTTCTACGCTAGTTCAGAATAATACGGCAGAATTGCGTACGCTTTCGACTGCCGTGGAAAAAAATACATTTGTTTGCACTGCTGTGGCATCTGACATTGCTGAGCTTAAAAATCGGTGGTCTTATGCAGTTCCTACCCCGGAGTTGATTATAAATGGTATACCTGTATGTTGTCAATTGTCCCCGGAAGATATCGTCTCGCGGATTTTCAAACGTCTTTCTGTTGAGTCATTAACGTCTGATGTGATGGATATTCGGCGTATTAACAGTAAGGTAGCCATGCAACTCCCGACTTCATCCAGCGTTGCACGTATATCAGCCTACTTTTCATTAATAGTGCGACTGAAATCATGTGATATCCGAAATTTTATTATTGAAAAGAAAAGGAAGATAGGTAGAATTATTATTACTGAAGTCTTCCCGGAACTTTCTACAAATGAATCGCTTGATAGAACCAGTTTTGTCAATGAATTTCTACCAAATTGTTTATACACTTTACTAAATAAAGCTAAAATAGCTGCAAAAACTGCCGGTTTTCAGTTTGTGTGGCATCGAAACGGTTGTGTATTTGTGCGTAAAAACAATAATAGTTCTGAAATCCCGATTGTTACTGAGTCGGATTTAAACCAAATCGCATGACTGCGCGATGTCGCCGAAAATGCCATTGAAGATGGTTCATTTCATCAATCCTCATCCACACAATATTTAAAGGTTTCTCATGTAAATGTTAATTCACTACGTGCCCATTTGTGCGAAGTCGAAGATTATTTAGCTGATCGTCAGACCCATATTTTTGCTACTTCCGAATCGTGGCTTACTCCGGATATTTCTTCTATCTGTGTATATATTGCTGGCTATAATTTAGTACGTCATGATCGCGGTATGTTTTCAGACGAAAATTCTCGGTATACGCAAGGAGGCGGAGTGGCATGCTACTTACACGAATCTCTTTCATATGTAGTATTACATTGCTCATCTAATATTACATTAAACAGTCCTGAGTATATATTTCTGGATATTACAATGCCTACCACAGTCAAACTTTTGTTAATTGTGATTTATCGTCGTCCTCAAGGACACTTGTTTGCAGAATTTTTAAGTAAATTTTCACAGTACCACACCTGCTATAAGAATATTATTATAACCGGAGATTTAAATTTGCAATTTATTGAGTAACAACTTCGAATCAAATTACTTCCGTAATTTAATCTCAGATTTATCCCTTTTTCTAGTTCCTTTTGGAGCTACACATCATATGTCTCACTCTGATACTCAACTGGATGTTTTTATTGTTGATTCTAGTGATAAGTTACTTTTCTTTGATAAATCCACTTCACCTTTTGCAGCTGGTCATGATCTTATCACCATTAAATATGATATCTGTTCATTTCACTACCAACCGAGATGCGTGACATATCGTGATTTTCGTAACTGTAACATAGAGCTCATGAATAATCTATTGCAAAGTATCTTAAATTTCTCGTTGACACCCAAGATAGAAACTTTGCGTTCGGTCGTGAATGAAAATTGTACGTCTAGTGATTTATCTTGTATTGTACGCGAATTTTATGATGTAAATAACGTGCTAGATTATAATGCTCCGCTTATCACGCGTACTCTGAAAAAACCGCTTGCGCCCTGGATTACTCCTGAAATTCGTCGTCAAATACATATGCGTAATTTAACTTATAAGCAGGCGAAACGTAGTCACTCGATAGACTTAATGTCGCGTTATAGATATCTACGCAGCGAAGTTAAGCGTAACCTAAAAGCAGCGAAGGATAGCTATAGATTATCACTGATAGAAAATCAAACTTCACCAAATGGTTTATGGACCGTTTTGAATAAGATGGGTCTAGTTCGTGAAGTTTCTAGAACTGCGATTCACCATTTTACGGCAACAGAATTGAATTCCTATTATAGTAGTATTGCCTCCTGCCATCCAAATTGTTCAATTAGTCAGTTGGAAAGTATATTGAGCCAGCCTTTAGATATAAATCAGCCTTCATTTAACTTCCCAATATTACATTCCAATGAAACCTATGCAGTATTGAAATTCAGAATATGGCTATTCGATGGATTTACTCATACCTTTCAGGACGCTCTCAATCTATTGTAGATAAGAATGGAAAAGTATCGGAGCCTCTTGCCACGTCATCTGGGGTCCCGCAAGGCTCAAGTCTTGGACCAATCTTATTCATCATCGTTATCAATACCCTTTTCCAGAGGCTTAACTTTTGTAAAAACACTACTATTATTTTTGCGGATGATGTCCAATTTTATTTGCAAACGCCTTTGGATGGTATGGAGCGAACTATACAAAATTTAAACTCTGATATATCAACCTTAGTTACCTGGGCTCAAGAATTCGGATTAATGTTGAATGGTCAAAAGACTCAAGCGATTATGCTGGGATCAAAACATCACCTATCAGTAGCAAGATCAATGAAGCTCCCATCTTTGTCACTCAATGGTAAAGCTATAAAATTCTCTGATGTAGTTAAAGACCTAGGAGTTTATATTTCATCGGACATATCTTGGAATCGTCATATTGCTGCAATATCCTCAAAAGTTCACTACACCTTGTATCGTTTACGGTACCGTGGCCCACAACTATCTTCCAAAATAAAATTACTACTCTTGAATGCCTTAGTCATTCCACACTTTGATTATGCGTGCATAGTATTTTCAGATCTTTCTGGCTATTTAAATCGAAAGTTGCAGCGTTTATTAAATAGTGCTCTTCGTTTCGTTTATAATTTACGATGAGATCAAAATCTCTCGTCCTTTTATTTATCTGCGCGTTGGTTAAAGAGTTCTGATCGTCGCAAATACTTTTTGGGTACTATGATGTATCAGATATTAGCTACGTCCAACCCATCTTATCTACGGTCTAGATTTATCAACCTAACAGGCTTACGTAGATCAATGCGAAATGCCACATCTACTTTTATGATTTCTTATTGTCGCACAGATCGATATAGGAATTCTTTTTGGATATCTGCGATTTATTTCTGGAACACCATTCCAGATGCTTTAAAACAGTCAGCATCTATAGCTATTTTTCGTGCAGGGTCATTTAGTTTACTTTTTAATGAATCGCAAGTGTCTTCTGCTAGGCTAATGTGATGTGTTAATTATTGAATATATAATTGATGTCCTTAGATCTTAATTATTATTTCGCGAGTTTAAAATTGTTATTATATAAATTAAAATAGATTTCTAGAATATTTCAGTCAGTAGCGAAGCAAGTTGAACAGCGTTCCACTTATATTTATATGATTTTTATATCTGTAATTTTTGTACTTTCTTAAAATGTTTATTCGTGTATTTATTATTGCACAAATTGCATTTTTTTATATGTCTAGGGGCTAGTTGCCCAAGACATTAATAATTATTATACATACACAGTCATATATGAATTTTAATTAATTAATGTTAGCGGTTCATTTGCAGAAAAAAATATTGTATCATTTATTGAAAGCTATTGACTTTAAACATACCGTGTGAGTCTTTTGCTCCTGGTCATAGGGCATCCGATGTTATAGCCTTCAGCCAATGAGAGACGAGCTTGGCCTTTAGGTCGGCCAATATCGTGTTAGCAATACAGCCAAGTCAAAATACCTCACGCAGAAGTAAACAAATGCTTAATTATAACTATTATAACCGAATGAAATAAACAAGGAGTAAAATCCGTCACAAATTGTTGCCTGAATTAGATAAGTATTAGGTTTTCAGTTTTTATATTAGACTTAAAAAAACTGATCCTTTGTGTCATTTTATTCTTTTCAGGATACAAGGATAGAGGATGAACCTCATTTGTAGAGTCATGGGAAGTGCACAAAAACCAACAGCTTCTGAATTTTTATCAAGAAGTGTCAGGTTAGTTTTCAAAATACCTATAAATATTTATTATTAATTTTGAAAATGATGCTTTGTAATTATTTTTTGTCGTCAGGAGGAAGAGCTGCCGACGAGGATAAGATCCTGATTACGCCAGGAACTTGACAGCGCACCACTGCGATTCAAAGCAATTGCGTGTAGTAGACGTCCGAACGTGGTGCATCAAACACTGGGTTCTTTCCTGTAGGCGAGGATGAGGGTACCATCCTTATTTCGTGTGCATAGTGAAATAGTGCGGTTATAAAGTCCGTGGCCCAAGTGCCTCTCGGTTTCCCTCGCTAAAGCTAATTTTACATTTTTCAGTTTTGATTAGCATTTTTAAACGCGCTCTGTTCTCCCGTTAAATTAAATTTGACAAATTAGTCTCTTTTCCTTTATTCAGTTGAAGCAAATATAACAGTGTTGATGCCGCTCCCTTCACTCGGATATATTAGTTTTGATAAGTTTCATCATGCCCGCTTCCCCTCATTTAAATAAATTTGACAGATTTAATCTCACTCGCTTTCCCTCGTTAAAACGAAGTTGACAATTTTAAATGTGCTCTAATCTCTCGGTTAAATTAAATTTGACAAATTAGTCTCATTTGCGTTATTTTGCTGAAGCCAATTTGACAGCATTAATGCCGCTCCATTCACTCGGATAAATTAATTTTGATAAGTTTCATCACGCTCGCTTCCCCTCGGTTAATCAAATTTCACAGATTTAATCTCACTCGCTTTCCCTCGTTAATTTGTCAAATTTAGAATTTCCGGTTTGGAACTAGGCGAGTACTGACAGCATAAAATCTAGTAGAGGAAATTAATAGAAATAACTGGGTGTACTCATAAAGAAAACTTTTTTATATTGAGAAAATGTGTAGCCGATAGGGACGTAGACCCGATACGACTGTCTAAGTTGCAATTTAATTGTGCAAATTAGGAATATTAGTCGAAAGAGTGTTTCCTGGAGTACATAACCTCAATTGTAGGAAATTGGCGCGAAGGAAAATTCCACCAGGCGGAACTTGGGTCCGACAACCGCGTCCGGACCGACGTTTCAACAATCACGGTTCGACTTCGCGAAAACTACGGAGATTGTGTAAGAGGCTCGGAAAAGGAGCAGGCGACACCTGTACGCGGAAGAAGCTAGTAGACGGGTGAAGCCAATTCTCAACAGTAGTAGGAGTACACCAGGTAAGAAAGGTGGGAAGAAAGTGTGCAACGGATGGATAAGGAGAAAGGGGGGGGGGGAGGAGAGCAAGATTAGTGGGAAAGAAAGTTTGGCGAGCTTGCCGATAGAAGTGTTGGAGCAGAAAGTTAAGCGGTGGGTGTAACAAAGGTGGGTGAGTGGAAGTGGGGAGGATGAGAAGAGCGCGACGAAGGTAAGGAGAGGAAGACCGACGAACGCCGTACGGCTGGCTAGGGAGCGAGAAAGTAGTGCTTCGTCTCGAGCAAGTTCTCTGTTTAAAAGAGACAAGGAAGGGGACACAGAGGAGAGTGGAACGGACGAAAGCATTGAAGAACAAGCGGTAAAGAAAGCGAAAATAAAGTCTAGTGAAATGGAGGAAAGAATTATGAAGAGATTAGATGAACAAATAACGATGTTTACCGAATTGAAGAGAGAAATGTTAGAGATGAAGAAGGAAATACGGAGTGATATCGAGGAAAGGAAGGAGGAGCAAAAATGGGAATTGGAAGTATGGAAAAATGGAAGACGGAACAACATCAGAGAATAGCCAGATTCGACGAGAGTAAAGAAGACCTAAGAAGAAGGATGGGGACGATGGAGAAAAAATAGGAAGAACAAGAGAAAAATGAGAGAAGATGCAATTTCGGGGGATTAAGGGGGAAAAAACAGAGTGAAGACAAGCGAACGAGATTGCAGTGGCGGTGCTGAAGAGATTAGAAGTGTATACTACAGTGAGAGTGAAAGATTCTTTCAAAGTCGGAAATGACATGTGTGTGGTGAAATTAAATAATCTACAAGAAAAGGGGGTAGTGATGAGAAATAGGAGTAAGCTGAAAGGAACGAATGTGTACGTGGATGATGATCTAATAAAAAGTGAGCGTGAGAGGCAAAAGAAGTTGCGAATGTGGGCGAGTGTAGAGAGAGGGAATGGCAGAAATCCAATAGTGAAGTATGGAAGGGTGATTATGAATGGAAGAGTGTGTGGAATGAGAGTGGGGGAAATGTAGAAGAAATAGTGGAGCAGAGAGGGGTGGGTAGAGGGTATTTTTAGAAAGTGCTTCACATAAAAAGGGGGGATGGAACGAAGTACAAAGTACGCGAATAGGGGGATGAGGGGGGTGTAAGTAGGAAAAGAGTGAGGGGAGTGGTATGGAATGTGGCAGGTTTAAGAATGAAAAATGAGGATTTTTGGAAATTTGTGAAACGATATGAGGTGATCGGGCTGGTAGAAACGTGGGTAGATGAAAGAGAGTGGGAGAAGTTAAGAGGAAAGTTACCAGAGGGATGGAGATGGAGATGCCAAATGGCGAGACGAGAAGGAAAAAGATGGCCTACAAGAGAGGGAAATAGTAATTGAGGGGGAAAAGTGGAGGGTAATGGTAATATATAATAGAGAGGAAGTAAGGAGAAATTGTTGAATTTAAGAGAGGAAATAAAAGAAAGAGAAGAGGAAAATATGGTAATAGCGGGGGGGTTTTAATGCTAGAATAGGGAAAGAAGGGGGATGGGAGGGATATGGGGACGAAAGGGGAGAGAGGGAAGGAGAGTCGAAAAATAGGGTAGTAAATAAACAGGGGAGAGATTTACTAGAAGTAATAGAGGAAAGAGGGTGGATAGTAATGAACGGGGTGAAGGAAGTGCAAGAGAAATATCTGAGGTGGATATTGGGGGTGGATAGGACAACGCCCGGGTATATAGTGAGAGAAGAACTGAAGAGAAATAAACGGAAGGTAGAGACAGGGTGGAGGGCGGGGAAATTTGAAGAAACACTAGAAAGAGGAGAGGGAGGAGAGGTCTTTCCTGTGTCTTAACAGCACCGACAGCAATATCGCTTGCGTCAGGCTGGGCTAAAAAGGGTAATTCGAAATCAGGGTGCGATAAAACAAGAGCACAGTCAAGGGAATAATAAGGGAGATTATCAAACGCATGCTGTGGTTCAACTTCCCAACGCCAGGATGCGTTCTTTATTTTCTGTTAACCGGACTCTGTCGTTGGGAGTAAGCGGGGATACTAACCAACCATGCTTTTATCACGTCTTGTATAATCCATTTAATTCGGTGGATATTATTACTTCGTCTAGATAGGCAAAGACAAGGGGTTCCCAAGCAGGATCAATTAACCTATCCGTAAACCGTTGAAAAGTGGCAGGGGCATTTGTCAATCCAAAAGACATTGCTTTAACTGAACTGAAACATGCCTCTTCCTGAGACGACAAAAGCGAGGATTGGGCAACTATGGGGTTCTACGGAGACCTGGTTGGTCAATTAAAATATGATTGACTTAAACCTAATTTGTAAATACAACGAGCACGATGCATAGCTGATAAAATACATTCCACATTCGGGATGGGATATGCGTCTTTCAAAGTCACTTATCCACTTTTACTCATCCACGGGCTCATGTATTTCTCAATTACATCATCACTCAGAATTTTATCGACTTCAGCGTGGCTAATTCTTTGCATAAAAAAGGATAAAATGCGGGGTTTTGTCGAAAAGGTGGATGATTTTGTACGTCGACAGTATGTTGGGATAGATGGGTTTCAATGAAGACTGCAATGATTGACATGGAATCGGTCTCTAATTGGTCGCAAAAATGAGGATAACATGCTTTCATAATTAATGCCTAGATATGTATTTAAGGAAATTTCATTTAATTCTAGCCATACAAAGAGATGGAGAACTGCAGAAGAAGAGTTTATACATCCAAAATTGCTGTATCTAATCTTAGGTGTTTTCTATAACAAATTCTTACGGGGAGAGAGAGACAATCTGGCTCCTCCGTTTACGTGTTTCTCTAGCGTTCATCAGCTCACGATGGGCTATTTATCAATGTTTTTCCAAGTTATCCATAAATATACAAAAATACCCCGGAGAATGCAGGCATTCTCTAAAGATATGGCCAATTCTTTTGCATTTTAAATATCTAACATTATACGCAGCAGTGTTGAAGTGGGGGATTTATTACTTTATCCATTAGGGGTGGAATGGAAGGAAAATTTGGTTGGACCTTTTATTTTTGCATGGACTCCCGATGGAAAGGGATAGGAGTTCATTTTCGGCGATAGAGTTTCGGAGGATTTTCTAATTAACTTCTTAAATAAAATTTATGGTTTTGTTTTTATTATAGTCTGTTATAAAGATAATAATAATAAAAAATAAAAATTAATGAAATTTAATGAATAGTAAATGAAAATTTCAATAATAAAATTCAATAAATTTGACGTTTTGACCCTAATCAAGAAAGAATTGTTTACATATTTCACAGGATTCGTATTCAATACCAAGATAAAATAGAATAGAACGTTTAATTCTGAAATTGATTGAAATATGTATAAGAAAAGGGCGCTTAATTAACGAAATGATGATAAACTTCTGGAAGCTTTGATACTTCAGTTCTTATATTCACAGTGTTTTTCTCTTTTTTAATAAAACAGTTTTTTAGATTAGATCTTTTCACCCAGGTTTTTTTTTTAGCGAGAATTATGGTATTACTGAAATCAAAATCTTGACCCGTTTCTAATCTGCGTGTTGTTAAACCGCAATGGTGTTCACTTTTTTTCTGCAAAAGTATGGTTTTTATGTTCTTTTAGCCGGGTCTCGAGAGATCTGTAGGTCTTTCCTATATATTTATTACATTGTAAGCATGGTATTTTGTAGGCGATTCCACTTTCTTTACTAAAAGGTAACTTTTCTTTTGCTGGTTTAATTTTAGCGATGTTTGCTTTAAAAGGTGTAGCGACTACTCGATTGTTTTGAGTTTTGAAAATTTTTGTTAAATTCCCTGCGAGCCCTTTAATGTAAGGGAAAATTATTATTTTATTAGGTACGTTTCTGTTGTTCGTGAAGTTGTATTTGTTATCTTGTCAACAAACGACTAAGAAACTTTTATGGCAGTATAATTTTCCCCAATATAATTAATGAGCCAACAATGAATGATTGTACTTATACACTAGTCAAATATCTGTCCAAAATTGTTTCCAAAGTATCGGGGAAAAATGATACTGACTTTTATCTTTGTCGTTTGTGGACAAGATAAAAAATATAATAATTCCTAACAACTACATTGTGATATCGCTTGATATTGTGTCGATGCTCACGAATATCGCTAACAATTTAGTCATGAAAAACGTCGAAAAAAATAGGATGAAATTAAAAAACATAAGGTATTAAATAAAAATGATTTTATTCTCGCAGTATTTACATGTTTCGACTCTACGTATTTCACATTCCAAATTGATGTCTATAAACAAACTTTCGGTGTGCCTATGGGCTCTCCGCTTTCGCCGGTTCTTGTAAATCTAGAATTACAATGTACTACCGATTGTACATTAAATAAATTAAATTTAAATCCGCCGTTTTTATCGTTATTTTGATGACATCCTCACACGTATTCCCTCTAATAAAAAAGACCAGTTTTTATCCGAATTCATTAATTTCGACCCTCAAAATCGGTTAAAATTTATTATTGAACGAGAAAACAACAAACAAATAGAACAATAAAGACACGAGCATTTTATCCAAGAAGATAGAAGTTTAAAATATGATTCGTACCACAAAATAAGGTCTGGTAGATACCTCCACTTCGAATCTACACACCCCATGTCTTACAAAGTAGGCATGATTTATGGTTTAATTGACCGTGCCACTAAATTATCATCTATTGATTTTCATAAAAAAAATTTTAACATCATTAAAAACATTCAATCTCAAAATGGCTATCCGTTAGCATTGATTAATCGACGTATAAAGAAACGTTTGCGACATTTACATTGAAATAAAATTAACTTAACGAAAAACAGAAACGTACCTAATATAACAGTAAGTTTCCCTTATATTAACCACTTCAGTGGTAGCTGTTTAAAAAAAAGTGCCAGAAGTGGTGCAGCCCTGTACTTAAGATATCGAAAAACGGTGAAACGCGGGTTCCATTTTTTCCTAAAATATATCCTTTAACATTTAATTAATCATTTAAAAAATCAAGTAAATTTTTTACATTTATGTCGGCCATCGTGGAACCGACATTTTGAATTTTCAAAATCTGATTTCAGATTTATAATCAGCGGCCCCGAAAACCCCCGAGAACCCAGTTTCATAAAGTTTGGGTAATTTTTCGCATTTCGGTCGGTCATCTTGGATCCGCCATTTTGGATTTTTAAATTCTAACTTCAGATTCGTAATCAGCGACCCCGAAACCCCCCGAGTAACAATTTTCAGCAGTTTTCCGTATAAAGAAAAATGTGCGCCGCACATTTTAATAAATTTAGCAAATTTACAGTCGCCATATTGGATCCGCCATTTTGAATTTTTCAATTTTGACGACAGATTCGGATTCAGCGACCCAAAATATCTTGGTATACGAAGTTTCATGCAAATTCATTAAGAATTGTAAAAGTTATTGCAAAATGTACTCATATGATCCATTACCACGTTTGTCAATAATTTTTTTTGTACATATATGATCCATTACCATTGAAGTGGTTAAGGGGCCCACTGAGCATTTAACAAAAATGTTCAAAACTCAAAATATTCGAGTAGTCGCTACAGTTTTTAAAACAAACGTCGCTAAAATTAAAGCAGCAAAAGATAAGTTACCTTTTGGTAAACAAAGTGGAGTCGTCTACAACATAAAATGCTTACACTGTAATAAATCGTATATAGGACAGACCGACAGACCCGTCGAGACCCGGCTCAAAGAACATAAAAACAATCTTTTTGCCAAAAACGTGAACACCATTCCGGTTTATCAGCACAACGATTAGAAAGGGGTCAAGATTATGATTATAGTAATACAATAATTCTCACTAAATAATAAAACTGGAAAAAAGATTTAAACAGGAAAATTTTTGTATTAAAAATAAATAGAAAAATCTGTGCATAGAAGATTTGAAGTATCAAAGCTTCCAGAAGTTTACCGTCACTTCATTAATTAAGTGCTTTTTTCTTATACATATTTGAACCAATTTCAAAATTAAAAGTTCTATCCTATTTTTCTCGGTATTAAATACGATTACACACATATCGCTATGTCCTGTGAATGGCATAAATACTGCCAATTTCCACCGTTTTTTTCACTCTCTTTCCGAAGAGGAGCCGAATTATGGTCAAAACGTCAAATTTATTGAATTTTCTTATTTACATTTTCTTTTACTATTCATTAATTTTTGTTAATTTTTATTTTTTATTAATTTTTATTTTTATTATTATTCTTATTTTTATAACAGATCATAATAACACCAAAACTGCACATTTTATTTTTCAATGGTCGATACTAAACAAACTTTTTTGTAATAATGTATAACTTCTTAAATATTTATATACCGCCGATTAAATCAAGAGATCTATCGGCGGGGTTATACTATAATACTCGACTATGTTTACATTTTGCTCCAATTATGAGGTTCAAAGTCGAACCTGTACATATATTAATTCAGTTTGGTTTTACTGTTGTTTTCTTTCTAATAACCGATACAAACAGATAAATTTTAATTTATATATTATTTAGTATCTAACGGTCAAGAAACTATTATTATTTATTTTACCCCAAAATAGTTTGTCTTCTTCTGCCATTATTATTATTTTTTTTACTGTTCCCAAATTACCAAAGGAAAATAAAATTACGGAATAAATAAGATAAAAAAAATTCATATAGTTAACGGGTTATACCTACAAATTGCCTCGTAATCGCTTGGATTTTCAAAACGCTAGGCCTTGTCGAAACATTTATAATTTCAACTAGTGATGACGTTAACAATGAAAAAAGATAAAAAGAAAACAAGATAAGAATCCTTAATAAAATTTCGATTTGACAGATACCTGGAACGGACTGGTATATAAATAAGATTTGTTAGCATGCAAATATTATTTAAAGAAAAATTATAATAAACCTAAACAAGAAAGAAAACGGCAAATAATATATAAAAAAATAACCATGAAAACAAAAACAAAAAAAAAAGCTATAGACATGCAAACAAGTTTATATTAGAAAGTAAGAAATAAACAAAAGTTAAAAATTAAAAAAATAGAATATAAAAATAAGAAAGATACATGCGTGACGTTTCGTTCAGTCCCCTCCACACCTGAACTCTTCAGTGAGGCTTGGCGGAAGGAATGAGCCTCAGACGCCCTAACTACGAACTAATACTGAATTCTGACACAGACATGCATGATATATATGGAGAACCCAGATAAGAACGGATTCCCCAGGTGTTTGAAGGGATGGAATAATTACAGAGAGAGAAAAGAATACAGATCGCGAACGCGAGACCCATCACGTGGGGTCCTCGTGGAAAATTAGACAGAATCGCCGTGACTTCCGTGCGAATCGCGTTGAACCTCACCGGTTAAGATTGATGAATTTTCGTGACGATTTGTGTATCTGATATTGTGGAAACCAGCAATTGGCGAGATTGTGCCAGAAAATCCGTGTTCTCCAGGATCAGGAAAATTAGTAGTTATATCTGAGATGTCTGGAAAGGCTCAAAATGTAAGTACCGCCCGTATCATATTCTTTTCTCTCTCTCTCGAGCCCTCGTCAGCACCGATTCGCATCCCTGTCGATTTTATCTCTTTAACAAAATGTAAAAATCAGTTTTTTTTTATTAAGAATATATTTATTGTGAACTGTGATTTGCGAGTACTTATTTCTTTTTCTTCTTGAATCTTATTCCTGTCGTTCCGTTTCTAACGAATCTCGACGCCTCCGCGGGTTTGGCGGTTAGCTAAGCAAAGCTTAGCGACCGTGTTGTTTGTTTATTTTATGGTACGTTTATATACCGCTGTACAGTTTATTCATCTCTAGCATTTTCATGAGTCTAGCTCAATTTTCAAATATTGTCGTCCGGCATATTCGATCAGTAATTTGAGTATTGAAAAAATAACATCACATTCGTAATCAGCGACCCCGAAAACCCCCGAGTAGTCATTTTAATGAGCCTTACTTCAAGTAATTTAATAATTTTTAATTTTTTTAACAACCCTTAGCAAAAACATTTTTTTTTAATATAGTTATAATTATAAGATTGTTGTAAATTTATTGCACTACAATTTTGTTTTAAAAAGTAATATAAAATTAAATCGTTGGCGTTTAAAACTCAAAAATTGATTAATTTTTGACAAAGTTATGAATGTTCAAACATAAAAGTGGTTTCAATCAAAAACGCTGGGCCTTAATGGGTTAAGGAAAGGATTTCGGTCTTCAGTACATGTACCTACCGAGGCAGCAGACCAGTACAATCAGCAGATTCGAAATGTAAATATTTTGTATACGTTTTCTCCCAACCTCGGGAATCTTTCTTTTCCTTTAACTACATACGACGACACACTTTGTGACAATAACAGATTCCTTATGAGTGAAATAGTGTATGACAATTTCTGTGTTTGAAGGGATTTCGGCTTCCTGCACTGCAACACACTGGGCCGACTACACCACAAACTCTTGGAGACGGGTCCTGCGAGACGTCCTGAGTGATTCTTGAGGAATGCTGCAACAAAAATGGAAATTCTTCTCTCTTGAGAGGGGGAGTTTTTTCTTCTTTAATGGGTACGACGCTAAACTCAATGGTCTAAGTACGTTGGGTTTGTAATACAAAGTAAACTATAAGATTGCGTTGTGTTACAATATATATATACAAATCAAGTCCCGTCAAAAGTATAAATAAGACCTAATTTATAATGATTCTTCTATGCTCTTCTGAGGAGGACTGAAATATGAGTTGAAACTTTAAAGATTATTGTAAATTTTATAGTTTATATCTTGAAACTAGACCTCTGAAACCTTTCTGGTATACTCTGGTGACCTCCATTTTCACATTAGAAATACTTATCGTCTTTGTCTCTCATTGGCAACTTTATTCATTACTAAAATTTGGTTGCTTTCCACATTAAATGATCTGAAAAAGCCCAAACATCTATATTTATTAAACATCACGATGGAAAAAATATTAACAATCAATTAACGATTCTAGATAACCTAACTTCACTAAATTAACGAAATGGCGGCTATTGTTGTGTAAAATATAATAATTGATTTACTTATAATTTTGTTTTCAAGTTTATGAGTATATTTAGAATATATTGCATGTTATACTTTTGTATTCCCTCCTTATAAACGTGAGGAATTTTTTTCTGGGGACTTTTTAGTGCTTTGACGTAACAAGCATGTTAACGAGTGGGCCAAGGTTCACAAAATTGGTGACGAATTCGAAAAGAACATTATATATTTAAAAGATGCATCAATATTTATTTATTTGCAATTAAACGGGCGAGACGACCTTTACCAAAGTAACGAACAGTATACATTGTTGCCGACAAAATCGGAAAGATCAAAACAAACAACTTTTTACGCTTCGCTAACAATTTCGGCACGGATTCGATGCTTGCATCGATCGAGCCATTTACAATCACGCATATCGCTCCGCATGTCAATCCATTCTTGACGGGGTCGTTCTACTGCTGAAAATAGTCATAATTGGATATGTCCCGAGATTCTAAGACAATACGCGGCATTTTAAGATAATGTGATAACGAACGTAAACTGAAGAGGCACTATTTAGGCGCAGTTTTTACGATTGTGGAAAATTTTATATGCATATAATTGGTCAAAACAAGCGAAGTTGACAAAAAGTAGACATTATATTAATAGTTGGCAAGATAGTAGAAAAATTGTGGTCGAAATATGTCATCGGACTCCGGATTTTGCTACATATCTGAATATTCGGTGTCAATAACGGATTCGAGAGCGTGTAACATAGTCTGGGCGTATGGTGACCATATAAACGATGCATAGATTAGAATCGGCTACCTATTGCTTGCTATAAATAAAAAATAGTTTTAGGTTTATGAAATTTAAAAGCCCCTCTTTTGATAAATCCTGATAATCTTGAAACTTTAACCGAAATGAAATTGATGTGATCCAAAAGATGTAGTATTAAGTCTTCTTACATTATTACCGCCCAGTGAATAGCCATCATTAGGTAGTGTCTACCTTTGTAAAACGAAAGTATTTGGCATTTGCTCATTATTGGTGAATATTTTTCCATTGATAACGTTAATTTGAATTAATATATTGAACAAATTGTTATGTCTATTTGCAGATTGAAAGTATCTCTAGGGCCATCAATTATTAAATAGGCGTAGATTAAGTATGTTGCCAATAGAAGGTACGCAGAAAGGTCATTAACCCATTAATGCCTGAAAATTTTTTTTTCCGAAAATAGGAAGCTTTGGAATGCAAAAAATATCACTAGCGCGGGCATTATCAGAGTTGTTTTTTTTGCACTATTATAATACCCGATTATTCACAAAAGTGTCTATTCCGGGTTTTGGAGGATGCTGATTACAATTCTTCTGTCAGAAATGGAAAATTAAAAATGGCAAAATTTTTTGCATTCCAAAGCTTCCTATTTTTGGAAAAAAAATGTTGAAAAAATCTACATTCATAGCTTGTTGATACAAACACTAATGACACGTTTTTGATAAATTTTAATATGATAAACATATATTTTCCGATAAAAAATAGTGATTTTCTACGGAAAAATTCCGTACAAAGCGTTATTTTTTATATAAATTTATCAAAAAACATAGAAAATGAATTTTTTCACTTTTCTAAATAGTCTCATCGTGTAGAGCGCACCCGGAAACATCTAGAACAACAGTAGATTCTTTAGTTAATTCTAAGAACATTTCTCCTTTGACAAAAATTCGTGATAACATTATGTGATCCGGATGTGAGGGATTTTCTAGCTGGCCAATCTTTCACCTTGTAATAGTGCTCTCGATCTCTACTATCCCATAAACACAAGTAGCAAGGAAATTTTGTGAAGCCAGACTGTTGCCCTAGTAAAATAGTTATCATTTTTAAATCTCCACAAATCTGCTATTTATGTTGCTCGTAGCCAATTTTTTCCAATAGTATTTCCATATTCACATACGTTTCTTGCATCACAGTCGAGTGAGCTATGGGTATAGAAGCATAGACTTTAGTATTATGAAACAATAAAAAGTCGCCAATCAGTTGCTTTATAGCAATTTTCCTTCAGTTCATTCATGAGGCCATTAATGTCAATGCAATAAACTAGATCTTTATCCTTAACAAAATATTTCCTAAACTCTGATTCTCGATTTCGATAAACAGAAACTTTCGTATGTGGTTCAAGGAAATTTCTCTGCTTCACAAATGAAGCTAAAAACTCAGCCTGGTCCTTTGCCAAGCCTAAATTTCGTACAAGGTTGTTCAATGCAGACTGTGAAACCAGCATTGGGACCGATTTTTTAGATTCTTCCCCATAGTCAGAGTCGCTGTCGGTGTCATTGCTCTCAGGTTCATATTCATCAACTTCCATCACTTCAGTATTTTCAAATACGTCAGTGCCTTCGAAGTCAGTTTTTTGCTTGGTTTTGACGGATAAAATTGGAGCCATTACTGATGTCACTGTTTTGTACTCTATCTTCTGTTTATTCTTAATATTAAAAGTTCTACTCACTTTATTAGAGCAAAAAAAACAGTCACTTTCACGACGAAGTTGGTTCCACTCCGCAGGACTAGAAATTTACCTTGCCATTTGTCTTTTTTCGAACGATTCAACATTATTCGACAAGAATTACAAATAATATTGGGAACCCATGAATGCTCACCAATAGTCAAGCCGAAAATTTCTTTGTACGTGACTTTTATGTCATCATCTATTTGTTTCCGCAAGGAAGTAACTTCATACTTTGAGCAAATGTAACAAAACGCCTGCTATCACAGTTGTGAAATGAATTGTTACTTCTTCTTGTAGCATTACACTCTACATCAGCCAAGTCACCAACCAAAGTAGAGCTGCGGTTGCCTGATGACGACGACTGCGGGCCCGCTTTCTCACCCTGACCAGTCGCCGATACTGGAGTTCCGACCTCCTGAATCGTAAAACGTTTCTTACGTGTGACTGCCATGACGGCATCAAAGCCGTTATCCAGGGACTTCGCCGGATAGGAGACAAACTCCGTTGCCCACCGTCACCAGGTGGAGGTGCCCTGGACGCAGGCACACGCAAGATACAAAGTAAATACGGGTGAATTAAAACACTCAAGTTTTTAATTTCTCAAAAGAACATCTTTATTGGATTCGCCATTTTAAATTTTGTAAATTGGACTTCAAATTCGTAATCAGCGACTTCAAAAACCCTTATGTAACGAGTTTCAAGCGAATCTAATGAAGTTGACAAAAAATCCTGCCATATTGGATCCGCCATTATGAATTTTTGAAAACTGACCTCAAATTTGTAATCAGCGACCCCAAAAACCCCCGAGTAGCGAGTTTCAAGCAAATCCGGCAAATTTTTCGTAAAAATGTCCGTCATATTGGATCCGTCATTTTGAATTTTTGAAAACTGACTTCAAATTCGTAATCAGCGACCCCAAAAACCCACGAGTAGCGAGTTTCAAGCGAATCCGATAAATTTTTCAAAAAAGTGTCCGCCATATTGCTTTTTTTGAAATTTTTTCAAAAACCTGATATGATGGGGTTGAATGGACCTCGGATTTAGATTCAGCGACCCAAAAAACATAAAAAATATATAGTCGGACCCCCAGATCAGAACTTTTTTTTTGTGTGGCTGTGTAACATTCACGTGGCGCAATTAAAATAACAAAATTTATATCAATTTATATAAGATTAGAATAAGACAATAATATAATAAGAGTAGCAGTAATACCGCAGCACCAAATCACGTGGTTTACAATTTTTCTAAGGCTTATTAATAATTTTCCCCTTAATTTTTCAACACGTGCCAATTTACACCACCTTTTGAAAAAAGTGACTTTTTTCACTTTTTGGTAAATCAACTGTAACTTCTTTTCTGAGACACGATAGAAAAAAATTTCCAGATTAAAAAGTTGCCGGAATTCATGATCTTTCGAATGCCGCATAGTACGTTTCAAAATTCATTACTGAATAAATTTTGTAGCAAAATGAAAAAACCATGCCAACTTACACCACTCTCCCCTATATATTTCCACATGTATGATTTATTGACGATAGTGATATGAAATTGTTTTTTGTGAATATTATATGCTTTTAATTACTTACATTTATAGAGATTTAGATGATATGCAGTTTTCAAAATCCACTAGGCTTGTATGCTTCATCATCAACATTCTTTAGCGCTTATCCAATGTGTTTTCCATGAATTTTTACATTTCAAAGTTTTTTACCTTACAAACCTAATAAACATTAGTATATCTTATTTGTCATTGAAAAGCTAAATGAGCTTGAAACAGACTATTTATTTCATTAGTTTATCGTTTATGGGAGTTCTATAACATTTATCGAATGCGGGCCTACTGAAAAACTTTTTGCTTTCTCTGTCAGATACCACACTTTGACAATACTTGTGAAAAGTATGCCTTTTACCTACCGAACATAAACAAGTAAATAATAAATAATGCAAATCAATATGAAGTATATATATGTATGTACGCTGTCCACATCCATGACGTTGGACCATGCGTTCCTTCGCATTCGAGAATTGCGACTTTCAGCACTAGATTTTTATTCATGCGTTGAAATTATAACGTTGCAAAATACGTTACAGTGCTATCTGCCACTAGACTCCAAACGGGGATAACTTAAGGGAGGGGCGGGGGGGGGGGGGGCGGGACTTCAAGAGCCGCTAGTAGTTTGAATGGGTGCAATTTCCGAAATGATCTCATCACCTTATAGGGGGGACTGCTCCGAAGAAACGGTAGTGTTTATTTTGGTGATGACGTAATTCGGCTTTTTTTGAAAGGCATATGTTATGAATCTGCCGGAAGGCTTTTATCCAAGGGAAATGATGACATTATAGGTGGGACTACTCCGAAGAAGCGCTAAATTTTAATATGACAACAATTTAGAACTAGAATTAGTATTTTAGGAGTGAATGATTGATTATTATCAATGTACATGTAATTCGAGCTATTGTTCATTATTTAATTTTATTTTTGATTATTTCGTGAAATAATATATTGCAGGCGTTAAATATTTCAGGCATAAATATTTGTATTCGTTATTGCTTTGTCTAGGAGACGGATCAAGGACGGCCTTATTTTCGATTTCCAGAAGTATAAGACGTAAACATCCATCGTATATCGTCAAGCACGCTGCTTAATACGGGCGTGCAGGGGGGAACGACGCGTGGGGATTTCTGGAACGTTCGCGAAGGAGAGAGTATGCGAGTTCGACGTGCCCAAACTTCGTGAACATTCGAGAAGGATTAAGAAAGAAGGGCGGGAGGGGACGTCTAGCTGTGTACGCCCGCACGGGCCGCGAGGTCTCTCCCTACCATCAAACGGCGGCCGTCGCGGCGCGAGCGTCGTGATTGCAACCAATGCATCGGATCGCCAGTCCGTTTTTAGCAGCCTTGGAGCCTGGAGGTAAGTCTGGTCATAAAAAGGTACTAACAGCCCAGAGCACGAGTACTTTCTGGCTACGAAGTCCTTCCGTGCTCACAGTTGTTTCAATAAAATGCGATTTTCCGATTGTCCGCTGCCCTCTCGCGAGTGAATGTGAAAGTGAAAAACGCGTATCGCCTTCGGTTATCTGAGCCGGGTCTTCGGTTCGGATCGTGTTTCGGTAAATTTCTGCTTTAGCCGCAAATTTGTCTATGGTTATCTTCCGGGAATCTTCCTTTTCGCGGAGAATATCTCGAGTACATACTTTTCCGCGGCAGTGGTTTTATTATGTTTATATATGTATACTGGGTGGATGCGAGAGAATTGGCCATAGGGAAGACCGTGTTAAGGCTAGCGCGCTTGTGATTGGTCCGTTCTAGTTAGCCGAATGCTTAAAGCCTTTAGTGATTGGTTGTAACAAAATTCTAGTAAATTTCAATTCAGATTTTATACGTGAGCTCTTTGCTTGCAGTTTCTCAATTTTATTTTAAAAAAATATTAATAAATCTAATTTTAATATAATTCGAAGTTTCAAACAATTTTTATTGAAGAATTACGAAACATCTTAATAGGTTATATATAAAATTATAGGTATTGGTCGACCAGCAATCCGAGAGAGTTACTCGAAACTCATACCCAATATAAAATAAAAGTACAGGTTTGGGCAGGAATAGTTGGAGGTAGATTAATAGGTCCTATTTTCATCGAAGACAATTTAAACGGAGAGTTATAGCTGGAAATGATGCAACAAATTGTTACTCCAACTTTAAAAAATATTGAAGACGTGGTAAGCACAAATAAATAAAATTTAATAAAGTACTTATTTTAATTATTCAGTTAGTTATAATCTTTTCATTTTAGTTTTTTAAAATTACCTTCCACTATGTTTGTGTAATCAGTCAGGAAGAACATCCAGTTTGGTTTCAACAGGACGGCGCTGCTACAGATGGAGTCAGAGAAGTAACCAATCACTTAAACGAAAATTTCCCAGGACGTTGGATTGGTCAGCGCAGCCCTATGAAATGGCCAGCACGTTTCCCGGATTTGGCACCAGTGGATTTTTTTCTCTGGGGCTACGTAAAAAATATGCTTTATAGTGTCCCGTATGTAAAAACCTCAGAAGATTTAAGAAATCGAATAATAGAAATAATGACAACAATGACACCTGAAATGCTGATCAATGCGGAAAGCGAATTCTACGATCGACTGGCGTACTCTAATGTTGCTGGTGGACGCCACTTCGAACATTTGTTGGATTAATTATTGTTTTATTTTATTTTCCTGCATTTTATTATTAATCAAATTTTATTTATAGTTTATTAATTTTCTATTTTGTCAGATTTTAATATTTTAAATTAAATACAGATAGTCTGCTTGATTTCCTTTCCAAGTTTATTCACTATAAACATTTATTACTATAAGATGGAAATTAAAATATTAGTCTGCATACCTTTTAAACCGGGTATCATATTCTTCTTCTTTGAATTTAATTGCTCTTAAGCCGAGTCTTAGAAACCCTACTATCACTATTCACTTTCTGAAAATCCAGAATTCACTTTTGGAATTGACGGTTCTGAAATAAAGAAAAAAATGTAACAAAGTAACGTATATTAATAGTAAAATTTTATGACATGCATCAAGTTAATATTTAAAACTTATCTGATCTGAACACCTTCTAGGGATTGCTGTCATACCGTTCAGTTTATGTAAGAAATGCCCCAAACCACACGAAATTCTTGATTTTCCTACATTACTGTATGTAAATCGACTATTTAATGCGACCGAATGGAAATGAGACTCTGGACTAGAGCTGCTGGAGATGCTGAGAAAATCATAACATGGAGACAATCTAACCTATTAAGATGTTTCGTAATTCTTCAATAAAAATTGTTTGAAACTTCGAATTATATTAAAATTAGATTTATTAATATTTTTTAAAAATAAAATTGATAAGCTGCAAGCAAAGAGCTCACGTATAAGATCTGAATTGAAATTTACTAGAATTTTGTTACAACCAATCACTAAAGGCTTTAAGCATTCAGCTAACTAGAACGGACCAATCACAAGCGCGCTAGCCTTAACACGGTCTTCTCTATGGCCAATTCTCTCGCATCCACCCGGTATATGAAAGTGCATGTCCGGTTATCGGAAACAGAGATGGTAACGAAAATGGAAATACGCCACGTAGAAAGCAAATTCCGCCGAACGTGATGCTATATGACGTCACACTGCGACGCCGACAAGATGGCCGCTGGTTCCGAACCGCGGTCCGCGACGCGATCTCCAGTTGACTTGGCGAGCAGTTGATTAGCATGGTCGACATTTTAACTTCATAATTTAGCGTCTTATGAACGAAAACGTAAGCTCGTTATTTTTACCTTGGGTCGCTGGATCGCTCTTGTGAGTGAGATTCTTGGTTATCTTTTCAATTTATTAGAGTGAACACTGTGGTTATCTGTTATCATGTCCCTCTTATGAGGCGGCGCTATCTTACAAATTAACGAGCGGGCTTTTTGTGCAATCAGAAGGTTTTTCTCTCTGGTAATAGTCCGGCCGATCTGTTGGTAAGGAAGGGTCCATGCGAGCGAGTCTAACTGGACCGGGCTCTCCGCGCGGTTAAGTTACCTAGATTGCCGATTCACGAGCAATCTTTGTGGAGCCAAGGCTATCTAGCAATGCCGAAAGGTAGTGCCGTGTTTTTGTGTTATGTGTTTGTACGTGAGGCTGTCTCTTCGGGGACGCTAAAGTTGTTGCGTATAAGTATGAGTGTGTTAACGTGAATAGCAGTGTCCGCGGTAAAATGATAACGTCCGGGTGATCCGTGCAAATTTAGTAACGAAAGTACAGATGGTTAAATTAGGGAATTCAAGGTTTAATCGTTTCGTTAATTCACGCGGCAAGCTCGAGTGGGTTTCCGATAGCGCAATTTCGGTGATTTGTTCTCGTTAGTAGATTTCAGTAAATGGGTATAATCGGTCAATTTAGTCTGTTTCAGTAAAATTTCGTGTGGTGCGGATAACGTCGTTCAGTGTAGTTTCGGTATGTGATTTGTCTAAGTTCGCATAGGTAGTGTAGTGACGTATTGGGGAGGGTGCGTGTTTATGGGACGAGCACGGTTCCTCGACGGGTTCGTCGCAAGGCGCCGCAGCCGCGTGCGAAAGCCCCAACGGAGTCCGTCGCAAGGCTGCGACTTCAGAAAGTCCTTGTCGAGTTCGTTGAAGTGCACCCCGTCTTTGGAAAGTCCTGTTAGAGTTCAACGGCAGGCACCGCGTGCGAAAAGTCTCTGTCGAGATCGTCGCAGGGCATCGTGTTTAGTAAGTCCTGGTAGAGTTCGTTGCCAGGCACCACGTGCGAAAAGTCCCTGTCGAGTTCGTCACAGGGCATCATATTAGGAGGTCCCTGTTGAGCTCTCCGTCGGGGAATCGCGTGTCGTTGCGTATGGGGGAATCGCGCATGGAATATAGCGCCCTTAATTTGGAGCGTGAGAGAGGGCGCGAGAAACGTAGTGAACCGTCCTCGTCGGCAGTCGTCGCGTAGTTGTTCGTCTGCGCCAGAGAATACCGCCCTCTCCCTTGCCGAGCCGGGAACTCGGGGCTGAGCTAGCAGGCACACCAGCGCGTGCAGCGAGCCTATAAATTTGTCGAGCCTCGGCTCGTCTGGCGCCCTCTTTTACCATCCGGCGCGCCGTGCGATTTTTGTGGCCCCCGGGGAAAAAGTTCTGTTTTGCAGGCGGCCACGAGCGACGACGACGGACGAGCGGAAGTGAAAAAGTTGGGGTTGGGGTCACAAAATATAGTAGTTTTATCGTACTATAGAGAAACGTTAAGCAGCATTGCCATATTTAAGGGATCGTGATTTTTCGTACTTCCTTCCTCAATATAGACCAAATCTTGACAATCTGTAAATATTTCTAAATGCAAGCGGATTAAAAAGTTTTTAATCTTTTCATCATCTGTACAATAGCGATTAGCTCAAGCTTGTTGGAATAATAAGCTTTTTTTACGTATGACGTTCGCCTACTTATTGCATATATGCCCCACGCGAAAAACGATATACTCGCAATTGAGGTGTTCGCATATGAATACAACCGCATATGTAAACCAACTCCTAATTTTGAAAAGGATTGTTAAATCATGCGACGGCAAAAGTGATAGTCAGACTGTAACATTGCTGTTATTCAAGTCGATAATGTTAACATAACCTCTTCAGGAAGTGCTGAGACGGACTTGTATTGTTTGGGAAGCTCCGTGATAATAGGCCATTGAAATGGGCAAGATAATGTTTTTATAATATGCACCGAGGTTGATGGTGCACTTAGCTCAGATATAAAAAATAATAGTGTGAGACAAAATAGCAGATTGAGCCACTTGTCGAAACGATTTGAAAATATCATTATGTAAGTTCTTTGAATAAGTAAACATAGCCCTTGCTAGTTAAGGTTTACTTATGTCCTACGAAATTATAATATCAAATGCGAGATTTCTGAGTAGTGTTGTATCAGGATTCTTTGGTTGTATAATTACTTGAGGAGCCAACTAAATCGATGGGTGTCCGAATGTTAGAAACATCCCTAGCGTAGGGCTGGCAACGATGCCGTGAGTCGCAGAGTGGCGGTAGTGGCTTGAGCTGCATCGAGAAAAGCTTGAACAACTGAGCCGAGGAGTTAGAAATAGGTAGGAGAAAAATAGTGCAACGTGATAGGTGGTCGATTGTTTGCAATATGTGATATTGATATATGATAAGATTTTGTAAATCGTATACCAACAAACACCCAATATGAGCACCGACAATGATCAGTATGACAAACTGTATAATTAAATCGAGTGTTGTCCATTTCGTATGCCTTTGTAATAAATTCCCTGAAACGTTACGCCGGCGAAATGAACAAATGGAGATTTCGTGACCCGTGAAAAAACTCTAATATACTTGGAGGGTGGTGTCTTTGACTATGCAAGGTGGCTTATTCTCCTTGCATTTTGATTTTAACATCTTTTATAACATCTTTTTAACATCTTTATCAAATGAATATGCCCATGCTTAACTGACTCATAATTTTTTTGTTAACATTTTTTTCTGATGATGGCTCTAAACCATAGCCGAAAACGTTAAAACTTATCTTCCTTTTTATTTATTATTACGGTGACCGTGTTTTGTAACACGACTCTTTTCTTATCTAATATACTTGTTTATAAAATAAATATCGAATAATTGTACAGGCCTGTTACAAATTTCTAGAACATTTACTTTATTGTAATTAATGGTTTCATTATTTTTGGTTAACGGTGTTACATCACAAGTTTTCGATAAGTACTAAACTACAATTTTCATCAATTTCATGGTATTTTATTTGATGTTGAAGACATAATTGCTTATAAAATCAATATCGAATAAGTTTACTAGCTTACGAAAAATGTCTCTCAAGTTTACTTCACTGCGAATAAATTTCTCATGCTTCCAGTTCAACGCAGTTACCCCTGCGAGGTCCTGTACTGTACTGGAATTAACCACATATATGACTAGGAAAATTCATAGAAGACAACGATATGGTCTGGTATAACGGGCCCCTCTCCCTGAAAGACATTCGTGTTCTTGAAAACTTTCTTATGTTTGAAAATCGAATGTATGGAATAGCAATAATTGAAATAATTGCACTGCCTGACAGAATATACAAAAAATTTAGATAACGCACTAAGTGAGTGATTGGCATGCTCGATTCGAACACTGAACATTTTTCATGTTCTGACTTGTATATCATTGTACTCGCAAATTTTTCTATTTATTTTCACAGTGGAAAGCTAAGAGCACATCAATAAGAAAGAGAATATGTTTGCCATGCTCTACCTGCATCAAATAAATTATTGATGACACCTGTGTACTACAGTGAAACTTTTACCAAGTACAAAAATTCTGAATATTAGAACATTACTGTATTCTGAATAATAATAAAATTCAGAATTTTCATTCCCTTCGTTTTAACTTAATTCTGTCAAACATTGATAAACAAAAGTTGAAAAATTAACAAAGTAAGAGATAGGTAAGTTCTTAAGTACTATATATACATTTATTATCTTTCTAAGATAACTAGATTAAAACTAGACTAAAGTTTTGGAGTTGAATATCTCATATAATTAGTATTTTGATTACAACTAGTTGAACAATATTAAATTATTATGTCAACTGCGTAGAAATTATTATTTATATCAGTTATAATGATTGTGTTTCATTTCAGAATATAAAATAGCATCGTGAAAATAAAAAGATTATATTTGGCGAAGAGGAAAATATGGTCATTAATTGGTTATGTGCAGGATTCCGACCTTCAACAAAACACAGGTCACGACTCTTGCATTGCAAAATTCTTCTTCTGGACGAACATGAAATGCAACATGATATTTCTGTAAGTTTAGAATGTTTTTTGTTAGTATAGAACATTACCGTATGTGTCCGTTTATGTGTATGTGTGGGCTTGTCTATGCGGGAGTCCAGAGATTTATGTAGATGCGTATCCAGCAAACGAAAAACTATTCAGAATTATTGAATATTTTCAATACTTCCGTCTCCTAAGTTGCAGAGATGAAAGTAGCTAATCCTTGTTAATTTTGGGTGGCTGAATCCGAATCCTAAAATGAACATTTTCTATCAGCTCTTTTTTCCACGTAATATGGGGTTAACGTTGCAAAATAGGTAATTTTCTCTATTGTTTGAGGAACTATATCTTCCAACAGAAACACGAAAAGGCTTGGATGGTTTAAAATAGAAAGTATAATTTCTATTTCGCAAAGAAAAATTGTTCAACGACTTAGTAAACAAATATTATTTTAAATAGGCACTCGTTTTTTGCGCATAATGTCTTCTACTCCACTGCTGATTTTCGCGGAGCTGCCGACTGAAACTCTGGAGGGCGTGTCACTGTCTGAAATCGGATGTAACAAGTACGAAGTTGCATTTTCATATGATATAAATTTTGTATAGTATCTTATTTAGGCAGCAAATTATGTTTCCGATGTAAACATTCAGATTTATCGAACGAAAGCTATGATATTCACCGACAAATATGAACAAAACATTTATTTTTAAATCTTAAAAAATTATCACATTCGGCAATGGACATTGAATTTCAAATGTTACAATGTAATTAAAATGATATCACTACGTTAAAAGTACCTGTAGTACAGTAGGTGATAAGCGGTTCAGTGGTTTAGTGCCGCTCATTTCAGGGCTTATAATTTTCGAGTTTATTTCATGTCGTGAACTAAATTAAGGAGCAAAGAATAACACTTTTTATTTAAATAAAATAAATTCAATTTTTGTTTATATAATTTATGTTAGTATCTACACTGGCTATTGATAAATATTTGCTAAGGTATTTATGAAAGCCTTTTTTCTTATTCAAATAAAAAAAACAATGCCTAGACCGCTATCGTGTCTTCATTGTATGATGAGGATATCTAAATACCTCAACCGCTAATGTGTCTTGGCACTAGATATTTAGATTATAGCTATTATTCCGACCAATAATAGCTTTAAGCGCCGGCTACACGAAATATACCGAGCTTCAAATATATGAGACTTGGAGTACAGGCATGCGTCACATCATCAATGGCGACTATACGCCTATTCTTTGAAATTGAACAAAGTTTAACTAATTCGTGGGCGTAACGAATGTGCACATTGCCCGGGGGGGGGGGGGGCTCTGAAATTCGCTGGAGATTTCAAAAGTGACCTTTCAAACCGAATAGCTCTGGCAAGAAAAAATTCCGTACATTGTTTATGAAAAATTTCTACTGTTTAGCAGCGGATTCGTTTTAACATATGAGGATTTGCTCGGGTTAGCTGGAAATCGCTAGAGATCTCAAAAGTAACATTTGAAACTGAATAGCTCTGGCAGAAAAAAATAAAACAATTTCCGAAAATTGTTTAAAAAAACGGTTTATTCTTTAGCAGCGGATTCGCTTTAAGATATCTGGATTTGCTCGATTTAACCTGAAGTTCGCTAGAGATATCAAAAGTAACATTTGAAACTGAATAGTTCTGGCAGAAAAAATTAAAACAATTTCCGCAAATGGTTTATGACAATTTTCTACTCTTCAGAAGCGGATTCGCTTTAAGGTATCCGAATCTGCTCGATTCAAGCTGAAATTTGATAGAGATATCGAAAGTTACATTTGAAACCGAATAGCTCTGGCAGAAAAAATTTATAAACTTTCCGTAAATCGTTTATAAAAATGTTCTACTCTTTAGCAGTGGATTCGCTTTAAGATATGCGGATCTGTTCGATTCAACCTGAAATTCGCCAGAGATCGCAAAACTAACATTTGAAACTGAGTAGTTCTGGCAGTAAAAATTAAAACAATTTCGACGAATGGTTTATAATAATTTTCAGCCGCGGATATCAATCTTGTAATGTAAGCGATAAAAATATGTATGTATATGTATGTATGTAAGTGTGTAACTGTTCGCGAAATGTAAATATAGTTAAATATTAGGCTGAGAAAGAGAGAAAACGAGAGAAAGAGAGAAGGAACGCGAATGCTCGCGGGAAGAGCTTCGTTCCCCCAAAAACGGGGGGGACACTCTGCAAGTAGCCGAGAATCGATATAGATCGATGCCGCTGCACTTTTCGGCGACCACGTTTTTCATGGATAAGATCGCGACATTCGAAAATTTCCAGAGCATCCAAGTTTTGCAAGGACGTTTTCGTTTAATTGAGGAATAGTAAAAAATTACGCCGTACGGTGAATTCCACGAAGGACTACGCGAAGCTTGCCCGCAGTAATTTGGCCAAAATCTCGGACGGCGTGCTATCAAAATGTCGATTGCAGTTTCCTGATTTTATGAACGAAAGCGCTGTTTATTTCTCGACTTCGACCCAAATCGGTCGATGTCCTGTTGAGTGAACATTCTAACGATAAAAACGAACATCGCGACTTTTAGAAGCGGAATTCTGGGTTCGTGCTATATTTTGAGCTTGGCGTCGATGAAGGAATAAGATGTGCCTTGTCTCATCTCAATTCTGTGGCTATTACAACCTATAGTCTTCGTGCGTAACTGTTGTTGAAAAATGACACTTTTGTCAGGCACACGAACTATACACAATTAAATGCCTCGATTATTGGAGTAATTTCTAGTTTTAGGTGTCATAATAATACTCTGAACTTGTTCCAGAAATACAATACGATGTTCAGGGGTAAAATAAGACATGAAATTATCTCTTTGACACAAACTCCTTTCTTTACACGGAAAAATGCTGAAATTTGTTACGCGCGGATTTTATTGGTAATTGATCATGAATACGTTGACAAATATTAAAAATTGAAGATGGTAGATACAATATGGCGGACCAAATTCCTAAAAAGTTGCTTGAACCAGCTGAAACTGTGTATTCGAGGAAGATTCGCTATAGCTTTGCTCCAGAAATAATGAAAATGTAACTTTGAGTAACTTTGTTTTTTCATCTCCCTTGCTTCATCTTTTCTGGTTAAAAATGAATAAATATGGTACTAATGACAACTTATGTTAAACCTATCTAAGATTTTTTTTCAGGATTGCCGGGATTGTAATGCCTTAAATCGACTTATATAAGTTGTTTGCTGCTAAAATTTGTATATTATGAACCTAAAAGTAAAAAGAAAGAAAACCCCCGAATACCTAATTTGAGCTTGTGTGAGTAACTTCATACAAATTCGGTCTTCCATATTGAATTCGCCATCTTGAATTCTGAATATCTGTTGACGGATTCGTGATCAGTACTTAAAAAACTCCGAGTAACAAATTTCATTTGTTTTCCGCGTACAGAAATATGTTTGGTTCGAAAATATTATTTTAGGTCTCGTTTTACCTGACTGCGCTGGAACAATCCTTTAAAAGTCGTAACGTGTCGTTTTTTCTACATTTTATACTTTTAGGAGTGGCCTCAAGTTGATTTTAAATGTGTGCCACCGAAAAAAAATATTTTTCTTAAAGGGTAAAGTTAAAAGTTCTGTGGATTTACCCTTATAACAGTTTCCTACTCTTTAGCAGCGAATTCGCTTTAAGATATCCGGATCTACTCCTTTTTGCTGGAAATCTGTAGGGACCTGGATAGTGTAACCTTTCAAACCGAATAGCCTTGGCGAGAAAAAATTTCCGTTCATTGATTATAACAATTTTCCACTCTTTAGAAGTGGATTCGCTTTAAGATATTCAGGTCTACTCGATTCAAGCTGAAATTCGCTAGAGCCTCAATAGGAACATTTAAAACCGAATAGCTCTGTAATGTTCGCTTTAAGATACGGGCTGTTCCACGACAAGCCAACCACCCATATTTTTAATTTTTATTATTCCGATGCGTCATAGTATGTACATATAAATGTGGTATTTTAAGCCTAATATGACCTTTAAATACCGTTGTAAAAAATTGATACGGCATAAATCCCACGTTCGAGATTTTATAATCGTTAACAAGTAAACAATCACAAATACTACACATAATCGACACCGTCAACAGTTAGTCTGCGGCCTGTGCCGTAGCAAGCGCATCGCAAACATTGTCTTATTTTCATTCAAGACAATATTGACGAAGCGTCGGCCACGGAAAAACCATTCACGGTGTCGATAACTACCGACTGATCTGCATTCCCAGGATACCGCAGTCCCAAATTCGTACCTTCGCCCAGCAAGGTTTCCTGAATTATCCGCAATGAAAATAATCAGAAAAAGTTGCCGGACGGGGATTCAAACTTACTACCTAAGGAACGTTCAGTTTACGAGGCGAGCATGATAACTAGTTAACCATCGCATTCCCTATTTAATTCTTTCTGTCGGTTTCAAATGTCACTGTGAAGATCTCTAATGAATTCGAGCTTGAAAGGGTGGGGAGATGAACGTCTTAAGCGGAATCCGCTGCTAAAGGGTAGAAAATTGTTTGAACAAAAGACGAACATTTTTTAAATTTTGTCTGTTACAGTTATTTGGTTTCAAATTTCACTTTTAAGCTCTCTGAATATCAGCTTGACGCGCATCTGTACGTCTTAGAGTGAATTCGCTGTTGACGACGAATGTTATGAAAAATAGTCAGTGGAACAATTTTTTTTATTTTTTTCCCCATAGTGCTGTATTGGTCGTTGATGTTTCTTGACACTGTAAAAAAAATTACTCTAAAACGCCAAATTTGAATCCGCCGTTAATTTCAGCAGCTGTACCATTTTCAACAATAATTTTAACCAGGCCATGATGTTATTATTATCCAATTAAATGTCATTTAATTAAAGATAGAGAATTTGAATAACAGAAAATTGACTTTAAGTTTTATTTCCTGTTGCAAAAAGTTAATCCTCAGTTTCTAGTTTAATTTTTACTCGGTCAGTAGAGACGAGAGTTAAAAAAATAAAATCTCCATTAATGTTACATTTTATAGATTGTTTATGGTATTTAAGAATTGATTGGCTGCCCCTACTATTAATTATACAAATATTTTTAAAAATGTTATATACATTTTCTTCTTTCAAGCCCGTTTTAGTTTTTTAATAATCCATGTAATTGCAAGGTCTTTATTTGTTAACAAATATTACCAACGTGTTTATGTCATTTTCTTACATTGCATTCATCAGGAAGAAGTGTGAATGTTATTTGTCAAATGAACAATAATTATTTGGTCATTAAAGACAAAATTGTGCTCTGGTTTCAAAACTACTTGAACCTCTGGTATCATTTTTACCTAGTCGAAAAATTCAGGAATTAGTGATTAGTGGCAGTTGTATCAATCCATGGTGGCATTATTATTCGTTTAAATGCCATTTGATTAAAGGTACAGAATTGAAACAGCAGAGAGTTGATTTTAAGTTTTACTTTCTACCGGAAAAATATAATTCTCAGCTTCTGGTATAATTTTTGCTCAGTTAATTAAGGCGACAATTGAAAAAATCAAATTCATCATTAATGTAAAATTAAATAGATTGTTTATAGGTTATTGTAGTATTGAAGAAATAGATGATTGAATCTCTGTACTCTTAATTTTATAAATATATTAAAATTTTTAAATACATTTGATCTTTCCGAGCCTTCTTTAGTTTTTAACTCTCCATTCGATTGAGCGGCCTTTATTTACAAATACTTAAAAAATGTTAAGTCTTGCAGTTAGCAAGCCAACGCACACAGTGAGCTACGATTGAGTTCAACCAAAAAGTCCCCCCACCTCCCGGTTTTTTTCTGATATCATTTCAGCAATGTTTCATGGTTATTTTAAGCCATAAATGAAAATAATCCATCGGAGGTTACGGAAAATATCTTAAATTTTCAATTTTTTTTAAAGGTTATTAGGCATATTTTTTATTTCTACACTTTTTTCAGATATTTTTTTTTCATTTTAATTCGATATTTGGTGGTAGAAAACTAATCCCGGCATGACCGGTATATTTTTATAGTTGAAATGTGGTAAAAATTTCAAAAATAGCCAAAAATGGGTCATTTTCGCAGCTTTTTTGCAATTATCTCTTTTATCAGAGTTTCTGCATTAAAATTACACAGGAATGAATAGAAGCGACTGAAATTGTCTACAAAACTAGTCTAAATAATTCGCATTATGTGCTATATTTCCGAAGATATGCCCATTTAAAGTTACCAATCCTTAAAAAAATTTTTCTTCCCTTTCAGATTTTGTTGATTATCTTTTTTCTGTCGAATTTCAGAGAAAAGTTATACGGAAGTAAGTCGAAGTGCACGTAATTATGAACAATTCTAAACAAATCAGAAGTATTTTTATGCTGTATATCAAAAGTTAAAGAGCTTCAAAAACACCTCCTTTTTTTCTTTCATTTTGCTAGTTGAATAAAAATATAGTAATTGTATTAAATTTTGAAAAATAACATGGTACGAGATGAAACTTAAAGAGCAACGTTTATTGTAATAATATAAATACACATTTAAATTCATAGAGTTAATTAGAGTAAAGACTATTATATTCACAAATAGCACGTTTCAATCTTTCGGAGTAATCTGAATGATCGCGAGACACTTTATACTTTGTCCAAGTTGTTTTGAAATCGGAATGGACGGATTCCATTACCTGCTCGCTGTAAAAACCTAGACCGCACTGTTTTTCTCTACAAAAATCGAGTACATGAAAAAATACAGCATGGACCTTAGGAGTGACCGAAATACCTAGCTCTAAGTAACCGATCCTGAAATCCTCAATGCTATTTTCGAAATTTGGATCAAGTTCATCACCAAAGCACGCATTTACAACTTTATTAAATGACTCGAACACTTTAACAAATTTTAGGCATTCTATATTTTTACTTCTAGATCGGAGTATATCGATTTTTTTAAGCAAAGTTTTGCATGCATTCCCGTTAAAGGATGGGCCACCATAAGTTACTTGTCGTTGCACATTGCAAGATTTTGTCCATGTAAGGGCATCTTTCTCACATTCTTTGAGTAAATGCATAAATAGCGTATTTACTATACCAAGCAATAAATGTAATTCCGGTGGTGGTATAATCTCAAGAAATGTTTTATCACTGTTAGTATACACAATCGAGGGGTTGATACAATTTTTGAATGTTTTTGCCTGCGATTTCACAGCGCCGGCATCATACCAATTTGTGTAATTTTCCAGAGCATTTCCTACTGTTCTGTAAGTAGATTGTTCTGCAAGCTCATTTTTTGACGCATAGCACCATGTGCACGGAAAAGCACTGCTGTGCGACATAATACCTACTAAAATATTTGCCAATTTTAAGTCTGTCGCTATCGTTCCTTCAAAATCATTAATTTTGATTGCAGACCATAATTGTAAAACGTTCTCGTAGTTCTCTTGACAGCCTTGTACTAACGCAAGTATAAACAATTTTTTTACGCCTGAATCTTTGAAGCGTTTTGCAAGTATACCTTGCTCGTAATTTTGCCGAATTCCATCGTTTTTATTTACATCAAGTGTAGTCGTACATTGAAGTGATAAGCAGATTTTTAAAAATTCTCCACCGCCGTCGATACCAAACTTCAAGTGAACGTCGGAAACGTGTCGCTTTTCTTTTACATGATTTATTAAACCCTTAAGGTCTGTGCAGTAAGCAACTACTTCTTTCTTTGTAGTGATAATATTATTTTTTGAAGCGATTAGATTGAAGCTACTTACATCAAAATATTGATCCACGCAATGACTATTTATTGATAATTTTTTCTTCAAACCAGGTTCTATAATTTTCAAATTTTTTGTTGCTACTCGGAAAGCTCCAGCAATCCCTATTGTTGTTCGTTGACTCAGATGAAATCGATTTTGTAATTTTAGAAAATCACTAGCAGATAAAAGTCCTTGCTTTAATCTTTGTGGAGTATTGCTACTTTTTGCACCGATCGAAATTTGAAGTGGCTGGCCCCCTTTTGGTTGAACTAAGGATATATGTCCCTGTTTTTCACTCATTTTTCTTTTCAACAGTGATGAAACGACTTGCTCAGGGGCTTTAGGACCAGATTCAATAATACTTTTTATAAGATTATCCAATCGAGAAGTTAAATTACATTTATGGGATTTTCCTTTGCCGATTACGGAAAAGCAGTTATTGCAACGAGTTTGAATAGCAGGAGATGTAATGACTTTTCCTAAAAATACCATTTATAAATAATTTTGACTAAGATACAATATATTTCATAATATCCTTCACCTGTCTCATTATTAGTAATGTTGAGTAGAACTTTCGTTGGTAAAGGAATATCGTTTTTTGATCTAAAGTATTTGAATGATGAATTCCTGGCAAGATTGCAAATATAACAATTGCATACCGATTTGTTACTTAATCTGGTATTAATTATTATCTGCCGATGAGACTGAACATCATAGAAAGCTGGTAGAACTTGGTTATTTGAATTATTCTTGTAGATATACATATTCCTTTTACAATTAGTGCACAAAACGAGAGGTAACCTATTATCAGCAGCATCATACTCAAACATGGCCTCTACTCGTTCTTTTAATTTTCCTTCGACACGCACCATCACTTTCGATTTTCCGAAGCACAGTAAGCAAATTTGGAGACGATTTTCATTATGAGTCCGTGGTGGCGTCATTTTAACGAACACTCATACGTGAAAACTAAAATTATTTTAAGGAAACCCGTTCCATATATTTATTTCCATAGAAACAGCAACAAATTACAAACTTCACGGCATCAATGCCATATTACATACCATTACATACTAAAGTTGTAAATTATTGTACAAAACGATATTTTGTAAATGAAATATTTGATATCATTAATTATTTATTTAATTATTATTTTCTTACACTCATGTATATATACCGCCAATCAGTTAACATTTTATTGCTTACATGAATATTAGACTTTATAACTTCACTTTGAAAAAACCGTCAATCAAATTCCATAATTAAATTCTATGGGTAATTAAATCCCACTTACATAATATTTGAACAATATTGAAAACAATTAAAAGATATTTCAAGCATTGGGTATTATTTAAAAGTCGATACTATTTTTATCCAACTAGCAAAATGAAAGAAAAAAAGGAGGTGTTTTTGAAGCTCTGTAACTTTTGATATACAGCATAAAAATACTTCTGATTTTTTTAGAATTGTTCATAATTACGTGCACTTCGACTTACTTCCCTATAACTTTGCTCTGAAATTCCACAGAAAAAAGATAATCAACAAAATCTGAAAGGGAAGAAAAATTTTTTTAAGGATTGGTAACTTTAAACGGGCATATCTTCGGAAATATAGCACATAATGCGAATTATTTAGACTAGTTTTGTAGACAATTTCAGTCGCTTCTATTCATTCCTGTGTAATTTTAATGCAGAAACTCTGATAAAAGAGATAATTGCAAAAAAGCTGCGAAAATGACCCATTTTTGGCTATTTTTGAAATTTTTGCCACATTTCAACTATAAAAATATACCGGTCATGCCGGGATTAGTTTTCTACCACCAAATATCGAATTAAAATGAAAAAAAAATATCTGAAAAAAGTGTAGAAATAAAAAATATGCCTAATAACCTTTAAAAAAAATTGAAAATTTAAGATATTTTCCGTAACCCCAGATGGATTATTTTCATTTATGGCCCTAAATAACCATGAAACATTGCTGAAATGATATCAGAAAAAAAACGGGAGGTGGGGGGACTTTTGGGTTGAACTCAATCGTAGCTCACTGTGCGCAGTTTTCGTTCCGTCGAAAGCATCGACAATGTATTTAACGGGTTTTAAAGTAGGGAATGAATGAATTTTTAATTGAAGTAATAGAAAGTTAAATATAAAATTAAATAAATAAATAAATGTATTAAAACTTTATAATTTTCCTATTTTGCATTCACCGAGTAGAAGTCCAAATATTATTTTTTTAACTTAACACTAATTACTTGGACAGTAAAGACGAATTTTTTTCCAGTTGAAAAAAAACTTTGTCAATCCCTGGTGCTATCTTTACCCTCTCAAAAAATGTGGGAGTTAATAAAATGTTAATAAAATCTTAATATTACTTTATTATTCATTTAATGTGTTACGTCCCACGTAACGGCGATACCATTCCTTTTTTTAACATCTTCTTTTAAGAAATCCTCAAACATAATCAAAACCACTTTGCTTTGTTATATCGATAAAAGTTTTGTTAGGATATATGGAGGAACAACACAACGTAAAGCGAATAAGAATGCTTTATTGAGCGAAATATTAAGGATAAGTAAGAATGGTTACAGAAGGACGCCGTGTTATGTAAGCGGACTAATTAGACAACTATTTGTCGCACGCGGTATCGCTCGCATGACCGTTTACAGGGAACTCAACTGGGCCAGTCATAGGCGACTAAATACAATCGCGTTTCGCGGTGCGCGCGCAGTTTAGTAATTCGCACTTATAAAGACTTGATAATATCTGTATGCAAAAGAAACTTATTCTAACACTCTCCCTCAAGTCTTTGATATTCACTTTCGAACACTGAAAGTTCCGTTAACTAATCCTAATTCTTTGACACATATTTTAGAGACGAGGCGGGAAGTCCCTTGGTTAAGATGTCGGCAATCATGTTCTCCGAAGATATGTATCTCAAGCTTATGGAACCCCTTTCCATAACATCTCTGATGAAATGATGTCTCAAGTCAATATGTTTGGTGCGAGAGTGATGCACCGGATTCCTCGCCAGTTCTTGGGCTCCTTGATTGTCATTGTAGAGAATAATAGTTTTTATGGGCGTTCCTGAGATTTCACTGATAAATCGTTGAACATGTATCGCTTCTTTGGCGCTGTCGGCGAGAGCCATATATTCCGCCTCTGTAGATGATAGGGCCACGGTTTGCTGCTTCCTGGATTCCCAGCTTGTGACAGCATTGGCCAATTTAAATGCGTAGCCGGTATAAGATTTTCTGTCCTTTATACAGCTGCCCCAATCGGCATCGGTAAATCCACAAACTTGATCTTCACCAGGCGAATACATTAATCCGATGCCCGACGTCCCTTTTAAATAGCGTAAAATCCGTTTAGCTGCAATCCAGTGCTCCTTTCCGAATCTACTGTTAAATTGGCTAAGAGAGTTAACGGCATATGAGATGTCTGGCCTGGTACAAACAGCCAAGTACATGAGACACCCTATTAGTTCGCGAAATGGGTAATCACTTTCGTTCAGCGGGTCGTCTGTATCGCTGAGTTTCAAGGCAGTGTTCACCGGTGTCAAGATTGGATTACAGTCTTCCATGTCGAATCGCCGCAGCAAGTTTTTCGTGTATCCTTCTTGTCCGATAAACATCCCATCTTGAGACTGATGAAACTCAAGACCGAGGCAGTGATTAATATTGCCCAAGTCTCTTAGCGCAAATTTTTCTTTCAATTTTCCCTTCACTTCTAAGATCCAATTATCATCGTTCGATGCAACAATAAGATCATCAACATAAGTTGCGATAATCATTAGTTTTCCGTTTCGCTTCGAGGTATAAACACTTACATCTCCGCTTGATGACCTTAACCCGAGGTTGCGTAATTCTTCACTAAGTTTCTTGTGCCACTGACGACCGGCTTGCTTAAGTCCGTATAGTGCTTTGTTGAGGGAACACACCTTATTCCCGAGTCGTATTTCCCGTAGCATCTTGCGTCTTTTTGTTCGAGATACTGGATCGTTACACTCCTCAATCAAATCCGGAAGCATTTCCTCAAGACATTCGGGGATCTGCATAAACAGTTCTTCGTCCACGTTTCCATTTAAGTAGGCGGTGGTAATGTCTAGTTGGTGTACTTGCATCTTGTGTTGCACAGCAGTAGCGACTACCATTTTGATAGAATTCATGCGTGCAACCGGAGCAAAGGTTTCACGAAAATCCAATCCGGGCCTTTGGCTGAACCCCCTTGCTACCAATCGGGCCTTTCGTCTTTCGACGTCACCGTTTGGCGTAAACTTGCATCGCAATACCATTCTGCAACCAATAATGTTCACGTTTATAGGCCGTTCTACAATACTCCAAGTGTCGTTGGTCAGAAGACTGCGAAGCTCCTCCTTGATCGCCTCCTTCCACATAATATCGTCGGGACCCTGCAATGCTTCAATGATCGGAGTTTCGACCATCCCCGCAAATTCCAAAATATCATGTTCTCCGGCGAGGTTGCCGTTTGCTCTATCAGCGTCGTCGCGCTGTTGTCTCGGTACGGGCGGCACTTTGCGCGGTCTTCCAGGTCGACCAGTATATATGACCCGACGTCTCCCGGGACCTTTGCGAACAACTGTTTCCCAACCGTCATCGTCGGATTCGATCTTTTCATTGATAATTTCTTGTTCTTGACAAGGAGTTGTTTCCATTAAAGTCCAATCGTTTTCTTGATCGCCGATAATTTTGTTGGGATCGCTCGTGATTTTCCGATACAGCACTGTGTCGTCGATAAAGTCGTCGTATTTTACGCCAGCTGGGCAACTTTCGATAAATACAATGTCCCGAGTTACCTCAATTTTTCGCTCGCTCGGATGCCAAACTCGATACGCTTTTGCTACGTCTGAATAGCCGACGAACACGCATTCGCGACCACGCGCATCGAATTTTCCTTTCGAAGGATTTTTATTTAAAATAAATGCCTTGCAACCGAACTTTCGAAGGTGATCGATTTTTAGCGGCCGACCGGTCCATAACTCAAAAGGGGTCTTCTGATCAATCGCACTGGACGGACTACGGTTTCGCACGTAATTTGCAGTCGAAATGGCCTCGGCCCAAAAACCTTGCGACATTTTTGATTCGATCATTAAGCATCTCGCGGATTCACAGAGAGTTCGGTTTTATCTTTCAGCCACGCCATTTTGCTCGGGCGTGTGAGGAACGGTCAGCTGACGCTTGATGCCGTGTTCCAATAAAAACGAGTCGAATTCGTGATTAAGGTATTCGCCCCCGTTGTCAGATTGAAGGATTTTAATTCTTGCCCCCGTTTGTTTTTTGACTAGATTCTTGTATTCTCTAAACGTTTTAAACAATTCGCCCTTGGACTTTAAGAATCTAACTTCGCACCATCGGCTGAAATCGTCTGTAAATGTGACGAAAAATCGTGCGCCCCCTAAGGAATTGACGCGCATTGGCCCGCAAACGTCGGTGTGGATAATTTCCAAGAGTTTCGACGACCGGTCCGAAGCTTTCTGAAACGGAGTTTGAGTCATTTTTCCCTTAATGCACGTATCGCATGGATTTATATGTTCGCTATTGTTCGCGTTAATATGAATAATTCCGCGCGCAACCATAGATCGCAAATATTTTTCATTCAAATGACCGAGTCTGTTGTGCCATAGTTTCAAGGTATCGCCGTGCGCACGCGCGTTAACGCCGGCCGCGACTTCTTCTGCGCTGTCATTTATGAAGTAAAGACCGTCTTTTCCGTCGCCTATCAGAACAACATTGTTATCGCGGTCGCGAATTATTGCCCGGTCGCGGTAAAAATGCACAGTATATCCGTTCTCGGTAATCTTGCTCACTGAAAGTAAGTCGGTTCTCAAATCTGGTACATACAAAGCATCGTTCAAACTTACATCTACATGATCTGCTGCATTTCCAAACGATAATTTAATTGATCCTGTACCGTCAATCGCTGTACTCGCATTACTTGCCAAGTTTAGTCGCCGCTGAGTGGATTCCAATATATTCTCGAATTTCTGCAATGCTGCTTCTCGTGCCTTCTTCAAATCAGCTGATATCTTACAGGTTTCGATAGATTTGCCGTCTTCATCTAACTCCTCGCTTGTCTTGGCTCTTTCTTGTCGATCGCCGAGCGCCATCTCTTGCGTGCCGTCGGTGCTTTTGTCGACCGACTCTACCGAAATGAACGCGGCTTCTCGCGCTTTTCCGGCCTTTTGTTCCACCGGCGACCATTTGCTGCGACACTCGAACGCCTTATGTCCGGGTTTCTTGCATTTAAAGCAATGGAGCTTGGAATGATGCTGACTTTTCTTCATTGTCTCTCCCTGTTTGGGACGATCCTTCATTTGTCCATGAGGTCTCCGAGTAAACATGGCGCCTTGGGTGCTCGAAGTTGCTCGGCATGCGTCATATTCCTCCATAATTTTTGTTTTTAGGATTTCAGGTGTGGGAAGTTCGTCGCGAGACTCGATCGCACACCTAAAATTTTCGAAGCTTGGTGGCAAGCTGATAAGGAGCATCATAGCTAACAGATCCAGATTGATTTGGATCTCCATTTCCTGTAACTTGTCGACGGTGTTGAAAAATTCTCGAGTGTGTTCTCGCAAGTCGCCATCTTCCGGCATTTTGTGGAGCGTGAGGCGTTTTAGCAGGGTGGCCTTTCTCGCGGGACCTTGCGATTGATAAATTTCGTGCAACCTTCTCCAAACTGCATTTGCGGTGGCGCAATTTTTGACCTGTTTCAATTCTGAAGGGCTAATGGCCAGAATTAAATCGGAATGAGCCTTTTCATCTGCAGTTACCCATGTCGCCGCCGCAGCTTCCGATGCCTCATCACCGTCTACGATTTCGGGTTTCACCGCTGTGCTGTTAACGTATTTCCACGTATCATTTTTCACGAGCACCGCTCGTACCTGCAGTTTCCAGGTATCAAAGTTGTCCTTGGTAAGCAGCTCAATCCTCGCCCAGCCTTGATTGGTCATGTTGTTGTTGTATCGAAATATGCAAGCTTCACTTACACTCGCGCACGTGATAATTTTGTTTGCTATCACTTATTTGTCGCGCACTCGGAAACGCGTCCTGGGCCCATAACCTGTTAGGATATATGGAGGAACAACACAACGTAAAGCGAATAAGAATGCTTTATTGAGCGAAATATTAAGGATAAGTAAGAATGGTTACAGAAGGACGCCGTGTTATGTAGGCGGACTAATTAGACAACTATTTGTCGCACATGGTATCGCTCGCATGACCGTTTACAGGGAACTGAACTGGGCCAGTCATAGGCGACTAAATACAATCGCGTTTCGCGGTGCGCGCGCAGTTTAGTAATTCGCACATATAAAGACTTGATAATATCTGTATGCAAAAGAAACTTATTCTAACAAGTTTTTAGTAATAGAGAACACTACCCTATCGAACTCGAAGGGTAAACATAAAACATACTATAATCGCCCGAACTCGAGCTTCTCTCAAGATATTCCGATTCCACTGAAGAAAGGAAAAGTGGGAAAAGCAAGGGTTTTACACCACCCTCAGTCAATAAACACGATTTCCCCATTACCAACAAACTTTAAACTATCAGGAAAATCTAAAAATTATACCGACGTATACAGGGTGATCGGCCAACCATTACCCAGCGGCTAACTCTAGATTCTACAGATAATTCTGAACAACTTTTTCCTCTAAAAAAATGTTCGGGAAGGTAGAGTTTTTAAGTTATTCAACACTAAAATTTAGGTGAAAAAATCACATTTGTTGAAATATCCCGACCTCGGTTTGAAGGTACCTTAACGAACCGGAGCTCATTTTAAAGATATTTTAAAGCTCTATAAATTGTCTCTATTGGTTTTTGATCTACAATGAATATCTCTCTTGTTATAGCCATAAAAACGGGATAAATGCCGATTTTTCAGGATTTTCGCGTTTAACTCGTTTCGACACATAGTTACCGAAATATCACACAGAAAAAAGTTGTAGGCCTTGAAAAAACAAAAATTTTTTGTCCTCTAATACGATGCTATTAAATTAAAACTGAACCCTACAAGAGCCTCGTAAAGTTGACAAAATACAGTTCGACAAATAAATCGATATTAATAACAAAATGTTATGAAAACGAGTACAAATAGGGTTCAGTTTTAATTTAATCGCATCGTATTAGAGGACAAAAAATGTTTGTGTTTTCAAGGCCTACAACTTTTTCCAGTGTGATATTTCGATAGCTATGTGTCCAAACGAGCTAGACGCGAAAAACCTGAAAAATCGGTATTTACCCCCGTTTTTATGGCTATAACAAGAGAAATATTCATTGCAGGTCAAAAATCAACAGATACAACTTGTATAGCTTGAAAATATCTTTAAAATGAGCTTCAGTTCGTTAAGATACCTTCATACACAGCCGAGATATTTCAAAAAAGTGAGTTTTCCCCCTAAATTTTAGTGTTGAATAACTTAAAAACTCTACCTTCCCGGAAATTTTTTCAGAGGCAAAAGTTGCTCAGAATTATCTGTACAATCTACAGTTAGCCGCTGGGTAATGGTTGGCCGATCACCCTATATATATTTTTCTTGTTTTATTATTTTATTCTTAACACATTTTTATTCAAATAATATTTCGCTGAATAATCTTCATAATTTTTATAGAATAAAACTTTCTCTTTTTCAAACTCCTATAAGAAACGTTTCAAACATGCACATAGCCCACTATAGTCCGACCCCAGTCATAAAAATATAAAAAGATTATATTAGAAAAAATGAACATCCGTTTATATACGGTGGACTGGAAAACCCCAACCGACTACGATACGTTTTTCCTAATTTTACATTGCAAATTCAATAAATAGTATTAAGCTTTATCAAATTCATAAATAATGTTATAAACAATCATTTTCTTCTTTCCCTTTCCTTTTACAGCTACTAAGAACGGACCCGAACGTTCGGTTGGTCTGTTACCGTCGAATGCCTGATCGTAAAACGACTCGAGATACCCACCGTACTGGGGAGCTGGGGTGCGGTGTCAAGTCCCTACCAGGTGGGTTCCACACGGGGGAGCGCTTCGGCGTGCCGTGTCTTCCTGGTAGTCATCCGCAAATAGGGTTGGACTCTGGCGGTCCGTGGCAACGTTAGAAAGGTTTCTCTGAACCAACAGAAGCATCAAGGCAGGCAGCTTGTTGCTAATAATTTGGGATTCCTTATTCAAGGGGCACAACCGGCGGTGTGGTGCATCACTCAAATATGGCCCATTCCCTTGGGGGGGGGGGGGGATGTCCTAAAGCCGGTCGGCAGGTGGGGCACCTAAAATACGACATCTAGGTGTACCCTGCCATTTATTTTTCTAAACAACCCTTCGTGACGAAAGCGACTCGTTTGGCTTCCCGCGACTTCTTTTTCGCCAGATATTCCGTCTGAACGTCGGAATATCTTATCCTTCTCATCTTTTTTCGGTCTGAACGTCCGAAGTCCTCCCCAAATTCCCTCTCAAAGAAAAAAAACTGAGGTAATGACGAGAAGTTTTTGGTTCCCTATTCGCATAGGAACACCTAGTTCAATCTTCGGGTTTACGCGAAGTTGTATCATTCACCCCGCGGTGGTCCAACCTGCTTCGCGGTCCAGGGACTCGAAGTTGCATATCTAAGAACATCATCCCACCAACTCACGCACGAGGACCAAAGCATCGCCAAGAAGGAACAAAGAATTAGTTCATCTTCAATTAAATCCCCACTAATTTATTCTTCCCTCTTTCTGTTTTCCCCGAAAAGAGACGAGTTTCTACTTTAACATTTTAAATTTGTTTAGATATTTTTCATTTTTACGAGACGAACGTGTTAATCTCTTTGATGTTTTTTTACTCCAAGAAAAGAGATTAACGCCTTAGGGATAATTCATTCTATATTAGGGATGCTAGTGACTTGTATCGAGATCGTTCTTTGAACGAAAACTCTATCAAGCCACGAGCATTAGTAGGGACTTTTAGGAATTCCAATCAACCCCCCCCCCCCAAAAAAAATCTGTTCAATTACATTTTTTATTTACATTTTTTTCAAAAATATAAAAAATGTTTGTTTAGCGCCGATAGTATTCACTAACAAAATGGTGATAACTATACTGAACGGAGCCCTGCGCAATTGAAAAAATTTGAAAATGAAACACGAATAAATTCGTCCAAATTTTGTTTAAAGAAATAAATATAATCTATTTAATTCAATTTTTATTCACTTTATTTCAAAAATATTATATATACAAATTTTGTTTAGTAACCGATAGTATTCACTAACAAAATGGTGACAGCAATACCAAATTTTTCTTTTAAATGAATTAATTTATTTCAAAATTTGTATACTCAAGTTCCTCTCAAAAAGAATAAATTCTTTTTCTTCTCAGTCATCAGTACTCTGTACTAACAAAGGCGGTACTTTAAAAAAAAAATATTATTATCATAAATTCCTAGACATGCAATCACTCCTTTATCCTACACTAAAAAGAACAACAAAATCATCGTTGACGAACCGCTCCGAGCCCTGAACATATTGGATAATAAATAATGTCGTTATACTATGTTACAGGGAACCGATTGGCCTAGGGCCGAGCATAGCCAACAAAGGAAACACGGAGCGAGAGAGAGAGAAATAGAGAGAAAGCGCGTCCGCGGACTCGCGGAATGTGGAACCGCGGCAAAATCGGGAGGGCCGCGGAAATCCGTCACTCCTCTCTTGGCCGTAACACGGGCGTGATCGTCGGTAGTTTCGGTTTCCACTGCGTCCTCGTTCCGGCGTTAAAAGTGTGGTCGTGATATTGTGTCCGAGGATCTTTGTGAGAAACAATTTAGCCTGACAGACGAACCGATACCCTTGGTCGTATTACACCAGCGAAGAAAGTAAGTACCGGCGAGTTCCCCGCCTGAAACGGCAATCTCTCTATCTTCCTCACTCTTTCGCTCTAATCCTTCGAGTTTCTTAGGCAAATTTTTGTTTGCGCGTTCGCAATTAGCTTAACGGTGGCGAGGCTCGAAAAGACTGCTTTTTCGATCCCAGTGCGGTGGGACCTTGGATTTTATTTGTTTGTATATTTTTTTGTTAATTATAACTGAATAGAGTAATCTTATCAACTTTGAACGGTGTCATTATTTTTGGTGTTATGTAATCGCTGATCAAATCACTTTTGTGTTTACGGTAACGGCCTTCTCGTCTCTCACCGCGAGTGAGCTAGTCGGTAGACGGGAATTTCACCACGGGTTTCGTCCATACCAGGACGACCGAGAACGTCAAATTTGGGCCATCCGGGGACCGTTGGTCCAGAGAGTGTTCCAACATCGTGGAGCGGCCATTCTGGCTCATCGTCGTCACGATAACGCGGGAAACCCGTTACATGGCGCCCATACGTATAAATGGCAAGTTCAAGCGATACCGTCTCATGTGAAAAATAAAATTCAAATTGGATACATAGCGCCGCAATTTGTGTGACTCATAACTATAAAGGCGTTACGTGACACACTGATCTGATTTTTTTTTATTGACAAAAGTGAAGTGAGAATTACATGGAAATACATGAAGAATTGACACATTCGAAGGTGCAAGTTTTTCGACTGGAAATTTTCAGTAAACAGTTCGGAAGAATAACAGATTAAAATGATTGATCTGAACATTTTATGAATAAAGATTAAAAATTTCTTTTTTGGTTTTTGGGAAAATTTTTGTTGTTGTCAATGGTAAAAATTAAAAACCGAAGTTCCAAAGTTTTTTTTCTGGAACTGTTAAGTTGAAAATTTCGGTTATTGGTTAATGTTGCTCCCGTGTTGCGGCCGAATACGAGTGTCGGCCGATTTTACGTAAATGATTGGCCTGTTGCATAATTGGTCAACATTAAAATTCATTTTTCGTTAACGTCAAGTGGCCAAAAACAAAAAGTTAGAATTTTAATTAATGAAATTCACTTATATATTTTTTTAATTATAGTGAGAGGCCAAAACTAAAATGTTAAAATTTTGAAAAATGAAATTTGATTTTTCTGAAAAGTAAATTTGGAAAGTTGAAAATTAGAATCAACGTCAATTATTTTTCATTTATTGTATCGAAACAATAGACCTTTCGTTGCTCGGCCGAGAGCGAGCGCTTGTTTACGGCGCGCGTAAACAAAGCCGATACTTTTAAGTATAGAAATAAGGCATGCTAGAAATAAAATGATAATTATAAAATGGAATGACAAAAATATATGAATGATTATGTATTTAATTAATGAATATAATAATAATAATAATCTATAACATGTAGAAAGATTAGAAAGAAAGAGAAAGAATTAAATAACTAATCGAGAATAAAATTAATTAAAAAATAAACTTGAATAGTAAAAATTCTCCTTTGTTTTGATTGTAACATTTTTTTAAAGTAATTTAATAGTAGAGGTAACAAAAATAACCATACTAAAATTTAAGAATTAATTGATCTTCTTTTTTGTTTGTTTAGTTTATTCAACGTTATATTCGTTTGTAATTGCTCTCTCTCTCTCTTTTTCTAATGAAGTCATTGTATACAATAAAATTATTATATGGAAATAGTTGGCGATATAATTGTACTTGAAAATCAAGAAAGAAAATAAGGCAAGTGTTTTGGCCAGAAGAGGCCTTACGAATTTGAGTGCCGATTATTTTGTTTTTCTTTTGTGCATTTCAAATATTGGGACGTAGAAAAATAATACCGGCCAACATAATTAAAAATACGCACACGATTTCAATACGAACTATAAAAGGGTTTCTCTAAGACCTAAAATTATCGACTCTTTGTGCTTCCATCACATGACCTCTCTGTAGGCCACAAGAGAACAAAGTGGAATTTCTTTTTTAATTAGTTCACGGTCGTTCGATTGTGTGGACCAAAAACGTCTTGAAGAACATTTGGCACGGTAAAATGTCGTAACACAATCACGAAGATAGAACTCTGGAAGAGGAACTTCAAAAGTTGCCAGTTGAAGAATGAGCATTCCAACTCGAAGAGAATGAGCTCACATTAGCTCTAAAAGAGCTTCAACTTCAAACAGCCGGTAGAAGGCTGACTCGGGTCGATAGACTTTACCGACGGATAATGGGGGATTACACCCAATCCGATTTTCAAGAAGTGGAAAATGAAAATGAAGAAGAAACCAGGGTGTATCGTAATTCACTGTTAGCCACATTTCTAGAAAAAACTATTCCATTATTGGAAGCAGATGGACATTCACTACTGGAAGAAGAAGTTAACCGGTCAGTAGAAGAAGTCCCAATAAATACTAGAGTGACAACAGAAACTAAGGCATCCAATACTGCTTCAGAAAATACCACAACAGCCCATGGTCAATCTAGGAACCAAGGCCAAATGAAAATAAATGAGTCGACAAAACCTCCTACAGATGATCAACCATCAATATCAGGAGATGACCTAATAACCTATGTTTTGCCAAGTGGGATAGATACGGTTATGTCCAGAAGGGCAGCCGCAGCCTTTGAAGGGGCGTTAGTGTTCCAACAACAACAAAGCGAGAACATTAAAGAATTAATCGAAATATCAGAAAAATTAGTCAAATTGGTTGATAGGTATAGGCAACAGTCAGTCCGAAATAATGAACCAACGCCATTCACGAGTACTCAAATAGGCCAGGAGCCTAATTTAATGGCTGGACAAGAAATAAGACAATCCAGAGTCAATTTTCAAGATACATATCAAATCGACTACGATGAATCGGATAAACAAAGTACAGCACAAAATACTGAAACTCCAGGAAGATGTCAGACAGGACAGATCCCGACGAATTTCCGTTTTAGGAATTCGAGCCAACCCAACCGAGAAGGTATGGATGTCACAGGAGGGGGATTCCTCCCGAATGTAGGATCGGGATGGAGACTCAATTCGTCAGCAAGATGGGATCAAGGTCCGAGAGATGTAGGAAAAATTGTGCGCCAATGGCGAACTACATTCTCAGGAGCCAAAGAGAGCCGCATAGAGTCATTACTGGCTCGCATTGAAGAATGCAGAGGGCCGGCTAATCTGACAGATGAAGAAATGCTCTGTGCTCTACCTGAATTACTCACCGATTCAGCCAAACGGTGGTACCGAATATCCAAGGACTCATGGAGGTCATGGGAAGATTTCTGCAGATCTGCGAGAAAATGCTACGGGTTTAGCCAACTGGAAAGGCAGAAATTATACACAGAAGCAAATTCCCGGACTCAGGGCTTGGATGAGCCCGTAAGAGACTACATCGGTTGCCTGATGACAATACTGGACTTGTACCCGGATCCGTTGACGCTGGGCCAAAGAATTATGTTTCTACACAAGAACATGAACTACAATGGAGGATTCCGATGAGTAAAATTAAAACATTTGAAGACTTCATGGTGGCCGCAGTCGAAGCAGAGAGCGCGGAAGAAGCCATGCGCTCTTATAGAGAACCGCCACCACCAGAAGGTTCTCTAATACCGGAAGTGGCCTATAATAGATCCAGAAAGGAATGTCAGCCAAATGTGAAAACCATACCGAAGATCGCAGCGATCCAGTCGTCGAAATCTGATGATACGTCATTAATTTTAAAAGAGTTGGCCACATTACGAGAAGAAATCCGACAAATTAAAGAGGCGCAGACACAACAGGCTACCGAAAGAAGGTCATGGCAGCAGAAACCACATAGCCCTTCATCGTGGAGAAAGAAAGGGCCAAAAACCAATATGGGCCAAACAAGGTCACCGAGGTAAAAGACACCTCCACCAATTGAACAGAAACGTTCACCGGGGAATCAAAGTAGTCTGAAAAATATGAATGAATCCTCCTTGAAATACTGGACATGTAAGCTGCGTGGTTTTGCAAAAAAGACATGTCTTAGGTGTGCGGAAAACGAGCGAAGGAGTCGGTAGTGGAGGTCGCTACGTCTCCGAAGCCTACACCAATGACCTCTAAACACCTACAAGAAACTACCAAAGCGAAAGAAAAAAAGATTCGTGTAGCATCCAACACGTTACCAAAAGAACACGCACGGTGGTGGCTGAATGTGAAAGTGCATGGATTTAATTTGAAAGCCTTATTTGATCCTGGCGCAGTTAGAACGGCCGTAGGGAAAATTGGCCTACAGATTGTGGCAGCAGGAAGGGAACAGATAGTCCCATACCAAGGCCCTGGAGCTCGAGTCGCTGATGGCTCATATTCACCGATATCAGGACTCGTTACGCTTCCGTTTTGCGTGAATGGAACGGAAAAGAAGATCCAGGCCATGATAATGCCAAATTTGGATATGGATTGTCTGCTTGGAGCTGACTTTTTAAGGGCATTCGATGCAGTGCTGTATCCCCGGAAAAATTTGATTTTCTTGGAGGGTACTCGACAGGGTATCGCCGTCGAAGTGGCAAGTTTGGAGATAGATAACCAGTCAGCTCCCACTTTAATACGGACGTCGAGGTTGTCCGGAGAAGAAAAACGACAACTTAATAAATTATTACAACGATGCATCCCGACTGATGGTCCAACGATTGGATGTACCGATTTGGTGGAACATGCTATTGAGCTGACCTCAGATACCCCTATCAAACAACGATACTATCCGGTATCTAAGAAAATTGAAGAAGAAATGCATTCGCAGGTCGACAGGATGCTTCAAGAGGACATTGTTGAAAAGTCGACTAGTGGTTGGTCGAGTCCGGTGGTGATAGTGCGTAAGTCGAATGGCACATATCGCTTTTGTGTCGATTACCGCAAGCTTAATGCGGTCACCGAAGCCAATGCCTACCCGATTCCATATATGGACGCTATTCACCGGAAGCTCCAAAGGGCCCGTTATATTTCAACACTTGACATTAGCAGTACATATCATCAAATTAGGATGAAGGAGGGCAGTCGGCCGTTGACAGCATTTACGGTTCCGGGAAAAGGCCTTTTCCAATTTAAAAGGATGCCCTACGGCTTGTCAGGTGCTCCAGCTACATTTCAGGCGCTATTGGACTCACTCATTGGTCCGGAGCTTGAACCCTACGCTTTTGCCTACTTGGATGACATCATTATTGTCACTGAGTCGTTCCAAACTCATTTACGTTGGTTAGAATATGTTCTCAAGAGAATACAAGGAGCTGGCCTGACTATTAACCGCGAAAAGAGTCACTTCTGTCGCGATGAGGTAAAATACCTTGGAAAAGTGGTTAATGAATACGGATTCCGGCCTGACCCGGATAAAATGGCACCTATTTTGGAGTACCCGCCGCCACGAAACTTAAAGCAGCTTCGAAGGTTTCTCGGAATGGCGTCGTGGTACCGAAAGTTCCTTCAAAACTTTGCTTCCGTCATAGAGCCTTTAACACGCTTGACTAAGAAGAATGTCAAGTATGAATGGACTGTAGCTTGTCAGGAGGCATTTACGGAGGTCAAGACAATGATTGCGACTGCGCCAGTCCTACAACGGCCAAGTTTCACTGAGCAGTTCGTCATTCAAACTGATGCCAGCGACAACGAGTTTTAACGTTCGCCAGTCGTACGATGAATTCAGCGGAGAGGAATTACTCGGTAACAGAAAGAGAGTGCCTCGCGGTCTTATGGGCTATACAAAAGTTTCGGCCGTATGTCGAGGGATATCACTTTTTGGTAATAACTGACCATCGTAGTCTCCGTTGGCTCCGTAATTTTCGAAATCCGACTGGAAGATTGGCTCGTTGGGATTACAATTACAGAGTTACGATTTCGAAGTATGTCACCGTAAGGGGATTTTGAACTATGTGCCCGATGCACTTTCTAGGATGTACGAACCGGATATGCCAGAAGTATTCGCTGTCGATGACTTAGAGTCTGATCCTGACACAGAGGGCGATGAATGGTATCGTCAGAAGAGGCGAGACATCCTAAGCGCACCAAAAGAGTATCGCTACTGGAAAGTCGTAGGAAAACGAATTTATTCGTACCGACCAAATCCCATAATCGAAGATCTTCTTGGCGATGAGGATGCATGGAAGATAGTGCTGCCCAAGAAATTAAGGCAACTGGCTTTAAAGGAGTGCCACGACGCAGATACAGCGAGGCACCTGGGTCAAAAGACCTTTGACCATTTGACTTCACAATACTGGTGGCCTAGTATACATAAGGATGTGGATCAGTATGTTCGCAGTTGCGAAGTGTGTCAACGTTGTAAAGTGCAGCAATCTGCCCCAGCTGGTCGAATGGGACGTCGACCTATTGTACGGCCATGGCGAGTGGTTGCAGGGGACATTATGTGTCCGTTTCCGAAGAGCAAACGAGGTTTTGAATTTTTGCTTATTTTCGAGGACCTCTTCACTCGGTGGATTGAATGCATTCCATTACGCCAATCCAATGCACGGAATGTGACGGGCGCACTGCAACAACGAATTTTCATTCGGTTTGGTACACCGGAAGCGTTCTTATCAGATCAAGGACTGGAATTTAAGAATAAGGTCTTAGATAATTTCTTACTAGAACGTGGTGTACGTCGGGAACTAACGCCAACTTATCATCCTCAAGCCAATCCGGTAGAGAGGATTACCCGTACCATCAAAGGGATGATCAGATCGTTCATCAAGGACGACCATCGTACTTGGGATGGCCATATCAACGAGTTCTCTTTTGCTTATAATACGGCAATAAATGACTCGACGGGATTCAGTCCAGCAATGTTGGTATTTCGCCGACAACCGGAACCACCTATGACTCTGCGTCGTCGTGAAGATGAAGTAGCCCAAACGCAGGAGGCACAGAGTGCCATAGATAGGTGGGGAAATAGAATGGCTAGCTTAAAATCTCTGTATAGAGATGCTCAAGACCAAGAGGATACCGCTCAAGTACGCCAAGCTGAGCATTATGACGCTAAGAGGCGTGACGTTATCTATAAGATTGGGGATCAAGTTTTAAAAAGAAATCGTATACTTTCTTCTGCCGCGCAAGGCATCTCGGCTAAATTGGCACCGAAGTATACGGGGCCTTATACCATCAATGCAAAACTTGGTTCGAATACTTATGAATTAAAAGATGCGACAGGTCATCTAGATGATCCAGTACACGTGGTGGACCTGAAACCGTGTGTAAGGTCAATTACGGAAGAAGACATAATCGAAAATAGAATAGAGACCGATCAAGAAGACATACGTCATCAGACGATTGATTCAGCGAAATGTGCAGCGCGAAAACGCGAAAACAGCAACGAACGAAACTGAGTGCTCAAACAAAGGTTTCAGAGCCTCGTAATCAAAGCTCCGTCCGCGATTCTCAGATTCAACCGCGACCGCGAGGGCGTCCACGGGGTAATTGTGTGGTTATTACCGGACGCTCAGCAATATCACGCCTCGATTTTTACCTGCGTGTTGCGTGGTTCAAGATCGGAGAACAGACACCAAATGAACTGTAGCAAGGTGGAACAGGAGATGTTGCGAAAATGCACTTTGGTGAAGTTAATTGCACTTTTTTGGACACTTTTACACTTTATGGTAACGATCAGTTGATTTTCGTATCGCGTGGTGGATAGATGGTCGATCCACTTACCGAAATATCGCAGTAAATAATAAAAGTTAACAATATAATTTTACGAACTAATTTCGAACGATGTTGCGGAGAGTTTAAGAGATGCGTGCAGATCGGATGCTGCAAAAGCGTGCGTTTTTAGAGCGGATTTTCTCGAGCGGAAAATTGCGCTATGAGATCGCTGCGAGGACCTCGTGGAATCTGCCTTCCCGGAAAAGGCGAAGCTAGTAAGTCGAAGCGGCGGAAGTTAGTCCTCTAGGCGGATTAACTATCAGTTTAATTTAAAGGGTTAAAGAGCGCGAGATTTAAACATTGAATTTGAAGCGTATAGGTCGGTAATATCGGTTACGCGTCTAGTTCTAGCGGGAGCTCACAGATGGCGCAACGATGTCGCTTTTAATAGAGTCCCTCTAGTAAGAGTACAGACGTAGCGGAAATCGCACGTGATTGGTTCCCGTTTTCGGTCGCCATGTTTGGATTAAATGTAAGTGTTAGTGTGTATATGAATGGATGTCCACGCACACACGTTTGTTTGTTTTTCTTCTTCGAGATGGGATATCGAGGATTTTTCGCGCACCGATGTGCGCAGGGAGGGCGCGATTGGCAGCTGGAGGCACAGTCGAGCGCCGGCGGAAAATCTACAGTCCTTGCGCGTTCATACTACAAATAAATGACTGCGGCTAGCAGTTTATCAGCCGCTTTACGGCTTATCTAGTAAAGAGTTATGGTAGCCGAGTGGTTAAAGTGCTCGATTGATGAATGTAACTTTGTAGTTCGCTTACTCGCAGATGCTTTTTTTATTTTTTTTTTTATTTTTATAATTATGAATTTATTGTAATTTCTTAAATGCCATTGAAATTATTTATTGTATATTTTTTAAACGAATTTTTTATTTTTTGAATTAATTTTTTATTTTTTAAATATACTTTTAACCTAACTTAAGGTATTTTCTGTAACTTATTTTGACGAATATGACGTTAAATAAAACTGAAAACTGTTTTCCCTACTTTTATTTATATAGTTGTATATTACAGTTGTATTAAATAAATTTCTTCAGTTAGGAAGATATTGCCAAAATGTTTTTAATTCTTCTTTATCCGCCAAAAATAAATTAATATATCAAAATACTTTGTATGTATATAAAATAGTAGCTTATATTATGCAAAAGATCTGTGACTAATGCAATCATACCCATCCATTTTCCAATACTTGGAATGTTGTTTTTACTTACTCTAATTTTGTGAAGCTTTAAATAATGCTTAAATATAATTAAAATTAAAAAATGCTACGAAAGCGACATTATGAACGTAATAATGAAAAGGTAACACATTGTCTAAACTAGTAGTATCGAATACATAATTTTCCAAAGATATAAAACTATTGCCACAGTTTTTCGCTTCTTATTTATCCGCCAAAAATGAAATTAATGTGTAATAATATTTTTTTCCGATTCAAAATAGTAACTAATATTATGCAAAACGATTTGTATAACTGTAATGAAATTATACCTATTCAATGTCCATTATTTGGAACGTTGTTGTTACTAAGTGTTTTTTATTTAGCTTTAAAAAAATGCTTAAAAATAATAAAATTTAAAAAAAGCATTTGGTAAAAATAATATTATAATTTATTAAATGCTATTTAAATTAGTTATTATATACTTTTTAAAATATTGTAATTGTTTAAAGAAATTGTAAGTCTTTAAAAATTTTTTTTCACGTAATTATGATATATTTTTTGTAACTCATTTTTTATATAGTTGTATATTACAGTTGTATATCACAGAAATATATCATAATTACGTGAAAAAATATATTTAAAGACTTACAATTTCTTTAAACAATTACAATATTTTAAAAAGTATATAATTAATAATTTAAATAGCATTTAATAAATTATAATATTATTTTTACCAAATGCTTTTTTTAGAAATAGACATTTGTAAGAATCATTATTAATCAGTGACCGGCAATATTATGTAATACATTTTCTAAATTAGTAGTAATAAATAAATAATTTTCTACAGTCAGGACAATATCGCCAAAATGTTTCTATTTCTTCTTTATCAGCCAGAAATCAATTTAATATGTAATAATTTTTTGTACGTATATATAAAATAGTGGTTTATGTTATCCAAAATTATGTGTAAGTAATGCAATTATACCTATTCAATGTCCATTACTTGGAACTTTGTTTTTACAAATCTTTTTTATGAAGCTTTAAAAATATTCTGAAAAATAGTAAAAGTTAAAAAAAAATGATTTTGTTAAAATAATAATAAAAAGATAATACATTGTTTAAACTAGCAGTAATAAACAAAATCATTTTCTAAAGTTAAGAAAATATTGCGACAAGGTTTTTACTTCTTATTTATCCGCCACAATCAAATTAATTAATATATAATACGAGTGTAGCAGTAATTCATCAACGGCTTTGCGACAAAAAGTTTAATTAACTTCGTTTAGTCGACTGGTTAGAGTGCTTGCCTTGTATGTATGACGTTGGAAGATCGCGTACTGGCGAGTGCACGTTTTATTTTATTTTCTGTTGCTATTAATTATATTATTATGTTAATATTATAATTTATTAAATGTTATTTAAATTATTTATTGTATTGTTTTAAAATATTGTAATTTTTTAAAGAAATTTTAAGTCTTTAAATATATTTTTCACGTAATTTTTATAGACTTTTTGTGACTTACTTTGATTTTACTTCTATTTGCATTTGATTCTATTTGTGCGAATTATTATTAATGACAGAAATGGTTAAATACCACGCTTTCTATACTTTTTATATTTCATCGATAGTTTTTTCATTTGCATCTATTTTAGTATATTACTTCTATTGCATATTCTCTTAAACGAGATCATTTCAATTTAAACGGGTCTAAAATATGTCAATCTATTCAGTGCTAATCTTAACTTTTTTTAAACTTTCATTACAAATTGTTAGAGAATTTATATTGCTTATGTCCAGCTGCTTGTATTTATATATGATATTATGTTCCCTTTTTATTATTAGTTCTGTAATTTTGAAATATGTTAAAGTTCCTAAACAACAATTATTCGAGTATTGGGCATTGGATATGTGTAATTGCATTAGTTACAGATAATTTTACATAAAATAAGTTACTAGGTTCATTACCTCTTAATTACCCACTTCTCTAAATGTATTTAAACATAGAATTTTTGAATATCTTTTTTCATTGGAAAATCGCAACGTATGAATTACCATGATATTGTTAAGGGGTCTCAGTGTAGATATATGTGTTTTATGATACTAAACATAAAATATTATTACATATTAAATAAATTTTTTGCTGATAAAGAAGAAATAGAAAAATTTTGGCGATATTGTCCTAACTGCAGAAAATTATTTATTTATTACTACTAATTTAGAAAATGTTTTATATTGCCGGTCACTGATAATAATGATTCTCACAAATAGAAATATAACCGAAATGAGTTACAAAAAATATATCATAATTACGTGAAAAAACATATTTAAAGACTTACAATTTCTTTAAACAATTACAATATTTTAAAAAGTATATAATAAGTATTTAGAAAAATTGGCTAGATCGATTTAATATATAATAAGTAATTTAAATAGCATTTAATAAATTATAATATTATTTTTACCAAATACTTTTCTTAATTTTTATTATTTTTAAGCATTTTTTTAAAGCTAAATAAAAAAGACTTAGTAACAACAACATTCCAAATAATGGACATTGAATAGGTATAATTTCATTACAGTTACAAATCATTTTGCATAATATTAGTTACTATTTTGAATCGGAAAAAAATATTATTACACATTAATTTCATGTTTAGCGGATAAATAAGAAGAGAAAAACTGTGGCAATATTTTTATAACTTTGGAAAATGATGTATTCGATACTACTAGTTTAGACAATGTGTTACCTTTTTATTATTACTTTCATAATGTCGTTTTCGTAGCATTTTTTAATTTTAATTATATTTAAGCATTATTTAAAGCTTCACAAAATTAAAGTAAGTAAAAACAACATTCCAAGTATTGGAAAATGGATGGGTATGATTGCATTAGTCACAGATCTTTTGCATAATATAAGCTACTATTTTATATACATACAAAGTATTTTGATATATTAATTTATTTTTGGCGGATAAAGAAGAATTAAAAACATTTTGGCAATATCTTCCTAACTGAAGAAATTTATTTAATACAACTGTAATATACAACTATATAAATAAAAGTAGGGAAAACATTTTTCAGTTTTATTTAACGTCATATTCGTCAAAATAAGTTACAGAAAATACCTTAAGTTAGGTTAAAAGTATATTTAAAAAATAAAATATTCGTTTAAAAAATATATAATAAATAATTTGAATAACACTTAAGAAATTACAATAAATTCATAATTATAAAAATAAAAAAAAAATAAAAAAAGCATCTGCGAGTACGCGAACTACAAAAGTTATATTTATCAGTCGAGCGCTTTAACCACTCGGCTACTACAACCCTTTACGGGACAAGCCGTGAAGCGGCTGATAAACTGCTAGCCGCAGTCATTTATATGTAGTATGAACACGCAAGGACTGTAGATTTTCCGCCGGCGCTAGACTGTGCCTCCAGCTGCCAATCGCGCCTAACCTGCGCACATCGGTGCGCGAAAAATCCTCGATATCCCATCATAAACATGAGCATTCTATCATGGTGTAGGTCACTCACGGATATGTTAACACCACTTACCAATCCAAACATGGCGGTCATGTCTGAACTCTTACTAGAGGGACTCTAGCTTTTAATAGCGCATACCGCAACATTACCGCCCGCCTTGCAATATTAGTATTGCAAATTCTAACGGATAATCGTAAACCTTAATCTACTTAACCTAAGTATCAAAAGAGCGCAAATAGACTAGTTGCAGTCGCTGCGTGAGTCGGATTCGATATCCACCGGAAGAAGCGCTAGTTTAACAATTGGGGGCTTATAAGTCTTAGTAGCTGTGCGTATAGTGACAGCTCGCACGTGACTGTCATGTCCCGGATGACATTCTACGATCCGCGCTAGTTCCCATTTAGCTGGTGGGAGTTGGTCGTTTCGAACGAGTACAATTTGCCCGACTTGTAATTCTGGCATAACTTGCGACCATTTAGAATGGTGCTGGCATGAAGTAACATAGTCCCTCGACCGGCACTTTCAGAATCGCTCTAAGACTTGGTGGAACAATTTCCAACGAGTGAGTAATCCGACCGATTGGTCGACGGTATGAGGAGTCTGCGCAGCTAACAGGGAACCACCGATAAGGAAGTGCGCGGGTGTCAGGACATCGAGGCATTCAATATCCTCAGAGAGCGGAGCTAAAGGACGAGAATTCATGCAGGCTTCTATGCGACAGAGAAGCGTGCCTAATTCCTCGTAAGTAGGTGTATGAGGTTCAAGCACTCGCCGGATGCGGTGTTTCATGGCTCGCACTGCAGCCTTCCACAATCTTCCAAAATGAGGTGCAGCAGGAGGTAAGAAATGCCACTCAACACCTTCATCAGCCAAACGAGTCCGAAATTCTGTACACAATATCGCGGCGCGATACGACGCGCGCAGTTCCTTATCGGCGCCTCTAAAATTAGGGCCATTATCGCTATACATTCGAGAGGGTAAACTGCGTCGCGAATAAAAGCGTTCGAAGGCAGCTAAAAACGCTGCAGTATTGTACGCACAGACGACCTCTAGATGTACTGCTCGCGACGCCATACACACGAAAATGCAGATATATACAGGGAATGCACGATACCCGCGACCGCCCGCCAAGCGCATCTTGACAGGGCCAGCGTAATCTATGTCGCATTCCGCGAACGCACGTGAAGGACGTGTGACGCGCGCCGAAGGCAGTGAACCCATTATTTGAGAAGGAACCGCGGCTGCAAATCGAGCGTATCGAACGCAGCGATTAACTTCGGATTTGACGGTTTTCCGTCCTTGTAATATCCACACTTGATCCCGCACAGTGCCTGGGGTAAGTGAGATACTACCATGAAGGCAGCGTAAGTGTGCTTGCCGGATGATTAATCGGGCGACATGCCCTGACGGTACTAAGATAGGGAATTTTTGCGCGAAAGATAGTTGTGTCAATGACAGACGACCTCCCACGCGAAGCAGTCCGATGCTATCAAGAAATGGATTGAACCGTTTGATTGAGCTCGTTTTAGAGAATTTTTGTCCTACTGAGAGATATGGTGATCCATCAGGAGAGGGTGTGGCGCTAGCTAAAAGAGCTATCTCTTCTGGAAACGCCTCAGCTTGAAGCATGGCGAAGATGCGTATTTTACCATTGTCTGATTCGTTAACACAGGGATCTGTCAAGTTTTTCCGTTTGAGCTTCCACATTCTACGCCATCGGAGCACGAGACCTATCACACGACATAACCGAGGCCAGGTGGAAAATTGGCGAAATATCTCCGCAGTAGGAGTAGTATCTGCCTTAGAAGTCGTAACATGGAAAACCTGCATTCGGTTCTCAAGCGGAGCGTTAGAGCAAAGTTGTGGAGTAAGGGTCGGCCATCCTTCTTCGGAAAGTTGCAACCACGAAGGACCTGACCACCATAATTGCGCTGAGTTGATTTCAGTCGCTGAGATACCTCGCGATGCCAAGTCGGCTGGGTTCTCAGTGCTGCATACATGACGCCAAGTTACGTCGGGTAATAAGGACTGGACCTCCGATACTCGATTGTCTACATACTTTTTCCATTGTGATGGGGCGCCCTGAAGCCAAGCGAGCACGATTGTCGCATCTGTCCAACATTGGACTTTAAAGTTAGTAAAGGTTGGGAGAGCTACGAGTTGAGCTATGAGACGCGCTAGCAACAATGCACCGCACCATTCCAGTCGTGGAATCGAAATCGTTTTGAGAGGGGCCACTCGCGTTTTGGCAACCAGCAGCGAAGTATGGGATTGTCCTGATGAGTCTATGCAGCGCACGTAGACTACAGCAGCGTATGCCTTAGAGGACGCGTCAGAAAAGCCATGGAGTTCGCAGTTTGTGGAAGAACCCATTCGTAGCCATCGTGGTATTGTGACTTGAGACAACGATGGTAGCTTCTCATGAAATGCGAGCCACGTGGACGTCAATTCTGGCGCAAGTGGAGCGTCCCAATCGGGTGCACATTGCCACAATCTCTGCATGAAAATCTTCGCAGTTATTACTACAGGAGCAATCCATCCCATGGGATCGAAAATTCGAGCGATGTGAGACAGTACCACTCGTTTTGTCCATACCGACGGTGTAGAGATATTCAGATAAAAGGAATATGCGTCCGATGTTGGATGCCACGAAATACCTAATATCTTTACACTTTCATCCTCTTGAAGCTTTTTATCGCATATGAGGCCGTGATCGGTTTCATCGATATCGCTGAGTAAATTGACAGAGTTGCTAACCCATTTTCGCAATCTAAAATGAGCGAGCGAGAGCAACTCATTGAGCTCATTGCGAATCTGTGTAAATAATTGAGAAGAATCGAAATCGAATCAAAATTCTGTCCGAACAGTGAATTCGGAGCGATGCAAAAATTGTGAAAAGTTGGGTAGAGGCAACATCCTCCTACCGACAAGGGTTAGCCGATGGCCAGGCCGCGATCAAGGCCAAGGAGATTCGGCAGCAAGATCTGCAGAGCCGCTTCGAGAGGGAGAAGGAGGCGGAAATTCGTGCCAATAAGGCCAATTTATTGGCCAAAAAAAGTTGGCCGAAGCCGAAGAACTCTGCCGACAATCGGAGAGGGCCAAGGCCGAAGCCTCCAAGGCCAGGCAGGTGACTTCAAAGGAGCTGGGCTTCGAGGAGAAGCCAGAAACCCGTCCCCCTACTGCATTCCGCCGGGTATGTGGTTTCCACGGGGTAATCGACATCGACCATTGCCCAAATGCCGACTACCACGATAAAAATGGCCAGTGGTATGCCAAGGCCAGAATATGGCAGGATCGGCAGAACCTGAAGAGCAGAGGGGGACCGAAAAGGTCGATGGACCGAAGAGGCCAATAGGCCGAAGAGGCCAATGGGCTGAAGAGGTCAATAGACCGAAGAGGCCAGTAAGCCAAAGAGGGCCTGTGTGGGTTGCGAGAGCCCAAGTGTAGTTTATTATTATTGTATAGGCGTACGAAAGGCGAGGTTTACAAAACCAACCGCGGGTCCGTAATAAACGCCAAATAAATCTTCTTCTTGATTCTCATTATTTCGTAGATTTACAATAGTGCATGCTGTAAGGAGGAATAAGAGTAGAGAGTTATGATTTTCCCTCATCACCTCACCGTGAGTCCAAATCCTTAAACCATCCATACCCTAACATAGGTCATTATAATTACATGGATGGGAGAGATTGACGAATCAGGTCCGTTGGGTCACCTCGACCTGGTACACCGATCGGGTACTCAGGATCTGGGGGCGGGGTGTAACGATGATTTCCTGTTTATATTTAGAACGACAAAATCATCGTTGACGAACCGCTCCGAGCCCTGAACATATTGGATAATAAATAATGTCGTTATACTATGTTGCAGGTAACCGATTGGCCTAGGGCCGAGCATAGCCAACAAAGGAAACACGGCGCGAGAGAGAAAGAAAGAGAGAGAGAGCGCGTCCGCGGACTCGCGGAATGTGGAACCGCGGAAAAATCGGGAGGACCGTGGAATTCCGTCACTCGTCATTTGGCCGTAACACGGGCGTGATCGTCGGTAATTTCGGGTTTCACTACGTCCTCATTCCGACATTAAAAAGTGTGGTCGTGATACTGTGTCCGAATCTTTGTGAGAAACAATTTAGCCCAATTAAGTACCGGCGTGCTCACTCTCTAGCTCTAATCCTTCGAGTTTCTTAGGCGAATTTTTGTCCATACCAGGACGTCCGAGAACGTCAAATTTGGGCCATCCGGGGACCGTTGGTCCGGAGAGTGTCCCAACATCGTGGAGCGGCCATTCTGGCTCATTGTCGTCACGATAACGCGGGAAAACCGTTACACAATATAAAAAGAAAAAACATCATCGTAATTGGAATATATAAAGCGTTATTTACTTTTCGTCAATTTCAATTTCGATGATGTTTTTTCTTTGGAGAGTTTTTCTTTTATTAAATCTTTCATTTTTTTAATTCTTTTTTCTCTTTCCGCCGTTTTTCCTCAGCAAATCGTTTTACAAATATATAATAATAATAATAATAAAAAACATTTATTGCAACAATTATTATAAACTAAAAAAAATTTTAAAAGCTCATGTAACTACTGCAGTACCCTTGAGGACGAATTCAATCAATTCAGTTTTATGTGGGCGGACGCTATTCTCAATACCCAAGGTTTCCCAGAATCTGGCGAGAATCCCCTACCCGAAAAATCTGTCGGAAAACCACCCCCTCTCAACCACGACGCTTTAAAGAAAAATGGAACAGGCGACAGACAAAGACGATATAGATTACACAAAAAACGCACAAGGAAAATTTAAAGAATAAAAAAAAATAATAATAATATAATTTTGTACCTTATAGAAAATATATGTATATAATATAAAACGTACTGTACATTTTTATTTCTAACTGTTAGGAGACGGATTAAGCGATCATAGAAGACAAAATACAAAAAAACTCAAAAACCTAGAAGAAGAACACTTTGAACATAACCTAGAGTATAACTCGGAATAAAACTTAGAACACAACTTAGAACAAAACTTAGAACATAGCTTAGAACATAAATTAGAAAATAACTTGGAATATAATTTAGAACATAACTCAGAAGATAAAGTAAAAATGACAAAGGACATGTAATTTTCCCCCGCTTTAATGACGAATATGTCTATTTGCGGGTCGGCTCTCGGGTGGAGAGGTACAGGACAAAGACAGACAGTACCTGACAGAACTAGGCAGATACACGCACAACACCCACCCAGAGCCAGTTTCCCCTACCTAATATCGGTACCACCAGCAGATTCGGCGGTCTGTGCCATAGCGAGAACGACGCGGGGCTTATCCCATCTTTATCCGAGATAAGACCCACGACGTACCGACCGCGATTAAGACTCTGACCGTACCGATAACTGCCGACGGGGGTCGGCAGCGGTCCCAAATTCGTACCTTCGCCCAGCAAGGTTCCCCGGTTATTACACACCAGGGGGCTGACTCTCCGGCTGTAAATGTGGTTAACTATTATCCCGAAGTTTGCTGAGCCACTAGAGGCGCTGGGTGTCACCCAGATCGACTCACCATGTACTTTGTATATATACCATAAATACCTTACAAGACGCGCGAGAATTTGAACACCGCGGATTCATATATATTGTAATTTGTCTTATAAAGCAGTTCGCGGTTATTATAATATTTTTTCGCACGCTTCAGAGTTGTAATCATCGAAAACCAAGCAATGCATTTTTTAACAAGATTTCCGGAAAAAATAAATATTCACTTTTAATCATGTATAAATGCAGACGATTATAGAGAACACAATATAAATTAATAACAAAAGTAATCATTTGGTATACTTACCATGAATAAAATAAAATGTAAATATTCGTAAAAAAGTTGGAAGTAGTAGTAATAAAAACTATATTCACATAAAATACAATGTTCAATTTTTACACATATTATAATGAAATTTGTTATTGTCTAATATACCTCAGTACTTACTATATTAGAGAAAGTCCCTCTCCGTCTAAATTAAAAATGGTTTTTAGATACAGGTCGAAATATACGTCAAATAAATTATACAACTTCCTTCTTTACTTTAATAGAAAATTATACAGTAAACACATAAGACAATAATTTTAAATCAATGTAGACAATAGATATGGGTGATCCTCTCAAAAAGTATAATAATTGTAACGACAAAGTGACAGTATTTATCAGTATTCGTACTATAGGATTAAATGAAAAAACATTTTAATTTCCATATTATTTGAAATATTAAACTTTAATAATTTTACTATATTATGACAAAATGTTTACATTAAAAGATATCATTTTTGTATATTTACTTTCGCTACACACATCATGTATCGCATAATTTCGCTATTTTCTTTTTGTATTGGTTATTTTTTGTCCCCATATTGTTATGGAGACGAGTGTATTGCAACATCCTATTATTAATAAAATATAATGTGACATTTGATACAATGTCAATCATGTGGTCAGTGCACGGAAATGTGAAAAGGTCACAATTAATTGCGTCATTTAAAATATTATGACATACGTCTGCAGAGTCGCGGTGCTTCAGGAACAAATGTTCTAATTCTTTTATAAAGTGGAAAAATTTATGCGTGGGATGGTATGTGACATTCACTGAGTCATCAGAGCTATTTTCAATATTGACAAGTAACGCAACCGGATTTTCTATGACATTTTGTGTCGACGCAATGGCGTTTTTGCACACATCACATTGAGTTGCAGAACTAAATTTGTGTGCAATATGTGCCGCGAAACAGTAAATCACACTTTCGTGTAAATCAGGTATATAATAATTGTGATCGGTGAATGTAGTATCGAAACTCCAGTCGTCCTGCCGAATACAATTTTGCAATTTGAATCGTATAAAATTTTGATTGCTTGTTTTCGACTGGCTGGGATTTTGAAAAATACTTTTTAAATCTTCTAGTGTTATCAATTGCTGATCAATGCTTTCAACTTTACAATTTCCAGCTAATGGAGGTTTAATTACGTTGTAAATGGACAGGATTTTGTATATTTGTAAGAATGTTGGAGTTGCAGGGTGGTCGTTACATCCTCCCACTTGTCTGACACATCCAAAATACCTCTATATAAAAGAAATGTTATAATGAAAAATAGTAGTTTTCGATACAAGAGCGTATGCGTAAAGAACTCGTGTGCCGAAATATTGTTTACGTACGGCTTTTTCATGCGTAAAGTATAATCGAGTGCGTAAAGTTTACTTTACGCACAAGTTTACTTTACGCACAAGTTTACTTTACGCACCGAAAAGACGTACATAAAGGTAATTTCGTGACTTTATTAAATATTATTAAGTTTATAGTAAGGATTGAACGGAAGACTTACCTCTCTCCTATATGCTTCCGTTCATAATTTTTTTAATTAAATTTGTATAAAGACAGTTAGCACTGCCAAACCAAGAATCAAAGATAAATATTTAATATTACATTCGAAACTTGTAATTTGATATTTTTATCGGTATTGATGAAGAAAAATAGGATCAATTTTCCTCAAAAAATGTCCGCACAAAATCGTTTCGTTTAACAATTTCCGTTCATTAGTATTGTTAAAAATCACATTGAAATTCTTCAAGTTATTGTTAAATATTGTCTTTAATACATGATTTCAGAATACTTACCTTTTGTTACCTATTTCAAGCTATGGATTTTTCGATCAGTACATACCTTGCTTCGAAAATGTATATTATTTATAACTATTCCGTTTTTAGTTATAAATACTACTGGCATGTATAATGTTGCATCATCTTCAAAGACGATTCTGTAAAATTCAATAATGTTTACAAACGATTAGTACAACGTAAAATAGACACCTCAAGCGAATCTTGATTGATTCTTCCGGTGTATACTTCCTCGAACCCAAAATCTTTTATTAAAGTGGCAATTAATTCCATAGACGACATAAGCGTCACCCGTAAACCTTCGGCAGTTTGTTTGGTCAGAAAGTTTTCTTCAGGAAGTTGTCCGCTATTAACCTTCCTTTCCCATAAATTTAACTTTTCCAATGATTGTTGCAAAACCTGCATGAAATAATATATGTAATGTTAGATATATATATATATATATATATATATATATATATATATATATATATATATATATATTATTATTAAAGGACAAGGTTTACTGAAAGTGATCCAGAGTTATAGAATCTCAGAGGACTCTACAGGCACAAAGGAACATGTCTCACGTAAGCTTTTTTTATTTGAGACCTGGTTATAAGGCCAATTGCGTGCGAAATTATTGGAACAGAGTGAAATATATAGGTTGAATATATAGTACCACGAAATCTGCACTATTGAGTTTCACTCCTTGATGTGGATCGGTTTTGTTTAAGGCGTCGAACATATCGTTCAGCCATTCACAAAATGAAGCGGTGTTCTCAACATCCTGATATTCGTCCAGGTAATATTTTCTCATAACTCTCAGCCCACGAGCCACGGAGTTACTAAAGATCTGAAAAGTGAGCAAAACAAATGTACTATTTCGTGATATTATAAAAATCCATTACTTTTATTTATTAAAATAAAATATAACAATTGTACGAGATGTTGACTAAAATTAAAATTCGTTTTCAAAATTCGAAACCAAAATACAAAGTTGGTACGATTTTTTTTTAAATAACAAAACTATGAATTACAAACAATTAAACATTTTCATGTCGAAGAACAAGTATTGAAGGACGCTAAAGGAAATAGGCAAAAAGTACCATAGTAGTACTCTATTCCTAATCCTTACCTCCGGCGTTGTTCAATTGTTCTTCGAAATAAAAATGCCTAGTAGTAATAATTGTAATCTGATTGAATTTCTTTAATAGCAAATTCTAGTTGTTCCCCGGGATATAATATGTTGGAGGAAAATAGTTAATAACACTTTAAGGAATCTAGTTTTCATTAATAATGGTATTCTGGAAGAGAGGATGCGTTATTGTTTTTGAAAAAAAAATTAAAACTTACAATAGTAATTTGTTAAACAATCTTTTTTTAATTACTCAAATCTTCAACTTTTGCCTTTTAAAAAAGTTATGACAATTTTTTTAAATTGAATGGATTTTAACGAATAACGTCTTATTTTGTCGAGAATAAATTGTCTGTTATTTCACCGGATGGTTTTTCAAAATTCCTTAAACTAACATAAAATAACTTTTTTTATTTAAAAAAAAAAAGAATTATTACTCTTTACAATTCCGGAATAATTTTGGAGATGATACAAAAAATGTAGAAATATTCATTCTGTGAAATTGTAGAGATTTTTTTCCCGACATATAAGCCGTCATTCATTAAAATCAATTCATTTTTCAAAACTTGGCATAACTTTTTTAAAAGGCAAGAGAAGAAAATTTGAGTCCTTAACAAAAGTTGACTTGTAACAAATTTTCTTTTTCAAAAACAATAATGCTTTTTCTCTTGAATAATATCATTAATAATGAAAACATAATTATTAGAGCAGTTATATGAAATATTTTTGTCAAACATATAATGCCCCAGGAAACGACTACCTTAACCCTTTGAGTCACGCATTTTTCCTTTTGTCCAATTTAGCTGAAAATTGTTACTCGGGGGTTTTCGGGGTCGCTGATTACGAATCTGAGGTTAGTTTGGTGAAGTTCAAAATGGCGGATCCAATATGGCGGATAAACAATTTTAAATATAACTGCATTTGAACAAAATTTGTTACTCGGGGATTTTTGGGGTCGCTGATTACTAATACGAGATTAGGTTTGTGAAATTCAAAATGGCTGATCCAATATGGCAGACAAAAATTTTAAATATAACTGTATTTTGACCAAATTTGTTATTCGGAGGTTTTCGGGATCCCTGATTACGAATCTGAGGTAAAATAATAAAAAAAAGGGACTTAAGATCGAACTGAGGAACTTGAACATAGTGAGTCCTGGATGCTCCTATAAAGTAACAAATCCCAGCCGTTATCCCCATTTCCAACGTGCAATCCGAATTAGATATTTCATAAATTTTGTCTACAGTAACAACGAACATTTTTGTCCGCCCTATTGGGTCCGAGATTTTGAATTTCACAAAAGTAACCTCGGAATGGTAATCAGCGACCCCGAAAACCCACGAGTAACAAATTTTGTTTAAAGGCAGTTATATTTAAAATGTTTGTCCGCCATATTGGATCCGCCATTATGAATTTTCCAAAACTGACCGCGGATTCGTAATCAGCGACCCCAAAATCCTTTATGTAAATTTTTTCAGAAAAAAATATTGGATACTTTTCTTAAAAATGCATTTATTCGGAAAAAACCGCATTTTTTAAACTTGTTTTCTTAATAACAATTATGTTATTAGCAATAAAGGAGAAACAACTTTTTTTTACTAATTCTTAGGATCTACATACGTAACAGAAAAAGATTTTATCAAAATAAGTCTTAAATTACGCGAGAAAAACATCAAAATCTATGCAAATGTTGGTGGGACGACGTATGTCCCACTGTGATGCAAAGGGTTAAGAGGGAGAGGGGTTACGCTATTTGTCGAAATTTTGTAGACGAAATTTTAAAAACCATTTTCGAAACTACAATGTTTCAAGAATATTCTGTGAAAATTTGAAGACAATTCGAGTTACGTAGCCGAAGGTATGTTAAGTGTTATTGCTCCGACCAGTTTCGTAAACCTGAGCGGAGGAAAAAGCTGCTGAGGCGAGCAAAGAAGAAGATAAGAAAAGATATCACAGAGAAGGACAAACAGAAGCTCTTTCCAATACAGCATAAGACTCGATATTCATTCTATATCGATATTAGAAGAAGATATCGGTAAGAACTGCCGAAGAACTTGGTGATTTTTAATTTCCAACCTTTAAATCGATTTTCCTACTTCACTTGGTATTTTTGAAGCTGGAGAACACTTCAGCCCAAAATCTACTGATCCGAGCCTTTTGATATTTGGTACACTTATTCCACACATGTATATGGCGAGGTAGCACCGTGGAGTTTTTCTTTTTTTTTTGTCCAGCTTTTGTGACACAATGGAAAATATCCGGATTTTTTTAGCAAAAATCGTACTTTTTTGTTCAAACTTTCCGAAAATTGATTGACATGTATTGGTATTAATTTCATAATCGATGTTTGAATTCCATATTTGAACCTTCTTCAATCTTTCTATATTCAGAATTTTTTTGAATGTATGTAGATGTATTTAAAATTACTTCCGTGAATAATCCGGCTTACTCTCTCCACGCTTAATATACTTTTGAATTCATGTCAAAAAAAGAGAGGTTATGTAAGCACATGTGTAACTTTTTGGTTGCGAGAGATTTTGTCTTTAATTAATCGTATACAAACATATTGGAGTGCTACGTGGTATAGTTAAACGAAATTTCGTTTCCAAAATAAAGACTACATTATTTCTGTAAAAGAATCCTGAACTAAGATATAATTAAATCTCGATACGAATTATTTTTCTGGGATTCAGAAATCTAATTCAGATAGATTGGAAAGAATTCAAAATCTGAATCTTTTTCAATCGATTTTTTTTTTGCTGGAGTCCCAAAACATTTAAAACTCAATAAAAAAAATTACATCTCGACGGTATTACTTCGGGACACTCGTTAACTAATTAAAAAAAATCCTTTTTGGATTTCAGATGATCCAGTGATGAGTTCTGATGTTCACCGCAAAGCTTTTTTTTTCGAGGCGTCTCCGTAAATTGCCTACCGTGGCTGACATTTTTAATATTGTGACTTAAAAATTTCACTCAATTTTCTTGAAAATATGTACAACAGAAATACATTTTTTCAGATACATCGGCACTAACAGGAGAGTCCAGCTAAATTCTTGGAATAGTTATTTTTTCATCGAATTCCGCCCCCCCCCCTCCCTACATTAACTTTAATGAGAAATTCTGGAAACAGAATAATACAGTGCTTGCATATTTCTTTTTCAATTTTCAAAATTTCTCTATGCACACCGAGGCAATAATAGTTACTAATAAGGGCTATTTTATAGTTCACTATTAGGACCTCATATCTTAAATTATTAATAAAAATTTGGTGACTATTTCATGTTTTGTCTTACTTGCACAGCTAAGCCGACCCTCATTTTTGACATGTTTGTTAAGGAAATATGATTCTTTGTCAACTTAGGACAAAGACGCATATTCGCTGGTAATATTTTGTCCTTATTGCACAAATTAAGGATATAATCCCATCGTATTAAAGGTTCGGCCGGATCCATCTGCGCAAAAAATATAGACACGATGAAACCTTTAAAAACAGTACACTGAGTAAAATATTTTAAGAGAATTATAGTACATATAATAAATGTTGTACCCTAAGATTTAATCGGTTATACCAACGATTGCGAATTGTCTTCATTAAATGAGGGGTATCTGAAAACGCAAATACTTTTCGCTTTTCATTAGTTGGATGCGTGAAAAAGCATTTTGCCCTTCCTAACTTCCCACTAATGCCCATGCATGTCCAAAATTTTCTATTTGTTGAAGCTCCATCGCTTATTGCAGCATGAATTTTTAGACCAATATCTTCAAGGAGTATTATAGCCTTAACGATGAGTTTTGCTATTACGTCGCCAGCAACGGACCCTTTCGAAGCGTATACTCCAAATGTTTGCGTTGAATCTTCCGTTAGTGATTGATACATAAAGATCAGCATGTGGTCAGCTTTATCATTTAAAGTGGTACCTACTGGGCCATTTTCTCCAAAATCGACAAGTCCACTGTATGTTAAATTTTTCGATTTCACATGCACACTTTTCCTTGTGAACATCTCATCTATGAGGATAGCTCCATGCTTATATCGGTCATTTTTTGTTTGCACGTGCATTTTTAATATTCTAAAAAATTGTGGGTCGAACCCACATTTCGTTTGTATGCCAGACAAATATCTGAAAAGTATAATCGGTTATTAATGTGACATGCTGTAGTTACGTTTATTCCTCAGGAATACCGTATTTACCTTCGAATTGTTCGAACTGTTGGAACAGGCAGGATACAGTGTTCAGGAATAACTCGGTAACCTCGCGGGGATTGCATGTGCATTAATAAGCATAGCATTATCCAATTTTCAGAGTATCTTCGACCTTTAGAATTTTTAGATCTTGACGTTTTGAGAATTTCTTTAACGACATCAATCTCCGTCTTTGGAACTTTGCGGCTTATCAGTAATTGCGTGACTTGCTTGTCGTTCATTATTTCTAATTCCTTTTTTTGGTTTAAAATTTCCGCTTTCATTTCTTTTATCGTTTTCGTTGCTCTCGCGGTTGCTCTCTTTTTTGCTCTACAAGCAAGTGTTGCCTTGTGTTTTAATTTATTGAGATCGTCCTTTGTTGGATTATGCGGTAGTCGTTGTCGAATGCATTTCAAATTTTTTTTTTGTCTTAAATTCTTTCGCCGTAAGGTGTTGTGCAATTTAGTACAATATTCGCAAAACTTTTTTCTCTCTGATAAGAAGAGTTTGCATTTTATGTGCCTCATTATATTCAAATTAGTGTCTTGACTTGCAACTTTACTACTCAACGGCTCTTTCATTGGAAGTCCAGGACAAATACGATGCTTATCGAATTCATTTACAATATCTTGTATTTGTACAATGCGGTGGATAACATTTTCTCTTATTTTTTTATAAGAACGACCAACAATATTGCAGTAAACTTTCAATTCGTCTGTCACAATTACCTCCTTGAATATCAAGATTTTGCGTTCATCCATTATTTTTTTGCACACGGTTACCAAAAAATACACTACATTGCCTATTCTGTCGTAGGTCTTTGTCCAACCCTCTGGAATCTTTGTATTACTTGCTATTTCTTTGAGAGTTAATATTGTTTTACAACAAGTAATTAGTTCTTGACACCTCTGAAACATATGATGTGATACGATATATTGCTATAAAAAATACAAATAAACTGTAGTATTAATAAATATTGCATTATTTTTAAGCAACGTAGCACAATTTTAAGTCGCTTAACCATGGTCGTAGTCGACATTTTTAAAAGTTTTTACATTAATTTAAAACGCTTCAAAATATTTTTTACAATGTGTTAATATTTAAATGAGAATATCTTGAGTTTACTGTAAGATCTATATCATATTTTTTAATACTTTATACATCATTACAATAAAATTATATTTAAAATTATCGTCAGCGCTAAAATCTGACATTTACATTTTTTAATTCAAAATTTAAAAATAAAAATATCATATTTTATAACTGGCGAGTATTCAAATCAGAATCGAAATGTATATTATGTTTTTGACTATTATTTTATTTTATGAAATCTTGAAGTGCTTCAAAAAAAGTTGTTAATAATTAGATTACATAAATTATATACATTTTTAAACATTACAAATGCCATATGATTGTATCAAAATGATGCATACCGATAAATTGTCTATTTTGCTTTGTGGCGTTTCACATGAATTTTTGTTCTGCGTGTTCGCCCAGTCCTGCATTTTAGGACTGTTAACTGTAGAGGAAATCGTTCGTTCATCGAAATTCTGCTTTTCGTTCGAAGCCTACATTTATATATAATTTCATAATAGTGCAAACCACATAGTAATAATAATAATAATAATAATAATGAGAAGAAGAAGAAGAAGAAGAAAAACCACAAATTCTTCTATGTATATTTTGGGCAATAACATACATGCAACATATGTTGAAATGAACCAGGTTTAAGTTCAAATGTATTAAGCCTTAATTTATAATAGATGTAAATAATAGTTTATTGTATATAGGTACACGTAAAAGAGTAGTAACTGTTTTTTATACGTAAATAAAATCAATACGAACGCGAAAGAAAAATTGACTTACGTGTTCCCCATTCCACCCTTCTCCCCTATAACAATATATATATGCGCGCACGCATATATATATATATATACATATATATATATATATATATATGTGTATATATGTATATATATGTATATATAAATAAAACTACGTAATAATCAACCATATTTCAACTATTTTATGTATAATTTAAAATTTGTATGAATAAATAAATTACACACTTTTTACAAGATAAATTACAAATTACCATTAAAAAAAGAAAAATTACAATATAAAAAAAAGGTACAATGATTTTGCCTTGATTTCGGATACCACTAAAAATCAGTATTAATTAAAGAAGATACTTTTTTAAAACTGTTAAATATATATATCATATATTAAATATTTCCAAGTATGAATTGGAAAGTCTTTGATACTTTAACATACCAAAAAATTGGTTACAGCAGTTGCAGGTATTTCACTCAAGCTATACGGATGGTCGTGTACATGTTGTGTACTATATACAGACACTTGTTTTTTAATCATCGTACAGTCCTCGATGTCATTCTCTGTTTTGACCACATTGGTCACCTGGCTCATTAATATTTTCTACAGTACTTGTGCCAAACAATGTGGGAATGCTTCCCACGGCTAGCTTTGGTATTTTATGGTAACTCTGTTAAAAAATAAATATCACAATAAAAGTTTTTGGATTATTAATTATAATTTTCATGAGATTCGTTTTAGAAAGAGGAAAGTTACCACTCCAAGTATATTGCCGGACGAATCTTCTAAATTTCGTTTACGTAGAATCAATTCTTTTCTGAAGTGTCTTTCGCAAATACTATAATTTTTTCTGGAAGACAAATTATTACCAGGAATGTTTAAATCCCACTGCTGTTTCAGAGCTGGATCTCGAGGTGCACAGAAAAATGAAAATTATGATTTATTAGACTTATAGCCTGACGTACACCCTTGCACAGCACATGTTGGCATTGTGGCTATAATCTTGAAAAAAATAACAAGAATTAACAATGACCTAATATAATTAAAATTTAGAAGAATACATTCAAATAAATAAACTGAAATCACGTCAGAAAGTAGGCAAAAAATATTGAACAATGTGCGTATACATATCATATTTAATGCAGTTTTCACAATTAACCTGCTTTGTGAAGTGTAATAAAAAATAAAAATAAAAATTAAATCTGACTCCAAAAGGACTACATAATCACATTCTATTTTCGTCCCGAAATATAAAATTGAAAATATATAGCACATATTAATATTAGTTGAATCACATATATTATACATACATATATATTAAAAAAATTGCGATGCAGCACAAATACATAAAAACATTTATGTAACTTTCAAAATTACAGTTTAACGGTACGCATTTACATACCTGATTGTTCTGATTTGAAGCCGTCTAACCCACTGACGGTAAAATTATCGAAATATAATGTTCGGTTTTTTGAAAACACTAATCCACTTCGGTTTTTCAACACATTAACACTACCTTTTGCAAAGATAGCAACGACACACGGAGGAGAATATATTCATGTTTACGTCGTTTGGCACGTGGACTGGTAGAACAGAGGTCGATCAGGGAGGAGGAGAAGTATAGGGTATAGGGGAGAGCAGGGGGAGAGGGGAAGGTCGATCGTGCATGCACCCAGTGCCTCTACCGAGTTATTCTGAAACTAAATTCCGAGACACTAGGTTGCCACAGATCTACTGTAAACGGACATAGGGAGAGTCAGCCCCCTGTTCCACACTGGACATAAGCAGAGAAAATTGCACGGACGGGGATTCGAACTCGAGACCTTCGCGACGTTCAGTTCGGGCGGACTAAGACTGATGCTTTAGCCCGCACGACCATCACACCGACTATAACCCAGAAGATAAAGTAGAATATAAAATAAAACATAACTTAAAACACAACCTAGGACATAATTTAAGAAATAAGCAAAAATTAGATTACGAACAAAAAGAAGATTCAACGGAAATAAAATTAGACACTACCAACCAAACTAGTAAATACTTAAAACAAGTCGAAGATAAAAAATGTTCACAAAACATATAGTTTGAAAACGTAACAGAAAAACTAAACGAATTGATTCAAGAATTAACGACCTCGTATACGATTTTGAGCCAATAAACAGAACTCCGGAAAAAAAACTTAAACAAAAAGAGAAATTCGGAAATTGGTATTCGAGATACTTACCTGTATTCAAATCCAGTACACCTGTAAAAACTAATAAAAACACCTCAAACATATACGAAAATAAAGAAAAAAGCATAGATAGTTAAGACTAAATATTCGATCCTTTAGATAATACTGATCATCCAGCAGTACTAGAAGAGAAAGTCGAAAACCCGGCAAACAATGGGGATAGATCATGCGTTCGAACGCGTACCAAGATACGACAGAAATCCTAAAACATTCTTTGCCTTCGTTGATGGATGCGAAAAAGCAAGAGATATATATTATCCGAAGGCTCCGAACAAGACCTGGTTAAATTAATAAAAAGCAGACTTAGATGTGAAGCGCGACGAGCAATAAAAAAATAACACCATTAGAACAGTATTTGAACTTTTAAAAAGCTTACGAGAAGTATATGCCCCCGCAAATTCAATCACAGAAATTAGGCACCGTATTAGAGATGCAGGAGATAGAATAACCGAAACCTACAATGCTAACGACGAAATAACGGAAGTGAAAAGACTGCAGAAAACTTATGCGAGCAGAAGTTTTTGGAGAAATAAATGATAAACAATCGGGAAATGAAAATGGTCTCCCCAAAATAGGCGCACGGAGGGAGACCGCACAGAAGCGCCAAAAAAATCTCGTAATGAAATCGGAAAAGACTCAAGACAAGTAAAAACAGTTAATTTAAATAATCACGAAGCCCCACTAATTAAAATAAATTCAAAAGATCTATGTTCAAAAATAAACTTAATGGTTGATACCGGAGCAAGCGTAAATATTACAAAACTAGAAAACAAAAAAGAAGAAACACTAACAGGTGAATCAGATGTAATCGATGTTAAAGGCATGACTGAACAACCAGTTACAACAATGGGAGTTGTAATAATTGAAATATTAGGGAACGACGCACCATTCCACGTAGTCGGAAACAATTTCCCAATAGATTAAAAAAAACTATTCAATGGAAAAATAATAAAAAAATATTTTAACACACCAGAAACTACCACGATCCCTGCTAGAACAATATCAACTCTCTTTATTAAAGTAAAAATCGAAAAAATAAAATATGGATACACACCATGCATTAATATTCAAGAAGGGAAGGAAACTTTTACCTAGAACAAACATTAGTAAAAAACAACGACGGGCGAGCCAATCTACAAGTTTTTTAGCACAACCAACGACCAAATAGAAATAGACATACTAACAGTAGAAACCGAAGAAATAGACGAAAATTGTACTAACCACAAAATTGTACTAACTGAAAAAATAAAACCACTAACGAAAATGGAAACGACTCCACGAAGAAAAGCGAAATAATCGATGAAAACGAAATGATGAACAAAAATAAAAATGGAACAAAGAACAAAAAATAAAATAAAACAAAAGATAGAAATAAATATAAAACAATAAATAAAAGTAAGTATAATGCGAAAATATACGAAAATAAATACGAAAATGAAACAATAAATGAAAACAAATACGAAAACGAAATTGAAAACCAAAATGAATATAAAAATGAAATAATAAACAGGGATGAATATGGAAATGAATATAAAAATGAAATTATAAACCAAAATGAGTATAAAAATGAAATTATAAATCAAAGTGAGTATAAAAATGAAATAATAAACTAAAATGAATAAGAAATTGAAGTAGTAGTAATAATAATTTATTTCCATATATAGGGACACAAATCCCGAAGAAAAGAGAGAGCTAATGTCGCGTACAAAAATAATTAAATTAAGCGCAAGCAAAAGAAAATATAAAAGTGCAGATGTTCGCATTCGATCGCATAAAATACAACTGAAAAATGCTAAAGGGCGAAGACTAAAAATCGCATGTTACAAGTTCGGTTCGGCGTTACAATTAATCATTGGTCACCCAGGAGTGTTCCGCGAATAAACAACAGGTAATTCATAACGAAGTATACGCCGCGAAGAGCATACTCAGAATTATCGCTAAGAAATTTTTCGAGCTCAAACCCCCGATTTGCTTCGTTGTGCATCAATGGAGTTAATCGAAAGAGAGATAGTCGCCTCTCTTCCAGTGGATGGCAATATAAAAGCACATGGATAAGTGTGTCTTCACCCATTCCACAAAGAGGGCAGAATCTAGACGGGTAGAAGCGGAGGACTTTTCTACCCACGTAAAATCGGTTAGAATGATAGTTCGCAAGCCTTACTTGTATTTTATCCTGTAAAATGAGCGTTGAGCCCGAGGGGGAAAATGCGCACAGAAACCTCCCGATATTGGTCTCTGCAAAGGTAGGATCAGCGAAGATGATTGGTTACACGTACTCCAATCCTCACTCCGGAGCCTGTACTCTAACGTGGACAAAATTTGATAGAACTTTGAAGTCCACAGGTTAGGGGAAAGGCCAACCCACAACTCGGGAGTAACTGCATCGGATAACAATATTCTGACCTGGGCGACCCAGTTGTACCCGGCCTCTGTAGCGTCCCCCGTCGACATATGCAACAGCCTCAGAAAGCAGATTCTGGGAAGCCTCTCCTCTGGCATTGACATTAATTTAATAATCCACTTTAAAGTGGCAGTAGCAATATCAAAAGCGAGAGGGAGGATCCCCAGTTCAGTCCTCAGAGCATACCCAGGAGTCGATGGCTAAAGAGTAAATAGGCGTTTGTAAAAGGAAAGTTGAATCTTCTCTAATTCGTCGGGATAGCACAGCGCCCATACAGGTGCCAGGTACAACAGGATCGAACAAACCATAGACTTATACAAAGTTTGCATGGCAGACCATGCCATGAGTCAACACCGGCTGATGATAATATTGCGTAAACCGCTCCCGATGCACTTGCCGACTTGGTCATTATAGCTCTGACCGATGCCGCTCCCAAAGCCGTATACGAAATCTCGATTCCCAAATAGTTGACCAAAGAAACCGACTCGATGTATATGTCTCTATACACAAATCACGTGTCGGCATCTGCTAACTTTCCACACTTCCTGAAGGCTATTACTTTGGTCTTTTCAGTATTCATCGTCAGGCCGTTCGCCTCACAATAGTCGTTCAATAACATGAGCTTCCGGCGTAAGCCCGCGCGAGAGTATGCAAAAATTGTAAGATCGTCCGCATACAGAAGCATAAGCAGATCACAGGAGAGTGAAATATCAACTCCGCGGACGCCTTGTGCCCAATAAAACTTGACAATATCAGATATATATAAAATAAAAAGAAGTGGGCTTAACACTTCACCCTGCAACACCCCTTCCGTAACATCTACTGAAACGGAAGATCCTATATTGGGACGTATAAAGACTATTGCAGAAGAGTAAAGAGACCTCAGTATGCGGTCAACCTTACAGCTCATCCCGAGATCATACATTTTGAGCCATAGTTTCTCATGCTTAAAATCGACGAACAATGCGTTGAGCATAACACCCTTCCGTCTAAGAGTAATTTGAGCCGCAGAAAATAATACAAATAGATTGTCCAACGTACCTCTGCCTTTCCGGAAACCGGATTGTTCCTCGGGAATCAAATTGTGAACATTTGCTCAAGAAGATAGTCGGTCATAAATAAGGTGGGTAAAAATTTTGGTGCAGACATTAACCCTCTATAATTGAAAGGATCAGCAGGATCCCCTTTCTTGAACATCATCGACAAAAATACCCGTGACCATCCCTTAGCAACCTCTTCAGTACATAAAACCATGTTAAAAATATTTAGTAAATACTGACGCCATTCATCGTTTAACAGTTTATAGAATTCGGCAGAAATGCCATCCTCTCCCGGAGACTTCCTATCCTTCAACCTTGACAGAGTGGCAGATAGCTCATCGGATGAGTATGGAATGTCACGAGATTGATCAAATATCCCAAAGAAAAGAGTATCTGAAGGATCCGTGGGGGATAGGCATTACATAAAAAGTCTAACCACTTATCGAGTGATAAATAGTATGGGCGAGACGGTACTCTGAAACGTGACACTTCATTCCAAAATTCAGATGCACATTGAACATTTGCAAAAGTATTTTTAATAAAAATGCAGTGCTGTGTCTTTCGTTCTTTTAATAATTGCCGGTAGTGGTTCCTAGCAGACAAGAATTCATTTTGTTCCCTTTCCGCATAACCACTGGATCGCAGGCGAGAAATAGCCCAAGTGACACATTTATACGAAATTTCACACTCCCTGTTATACCAAGGATGGTTTTTGCGTGCAGGTCTATTAGGCTGGGAGGTGGAAGACATTCTAGCTGTCGATGCAGCATCTCTAACCGCTTCACAAATACATATTGTTAGTCGACAAATCAAGGGAATTATGCAGGCTAGGAGCCTGGCATAAGGAGGCAATGTACTGCGAAGCGTCATCATGGCGAAATCGTAGTCTATGAAAATTAAACATATTTTGTGACGGCGGTAAAAATTCCAGATTCCCCATGAGCTGAGCGCCCAGTTGCGATATCACCGGAACATGGTCTGATCCAAACAACTGAGACTATAAAATCATCGATCAAATGAGTCTTGCTAGGTGAAACCCAGACTAGATCTACACAGCTGAAACCTCCCGTACTAAGGAATGTGAAGTGCGCAGGTGTATCACGGGGCGAACGACCATTTGATAAAATAAAACCGTTATCAGACATAAATTCTAAAAGCGCTGTGCCTCGCGTGTTTAATACTCGGTCATGAGAAATGCGGTCGGCAGTTAAAACAGATCCGTCAAGAATGTGTGGATCGACCTAGCTCCATTACCGACCCGGGCATTAAAATCACCAACCAACACAAACGAATGATTTGGATAGACAATCATGGTCGAGTCCAAAAATTCTTGAAGGAGTGCTAAATCACGATACATGTTGGCAGACGGCCTAAAGTAGACAGTACATATGATTAAACTAATTTAATCGCAAACTACTTTGATAGCAAGTAAAGTTGAAGTATTTTCGATGACCTCTGGATGTAATCTCCTATCAGCAGCAGCAATAATACCGCCGCAAGGCCTCCCGGGACGATTATCTTTTAACGCTGGGGACCATACAGCAAAATGTTCGTTCAGTGACGTTGGGAACACTTCTGGTTTTGAAACAACTAGCCAAGTCTCTAAGCAGCATACAACAGCCGAGGGGTCATCAAAATGTAACTGGCTAATATTAAGTGGCCCATGAGAATTCCAGATCAATATGTTGGTTTGAACCAGCTTATTAGTTGCCTCTGACGAAAGAGCGATAGATGAAATAGGTGGCCGGTTACTCACTCTTAGAGGCGGTTCCAGTGTTTTTTTAACCGGTAGCGCGGTAAAAATCACTTGCCCTTGTGACACAGATTTATTCTTGGAATCCATGGCGGTGTTGATCGGCACGAACTTGTCAGATGGTGAGTGCCATCTGAACCACTGACCATTGATACAAAATTTTAAATGAGCCATTTTAGCGGTAGAGCCTGCTCCTCGCGCTTTACGTACGTTAGCCAGAGCCATTTTCATAACTTATTGCTCTTTGAAAGTGAGATCCGGATAAATAGAGATTTTTGAGCCCCTGAGTACTTCAGCTTTAGTGGAAAGTACTTTGTGCTTATCTTCAGCGTCTTTAAACTTGACTACAATTCCAGCGATTTTTGACCGAGAGAATGCGCCTCCTTGACCGCATTTCTCAGTGCAAACCCAGTAGAAAAGAAGTCGGTAACGTCTTTCAAGAGACCAGCAAATGGAACGGACAATTCCGGACCCCTAAGTACAACGTCACATTGCTTTTCTGCTCTCTCCAATCTATCTACCACGGAAGATATACAATCCAAATACCATAGCGTTCAGTTCGGATGGCATGTCAGTTGCATGTAGTCGTTTCTTCGCTGGATTAGGAATGTCGGTATTAAACCCAGAATTACCTTTAACACAGTCAGTATTAGCGCCACAGTCGGAAAATTTCATTACCCGACCCCCAAACCTTTTTCGATCCACTCATGGCGTCGGGTATTTCTCAAACCAGCCTCGATGACTTGCAGAAATCTCTGTTGACGGCAATTAGCAGAGCTACAGAGTCGTTAAATAGTACGGTAAATGCGAAGGTGGACGAATGCAAGAAGGAGATCCAGGAGGAGCTTAAAAAAGCCGTCCAGACGATAAAAACCGATATTGATGTACGCCTCGAAAAATTCGAACAAAAAATTGTGGCGCAAGACGACATAATAAAGAAGATGGCAAGGAAACTGGAAGAGCAGGATAAGATCCTCAAGCGTCGGAATATTATTATAACAAGCTTTCTCCCTGGACCTGACCCCTTAAAAACCGAGGTGCAGAATTTTATTTCCGAGAATTTTCATGTCGATAATGCTGTTGCCTCGGTACGCACAATCCGAGCGAACCCCCTAGCCGTTTTGGTGAAACTTTTTTCGGAGGAAGTCAAATTTAGGATTCTCTCCACTAAAAAAGTTACGTTTCATGGCTTTCAAGGCCAGAGAGGCTCGTCGCGCAGCAACCTCCAACGGCGAGCCTTTTAGGCAAAAAGGTTTACTAATATCTGTAAACAATGTCTGGTTTAAGTGGTCCGAAGAGGACCAAAATTTCAGTATTAGATGTCCTGCGCCGAACACCGACAGAAGGGCGGTCGTAGCGTCCCGCAGAACTATTAACCCTGCTAATTCTCAGCAGCGCCGCAAGAGTCCTTCTAACCGGACGCCTTTAATGGACACTGAATCTTCGGGCCAACAAAATTTTTAATTAATCCCCGTCTGCCTCATATTAGCTTCACTTCGCCATCCCCTCGCGTTTCTATTGCGTCCTCGGTAAGCGTCGCCCCTAGTTCTAAGTCGATTAAGAAGAATTTCGGAAATACCTTTAAGTTAGCATTCTGGAATGCACGCGGTTTTTATAATGTAAAAAATAATGTATTTTGTTCATCGTATAAAATTTTAAATTTTTCAGAAACGTGGTCCGAGCGCGATATTGTCCCGGAAACGATGGCTGCTGGTCACTCGAGAATCTTCTCTCCAGCCACCCGTTCCAGTAATTTTGGCCGTTGCAGCGGAGGCTTAATATCAATGATTAATTCGGAGTTTGCCTTTAAACAGCTGGATATAACTCCTAACTGGCTCTTTTTTCATGTAAATACGGCCCCTATTAATCTCGTAGTTGGCTCATTTTATTTCTCACCCAACTCCGACTTACCTGCACAACTTTCGGCCCTGCAGGCAGTAATAGATTCTCTGAGTGCCCAGTACCTCGACTGCATCTTTGTCCTCGGCGGTGACTTCAACTGTCGAATCGGCTCATTAGACCCTCACAGGGATTTTAGCCAAATTTTTGAAAATTCGTCGGTTCGCAGGGTGAGGAAGTCGCACGATGACATTTGTAACACCCGTGGCTCCCTTCTGGCCGAGTTTATGCAAACAAATAACTTTGTTCTATTAAACGGCCGTTGCGAGGGTGATTACCCTGCGCACTTCACTTTTCTCGGGCAGAGGGGATTCAGTACCGTTGACCTCGTGTGGGTCTCGAACATACATCTCCCATTTATAGCTGACCTTTAACGGGCGACGACCTCCGCGGGTCCGATCACCTACCGGTAACATTATCGCTGTTTTTATACTCAAAAAAATGTAATTTTTGAAACGCCGGAGATGACAGCAGCGCGTCGCGTAGTGGTAAAATATTTGAGACTGCAAGACGGGGCGCGTAACTTCCGTAATGCGTTAAATGCAGGCACCGTTAGCCTCTAGGTCAGAAGACACTGAATCATTAGATGTTTTTTACGAGGGCTTCGTTGGCTTTATACATACAGCTGCTTTAAGCGCAGGAATCTTATCGAAAACCACGCATTTTAAGGCTCGGAAGAGCTATGCAGCTTCAAAAGCCTGGTTTGATGGTGAATGCATCTCAGCAAGGAGGACTCTCCACCGTTCCTTAAGGGCAATGAGAAGGAGCAAATATAGCTCCTCCTCTGTACAGTTATTTAAAGCTACGAAAACAGTCTATCTTGACACCTTGAGGCATAAGAAGTCTAATTTTGCCACCACAATATCCAATAGGTTTGCTGCAGTTCACAACTCGGCGGACTTTTGGAAAACCTGTCGTTTTTTTCGGAAAAAGCCCATGGCGGGAGAGCAGGTGCCTGATGACGCTTGGAGGGCTTACTTTGAGGAGATATTCCCCCCGGAAGTGTCCCCTCTGGAGACGTTATTTGGCACCTTCGACCCTGACCTGGACTCGCCTATTACGATATTAGAAGTTAGAGACAGTATTGGGAAGCTGAGGACGGGAAAGGCCGTCGGCCCAGACGAGTTACCAGCAGAGCTTTTTAAGCTGCTCGATGTCACGTGGCTCTCCCGCCTTCAGCTTCTCTTCAATAAAATCCTTCTTGTGGAGACCTTCCCCGCTGGCTGGGCACAAGCTTCGATTTTTACACTTTTTAAGAAAGGCGCACGCGATGACCCGTCAAATTATAGACTTATCGCGCTGACAAACGCATTAGCCAAAATCTTTTCGCAGATTATGTGTAAACGCCTGACCGAGTGGGCTCTGTTAAGGGACCTGTTGCCTGAGGAACAAGCCGGTTTTCGCATTGGAAGGGGCACAGAAGACAATATTTTTTCGCTCCTTGCTTCCACTCAGATCATGCTCAGACGTCAAAAAGCAAAAGTATTCGGTTTATTCGTTGACTTTAAGAGAGCTTTCGACTCGGTTCCTCACAGGCTCCTTTGGCGAAAGCTTCTCGGTCTGGGCGTTAGTGCTAAATTTGTAAGAGTTCTCTCAGCTCTATACCAGTCGGCCACAGTACATCTTCAGTCGAGTAGCTCTACAATTTCTGAATACAATGTAACGCGTGGGGTCCTGCAAGGGGAAATCTTAAGTCCGCTTCTGTTCATTTTATATATCTCGGACATTCTGGCTTTTTTTCGTGAGGGAGGCGCACGCGGGGTGGACGTTTCGCCCTCTAGAGACTTGATGATGCTGCTGTACGCCGACGACCTTACCATCTTCGCTTATTCTCCAGCAGATCTCCGAAGAAAGTTAACCTTACTCTCGGAATACTGCCGTCAAAACCACCTTACAGTTAATACTAATAAAACCAAGATAATCTGTTTTAGGAAAGCGGGCAGATTAGACGCGCACTCCAGGTCTTTTACGTACGAAGATGGCCCGGTCGAGGTTGTGAGTGGTTATCGTTTCCTGGGGGTTATATTCTCCTCCTCAACGCGTGGCCTCCATTCCACGGAAGATGCCATAGTCCGGACGAACGCCGCGGCAGCTGCAGTCTTATCTTTGGTTCACTCTGCCAAGATAGATGCCTGGGCCGCGTTCTGGAAGCTGTATAACGCAATGATTATCTCCGTTCTGCTTTATGCAGCGCCTTTCTGGGCCCTTCGTTATTTGGACAAACTGGAATCCGTCCATATAAGCTTTTTTAGAAAACTTTTTAACCTACCCAGAAATACACCGGCCTATCTGGTGCGTTTAGAACTTGGTATTTTGCCCATTGCGGTAGAAATTCTGTCAAGAACTGTTAAATGGGTTATTAAAACTCTTAAGCTGCCGGACTCCAGGCTGCCCAAATTACTACTTCTCCGGCTAAAGGAGTTGGCATCATTTCCGCATTCGAACGATGCTTTCAATTGGGCGTCCCAGTTAAAGACTCTACTGGACAGGGCAAGCGCAAGCGAACTATGGCTCAATTTTAGCGCGGAGCACTGGGAAAAGTCAGGTCAGCACATAGTCGATACATTTGCTGAGACTTGTAGGGGGAACGACCTTAGATCATACTATACGTCTGATTCGGTCCAGTTACCGATTTACCGTCTTACTTCCGACTCGTCGTATACCCTGTACCCTTCGCGCCTGCCCTTGCACTTTCTTAGAGTAAAGATTCAACTAAGGCTTGCGACCATTCATTCGCGATCGTTTTACGTTGCCAGGAACAAATACCAATATAATCCGTCTACACAGTGTACGCTTTGTAACTTAAAGGCAAGCGAAACGTTAAAACGCATTCTGACCGAGTGCCCTTTGCTTGTTCCCCCCACTGCACAATTTTCCTATGCTTTAACTCAGCATCAGTTTCATTCGGGCGAACTTTTGTATTCTTTAATATGTAATTGCGATGCGCAGTCTGCGAAACTATTGTACAACTAGGTTAGAGCCATTTTTGCGAGGAGAGCGTTCCTACTCGGCGATTAAATTTCGTTCAATTAAATGTTCCGTCTGTGCGTCAACTAAATGCGTTATATTCTGTTTATATTTTCAGCTGCGAAAAATTGTAAAAAATTGTAATTTTATTTTTTTTCTGTACTCGGAACTCCCTCTCAATAGGGCAGTGTATCCTAATTAAGAGAGAAATATATATCTATCTATCTATATATGAATTTTATTTATTTATTTATTTATTTATTTTAGAATAAACGGGAAATTTTGAATACTCATCTAAAGAAAATAATTCCAAATTTGTTAATAATATACATAAATTTTGAGATTAATATAAAGAAATATAATAAAAAATATTAATCTTTAATCGAAATAACAATATTATAGCTTATTAAATTGATATTATTATTATTATTATTATTATCATCGTCAACATTAATAACATTTGAATTAATAAGATAATAATCGGATAGGCCGTTTCTCGGCAATCTCTACTCGTTCCTTACATTTTTTGAACTTCGTCGAACTTGCGGGCGTTCCGCTATCCAATGAAAAACGTGGGGAGAGCTAGGCGCGCTGCTGCCGTCTGGCGGTACAGCTTCCGTATGAAACATCCTCTGTCCGGCCGATCTGTTGAATGTATGTATATTTGTATTAAAAAAGCCAAATAGATAACTGTATTGTAAGTTTCTGTCGAAATACAATGAGTGACGGACGAAATCAATTAAGTGGTGCCGAATATCGCAAACAAGCTGCGAAAAGGAAATTGAAAGAAGACGAGGTTATGGGAAAAACTCGAAAGCTTTCCTCCTATTTTATACCTAAACAAACTGCTACTGATAACCCTATTACTACAGAATCTGCCGAATGCTTTGCAAAAACATCAGATTCCGCAGGTAAGCTGAAAATTCTATTTGTTCGTATCTCAAATTCAAAGCTCGTTGCGATGGCTCTCGTTTCGCCCGTGATATTCACGATATCTTTTTTCCCACTCTCATGAAATTTGCGATATTGTAAGCATGTGAAATTGGCCGAAAGTAGTTAATATCAGCCATGTGAAAATTTTCCGTTTTTAGGAGCCCTATTCTGGACGACAAATCGAAATATCGCCCGACGAAACGTACTTACGAATACCTTTCGCCGGGCGATATCTGGATTTTTCATCGGTAATAAAACTCCAGAATCCAGTGTCAGGTTAGATATGGGGCATTCCAAGCCAACTGTCCCTAATTGTTTGGTGACTTTTTTTAATCAGCTTCTAATTTTGACTGCATGTTCCCCTAGCACATATTAGAACAAAGGCGGCGGCAGCTCTTCTCAGAATCGCAACAATGAAAAGAATTTAGAGGTTTGCAAACGCTCGCTGCTTTTAATCATATGTATACTCTAGTTTGTCATTAATAACATTTTAGAATATTTAGTTTTATATCAAAATAGAAAGTGAAAACACCGAAAGGGAGCTGCCGCCGCCTTTGTTCTAAGACACTCGGTATACGGCGTCGTCGTTCCTTTGTCAACAAGTGCTGCGGCGCGCTTACTGATAGCAAATTAAAACCTCCATAACGTAAAAATTATTACTTGAATGAACATAAAATTTCCAGAAAACATTAATAACCCCTAATGAACAACCTTCTCAAAGGATGTTGTCGTAGCTTAAACTTCGCCCGACAAACAAAGCGTTGAAAGGTATGAAAACACGAGTTTCGCGGAAATTCGTGGAAAATAATTCATAACTTTTTGGTTTTATAAGGAAGTTCGTTCATTTGTCAAAATATAAGATGAAGTTCTGAAACTTGGTGTATCAAAGCATAAATATATCAGACACCTATTTGCAAAATTTCAGTTCGATTGACCATCTGGTTCTGAAGTAATTCGTATTCAATGTTGATGATTTTAACATGTAAAAAGTGCGTAAAAAAACAGATCAAATTCTTCGGCAAGTAATTGTGAATATTTCAAACAAAAGAATTTAGCACTTTACCGTGTAGTTTACAAGAAATCAGAGATTTTTTATCGATAAATTGCCGCTTTGCCTTCTCGTGACACTCGTGAACATAACCTCACTAGCCAAATCAGTGATTTATTGAAAGTTAATAACATAATTCGTAGCTTAATGGTGAAATTAAGTATGTTCAACGTTTTGTATAAATATAATCGTTATTATTAGTAAACAAAACCATTTTTATAAACGTTTTTGTAGATGTACGGTGTTTTGACTAATAAGTCACAGACGAACCTCCTTAAGATATTCCATAATTGTTTTTTTGCGTTAGATGCGGGAAACTCTTTCGATCTATTTGGTATTTTTGTCTATGCCAAATTCTCAAAAATGAATTCACTACCGCGAGTTGAAGTGAAAAATATTGAAATTTTGTATAAAATTAAAATTATGTTTTTGCCGTTTATTTTCGGTCGGTTATACATGCATGCAATATCGCGATTTTCATGGGGGTAGGATAAAAAATTAATAAATTGTCAACCGACTGTAATTTTTGCCAAGTCCCTTTAAAGGTTAAATTTCATTTAAAAACAGTGAAGTTAATTTCGAAATTAACATTATCAATATATGTAATCTTTAATGATACTACGCAGATGAGCTCAGTGATGACGATTCTTTTGAAAATCCCTTTGAAGAAATTGATAGACGACAAAGTGATATTGATAACGCGGTCGATAGAGATTGTGGGGCGTCTACAGAATCTACGAAACGAACAGAGCATGACCGGAAAATCTTCACATTCAGCGATGACCCTGCGAAATGGCTGATAAATGACTCAACCCGTGATTATATAGCTGAACATGACTACAAACAAAATAATCATCTAGATTTTGCGCAGTCAAAGAGAATAAATAATAATGTCGTGCGATATTTGAATTTATCATTGTTCGATAGAAAACTTTTGAATGGTGAAAAAACTTCCCGTGTCTGGCTAGTGTATTCTCAAAGCAAAGGATCTGTGTATTGTGCTCCATGTCTTCTTTACGGAGGCGAATCATCTTTTGCTGTCAAAGATGGATTCAGCGATTGGAAAAACGCAGTAAAAAGAGTGAGTGAACACGAACAGTCTGAAAAACATCAACGGTGCTTAAGCATTTAAGATTTTAAAATCTTTAAGAGATAGAGCAAGTGATTTTGGTAGAATTGACAAAACTTTAATGACTGAATATAATAAAGAAGTAGCTTACTGGAAAAATGTTTTGAAACGAGTTGTTACCACTATTAAGAGTTTAGCTTCACGTGGACTGCCCTTTAGAGGACATGATGAAAAGTTTGGATCTCTTCATAACGGAAATTATTTGATGTGTTTGGAATTGATAGCCGAATTCGATCCATTTTTAGCAGATCATATTACTAGATTTGGGAATGAAGGTTTCGGTAGTACCAGTTACCTATCAAAAACGATCTGGGAAGAGTTCATCCTGATTTTATCTGGCAAGGTATTAGATGTAATAATTCAAGAAGTAAATTACGCGAAATACTACTCTATTATTGTCGATTCCACACCAGACATTTCACACGTGGATCAGCTGTGCCTCATACTGCGATATGTAAATAAAGATGGTATGCCCGTAGAGCGCTTTGTGACATTTTTAGAAAATGTAGGCTACAAGGCTGCAGATATGCATGATGCTGTAATGTCTACTTTAAAACCTCTAGGAATTGACATTGAAAATTGTCGAGGCCAGTCATACGATACAGCACGAAACATGTCAGGGGTGTACGCAGGGCTTCAACAATTAATAAAAAATAATAACGAATATGCAGAATACGTTCCATGTGCTGCCCATTCTTTGAATTTAGTTGGTACTCATGCAGTTGAAAGTTGTTGAGAGGCTGCTATTTTCTTCAATGATCTTCAAAGTTTATATAACTTTTTCACTGCATCTACGAGTCGTTGGGATGTTTTACAGTCTTGCTGCGAAAAGTCTGAAAGAATTGTTCTGAAATCCCTTTCAACAACACGTTGGTCAACTCGTAATGACGCCGATTGTACTCTTGAGCAGTATTATACTGAAATACTTCAAGCTTTGCATATCATAGAAAACGACAATTCACTAAAAGCTGCAGTACGCAGTGAAGCTAAAGGGATTCGAGCTCGTTTCGAATTACTGGAGACAGCTTTCATGCAATATTTGTGGAGCTTTTTACTTTCGAAATTCAATTCCGTTAGCAAAAAATTGCAATCTGCACAAACTAATCTGAATGAAGTAGTTCGATTGTATAAAAGTCTGATCAAGATTGTGGGTGATGCACGTGAAGACTTCGACTATTTTGAAAAGAAGGCATTTGATTTGTCAATTAATCAGGAGTACAAAACAGTAATGTGCAGAGTAAAACGCAGGAAAATATATGCCGATGAAACAAGTGCAGGAGAGGCGACACTGCTCGGAAAAGATAATTTTAGAGTGAACACGTACAATTTCATTTTTGATAATTTGTTATCTGACTTACAAGAAAGATGTGAAAATATGAAGCTATTTACGAAAAATTCTCTGTTCTGATTGATACCACGAATTTGGATAATGCTGATATTCGGGAAAAAGCACAAATTTTACAAAGAGCTTTCAGTAAAGATTTAGAGAGTTCATTAGGTGATGAATTAATCCATTTTAAAGCTTATCTTGATTGTGATAAACAAAACTTGAAGCCGCTCACAATTGACACTTATCAGTTTTTAAAAGAGAATGATCTTGACTCGGTGTTTCCCAATGTCGACATCGCCTACAGAATGTTTCTCTGCATGGCTGTCACAAACTGCAGTGGTGAGAGATCTTTTTCTTGTTTAAAGCGCGTCAAGAATTATTTAAGATCAACCATTGGACAAACTCGCTTGAATTCCTTGGCTATGTTAACGATAGAGGCGGAAATTTTACGTTCGTTAAATTGTGATGAGATAATTCATCAGGTCGCATTTACGAAGTCAAGGCGTAAAAAATGTAGAAGTGAGTGATGATCTAATCCCTTGTAGTATTTAAAAATATTGTACAAACGATGCCAAAAAAATAAGATTTAAATAAATCAGTGAATTATATTACAAATAATATTATTTATCTTGATTAATAAATATTCATTGATCACATGTTAAATAAATCTTATATATCCTGAAATACAATGTACCTATATATGAGACATTCTTTTACAAACCGAACACTTTTTTTTCTCGACATTTTTAAATCGCTCCAAATTTTTTTTACAAGTTCTAGGTACAAAATGATCGAACACGTGTATCGGGAATTTTTGTTTAAATTTTATTTTCGAAGATAGAGCGATGTCAAATTTTGACTCTTTGCGTTTTACGTGCATATTCAAAAAATCATATCTCCTGCGCATTTGATCGTACAACAAACATTTTTTTTCATTTTAAAGGTAATAACATCAGCTTTTTGATAAAATTATGTTCCTAACATAAAATTGATAAAAAGCAAAATTTTTTTGCAAATTAAATCTTAAAAGTTAATTTTCAACATGGCACCCGGAATTAATTAATTTTTAAAAAATACTATCGGATTCCTCGGAAAATTTACTAAAAAATATTAAAATAAATTATTATAAATTAATAATATTTATAATTATAAATTTAGGTCTACAAGACTAATTGCATGAAGTAAAAAATGATATTGAATGTTTAAATTTTGTAAGAAATTATATTCTATATTTAAATTTGTTGTTAAAATTCAATTTCGAAATTGTAACATAACAAAGAATAATATTTATGTATTCTGTGTAGGTGCATAGTAAGAAATTATTACAGTTGACTTTACAATAATTTTTAATATCTTTATTTCATTACTGTAACAATAGATGGTTTTTCGCAACAACGTGTTACAAATGAAAAATCTAGTGTCGATTTCGGACTGCCTGCATCATGACACCATTGCCGTACACATGTTTCAATCAGGGCTTGTTAAGTTTATTAAAGAAAAAATACCTAATGTCAATCACATTATCTACTTTTCCGATGGAGCACTATGTACAAAAATTAGGAATTTTGTCTTTTTCAAGCCTTTTTTTTGTACATAGTGACTGGACTATTTGCGTGCAAGGTACTCGTTGTTACAGGTTTAATTGAATGGAACGTTAAAGTTCCTTTGACAGTTTTTGCTAATTCGAAACGGGTCGCTAGTTTCTGTTCTTCTTTTGTATACTCTTCATTTGTAAAAAAATTACAATTAATATTAGGAAGTGCCTCGGTAGCCCACTTAAATAATTCTTCGGGAGTTTGTATTGGACTTTGTATTCTTTGTAAACTCGCTCTAGCAGCAAGTCTTTTAAGTGTGCCTCCCAAACCGTCGCATGGTCCCTTACCGTGGGACGTTGGGAAGAAATGCCATTCGGCTGACATTTCGAAATCCATTGAATGATGTGTTAAATTTATAAAGTTTTTCTTATTCTTGTATTGTGTGCGCTTGCTCCATCGGAAAAGTAGATAATGTGATTGACATTAGGTATTTTTTCTTTAATTCAACGCGCCGCTCGGAACGACAAACTTAGCGCGCGCTCGCCGCGCTCGCGCGTTCACGAGTTGCCGGACTATTTAATTAATTGCCACACGAGTTTAAAAAATACCATTTTGAAATTGTGATATTTTTTAGTAAATTTTCCGAGGAATCCGATAGTATTTTTTAAAAATTAATTAATTCCTGGTGCCATGGTGAAAATTAACTTTTAAGATTTAATTTGCAAAAAAAATTTGCTTTTTATCAATTTGAGGTTAGGAACATAATTTTATCAAAAAGCTGATGTTATTACCTTTGAAATGAACAAAAAATGTTTGTTGTACGATCAAATGCGCCGGAGATATGATTTTTTGAATATGCCCGTAAAACGCAAAGAGTCAAAATTTGACATCGCTCTATCTTCGAAAATAAAATTTAAACAAAAATTCGCGATACACGTGTTCGCTCATTTTGTACCTAGAACTTGTAAAAAAAATTTGGAGCGATTTAAAAATGTCGAGAGAAAAAAAGGTGTTCGGTTTGTAAAAAAATGTCTCATATGTATACGTTTATAAGACGAGGTGAGTAACAGTGTGGAGGGGGGCGGCAATTTTGCATCTGCCTAGGGCGGCGAATCCTCTTAATACGCCCCTGCTGTCGTCTGATTTGGATTTAACCCACGATTCGGCTGTCTTCGGGCGCCCTCTAAAATTTGACGTGGTGACTGGAGAATCCTTAGATGACATGTGCAATTAAAGGCAGCATCACATTTAATTCATCACACACAATCTATAATTTTATTATTCAATAACAGTATAGATTAACGTGCCCGAAAAATTTTGTTCTTAGTTGTCACAGAGTGAATAAAAAACGAAAAATTCCTACAGAGCATTTCACTTCATTTCAATTATTGAAGAATCCACATTGTTAAGAGAACATAGCTGCCATTTAAATCGAAAAATATAATAAATATACATACTGCAGTGTAGAGCATTAATACGTGTACGCTGAATGAGCAAGCTGTGTGTATTGTCTGTATGTGTAGGAATAAATAATAACCTCTTGTTTACGTACAAAAACTCATTTACATTCAGTTCACCACTATATAGCCTTACAACTGTGATAACATAAGTTAAACGACAATTTCGCGGGACGCCACAGAAGCGCGTCTAAACTAGATCCATTTGAATAATTGAAGAAATTGAAGTAATCAAAGAAAATAAATACGAAATCGAAAATGAAATAATAAATGAAAATGAATGTGAAAACGGAACTACGAATAAAAATGAAAATAAAAAATCTATAACTACGAAAACGAACCCTACAAAAGGGAAAAATGCAATGAAAAAGAAATTAAAGATATAATAAAACAAAACATACCTAAGTCTTTCAATTCTTCAATATGAGAAGATCAGGACTTCTATAACGAAAATATAAAATTATTCCTCTTACGCAAAAGAGAAACAAATAAACCGTATCAACATTATATTCGAAATTATAGAAAATAAATCAGATATAAATTTAGTAAACAACACTCCTAAAAATATAATATATAAAAGATTGACGAATGTAATACGCGACCGAAAAATAATGAACCTGAATTTGAGAGAAATACATGATTTAGGAGAATTAAGTAATAAACACCCCGATAGGCATAAAAACTTCTATATGTACACAGAATTCTTAAAGAAAAGAGACAAACCATTTTCAGGATTAACACCAACCAACATGTACCACATGGTGCAGAAACAAAACGCGCAAAACAAGTAAAAGTAAAATTGCTTGGAATGAGTCACTTAAATGCCATAGAAAACGAAAGCGTAGACTGAATAATAAATCAAAATGCAGATACATTTCACTTACCAGATGAAACATTGGGATTCACACCACTCATAAAATATAAAATAATAACAACTGACGAAATACCCATAAATACCAAACAATATAGATTCCTCCTATATATAAAGAAGAAATAAATAAACAAATATCCGAACAATTAAAAAACGGTATCATAAAACCATCCGAATCACCATTCAACACATCCATATGGATAGTCCCCAAAACAGCAGAAACTCATGGTAACAAAAGATGGAGAATGGTACTAGATTTCAGGAAATTGAACGAAATATCAATAGGCAGTAGAGGGGCTAGGGGGGTTCTGGCGCCCCACCCTAGCTCCCATCGATGATCGAGTGATGGAAGAATTGCGCAAGTGGGCCGTAAGAAGGCCAGGAGCGAAAGGAGGTTATTATAAACAATTTCATGCATTGTTATTATAAATTAAGAAAGCTGTGAAAGTCGAAAAACATAGGTAATTTATTGCGTTACATTGTCTAATGAATAGAGAAGGTAAAGATCAACCAATATTTCTTATTTCATTAGATATTGTTATTAATAAAATGTTTTTACATTATCGTTGAACGTGACGTCTTTCTAATACTTGATCTTTCAAAATTCAATCAGAGAGATTGAAAAGTGTTGGCCGTTACACATTAGTATTGCCATGTGTCGAAAAACAAATTTCAAAAGTCGCCTTCATTAAAGGTCAGATATTGCTGCATTATATTCGCGTCTGCGTGATTATACGCACGTCTACGTGGAAATACATCGCTTTGTTTACCCGAAAATTTTGAAATTGTATATAGGTCCAGACGCGTTTAAAATCATTAATCATTGTAATAAGGTCATTGCACAATTTCTTCAAAACATTTCCTCTTTCCCAAATTTCGGCAATCCGTGACGTAATAGAAAGGAAGCAGCCCAAATCAATCATTATAATGTAGTATTGCCATGTGTGGACTGCCGAAAAACAAATCTTAAAAGTTAAAAGAAAGTTTAAACAAAGTTTAAAAGTTTCATTAAAGGTCAGATATTGCTACATTATAGCCGCTTCGCCGTGTTTATGTGGAAATACATCGTAAGCTAGGAACCTTATTGAAAGCGAAAGTAAAATGACCTTTTCCTGGTGCGTCCTACTACCATTTCTCTCGCTCTCGCATACTGTTTGTTAGATCCATTACATTAGCAGTATACCGTTTTCATGGTCGTCGATTACCTGTCGATCACTTATTCACCGTACATTTGTTTTCCCAAAACTTTCGAAATTGTATACAAGTCCAGACGCGTTTAAAAGGTCATTGCATAATTTCTTCAAAACATTATCTCTTTACCAAATTTCGGCAATCCGTGACGTAATTGAAAGGAGGCAGTCTAATTGAAATATTCCAATGTCATAATTTCTATGATCTCTCTCGCTCTCCCATACTCTTTGTTAGAGCCATTAACATTAGCAGTATACCGTTTTCACGGTCGTCGATTATCCGTCGATCACTTATTCACCGTATATTTGTTTTCCCGAAATTGTTGAAATTGTGTACAGGTCCAGACATCGTTTCAAAGGAATGTCGCGTTCCTGTGTCTATGTTTGACAGGACGTAAGCACCTCTATTTCAAATATTGTATTTCTAAATCAATATGGTAGATGTGAAGAAGATTTTTTCGTCATGGGAAGAGGCCTTAAAGAGAGTTTACAACACGCTTGAATAAGACGCAACTGAGGATCAGTTTTCCAACTTCATTCGAGAATCCATCGAAAAGATTGAGAAAATCAATTCGTTCTTATGGGCCAATCCTCACATTCCCAATGGGGTGAAGATATCGTTGGAGAATATTATTCATTGCATTACTGTACAGAGAGTTACAGCAGCTGACAGATTAATTAGCGTATCTCAATGATCTCTAATAGAGACAAAACCGTCGAGTCCCTTCACCCAAAACTGCTAAGACCATTTTGAAATTAATGTAGCAAAGCCGCTAAGCAAGTCTCAACGCGTTCAACAGACCTGGCGCCTACCCCCTAATATCTAACATTGTTATAAAAATGTCCTGCCTTTAGATAGTCATTGCAAGCGGCCTCTTTCTAATGCGTGATCTTAAAAAATTACATCATAAATATTGAAAAGTACTGGCTAAAATTGCAAAAGTTGCCTTCATTAAAGTCAGCTATTGCTACGTCATAGTCCCCTCTCGATGCCTATGTGGAAATACATCATAGGCTACGAATCGTATTGTGAAAGTGAACGTAAAATTCTAATAATGACCTTTTCCTCTTGCGTTCTACTACCATCTCGCTCTCTCTCTCTCTCGCGTAGTCTTTGTTAGATCCATTAACTTTAGCATTATAGCATTTGCACGATCATCGTCATCGTCGATTACCCGCCGATCATTTTCACCATATATTTTTTCATGTATACAGGTTCAGACGCGTTTAAAGTCATTGCGCAATTTCATCAAATCAAGTGACATGAATGATGATATGAATGGTTATGAAGCAATTACAATTGAATATGAGGTTCTTGAAAATTGGCTCTAGTTGACAATCAATCTTATTATCGCCATGCAAAAGAATATGAAAGTAAAATTTTGAAATATTACCGAGCATCTACTGCAAACCGAAAGCAATCTCGAAGACTCGAGATTTCTTATTTTTAAGATACCTATGTTGCCCTATGAAATTTACTATACATCCCTCTGAAATTGACACTTTGCAGTCTTTAATCACCGGCGGTTGTCTATCTGCGGTATCATCACTTATTTCAAAATGTTTATCGACGACTTTTACGTAAATCTGTATGCATTTGCATTGTGAGTTGTACTTAAGCATGACCATACTTCTTCAATTTCACGTTCTGCAAACGTTGAGATGAAGTCTGTAGGTAGACGCTAAATTCATCTAAATTGCACTCTAAACCCCTTTTGTGGGAGTTAAAATTTTGCACAGACGTTCCTGAGCAGACTCGGATCACGATCACTAATTGGGATATTTATCTCCGAGTCTGCTTCAGGCGAGAAAAGTTAAATCAGTCATTCTGGAATTAACCGTTGCTGCTTTTCCACCGAGACACCTGCGCAAGCCCGAAACGTCATCGCCTACGTCACACTACGCAAAATGGCGCTGCCCACTAGCTGTCAGTGACTTCGAAACTTTGTCGCTGACACCGATCACCGAGTGTTTGTCACCTTTGACTTCGCTTTCTTTCCGCTGGCAGGTTGGTGAAATGTGGAGATCCGAGACCTGTGAATGCCTATAATTGTTTAAATTAATTTTAATTATCTTAATGTTTTTCTGCCTGACATTTTATTGTCATTGCCTTGTAATCACGCAGGCATTGTCGTGATTGATTAGTTCAACTACTCGTATTGTCGTGATCATCTGCGTTATCTCTTAACTCGCATCAGCTGACGGATTATCGGCGGCCCCTCTCTTCACGTGCTGCGCGGTGCACGAGACTCATACGGTTCACGCGCCCCTTCCAATCGGGTTTACTACACGCTTGTAGCCTTCTCTCTTTAATGCACGTTCGGCTATATTTCGGACTTTTATTATCTCGTGTACGCTTCTCAAATGGAGAATTGCAATAAATGCAATGCCGAACTCGTTGGCGACGACAAAATATAATGTGTTGTTTGCGCACTTGCATTTCATGTAGATTGCAAACCTGAAAGTGTGGCCACGACTGCATCGGGTGCATTTGTTTGCTGCGTTAATACACCTGCCGCTAAGAGCAAAAAAAGGAAGCTGAACTCAACTCTGCTCGCTTCGCCTCGTCTTCTCCGTTCCAATAGCGCTACTTCTGTAGAATCGGATACGTCCGATACGTGTGCGATATCTCCTGCGCTAGAACTATATCTTGATAGACAAGAACAATTTAACGCGCAACAGAATGCGCGCTTTGAAGAAATAAATGAAAAGATGGATCGAATCTTGAAGCTGCAGGAGCGAGTATAGGACATAGAAGTAGTGTAAAATCACTGGAAACAGTGGAACTGCGATTTAATAATCACAGGGATTCCTGATAACTCTTATGTGAAAAACCGCGTTTTTATCAATGAGCACTTACCATCTGCGACGCTTCGTTTACTCAGAAAAGTACGTGCGTTAGTGAAGGACCATCCGCATAAGTATGTTTACACCTATCACGGCATTGTACGTTTTCGACCAACTAGCGGCGCTAACGCGATCGACATTACTTGCGATGAAGCTCTTCGAAGGATTAGCGATTGACGTTTGTCATGTGGCACTCATCAAACATGTGTTCGCGAAAATAGTGAAACGGCTGCATCGACGTCCAGAAACAACCAGTCTTTAATTAATTCAATAATTCCAGTAAACTCTAACTACATTAATCTAAAAGTATGTCATATTAATGTTCAATCTCTCGGCTCTGCTAAGAAATTTTCTTTTTTTAAATCTTATTTCACCGAAAATTTTATCATATTATTATTCTTTCTGAAACCTGGTTTAATACTAAAACTGTTGACTCCTATTTTTCTTTGCTTAATTATCACTTGATTCGCAATGACCGCAAGTATAAGCTTAATGGAGGTGTTGCTATGTATATTCATGCCGCTCTAAAATTACAAAATCTTGGAAAAATCTGAATGCACTTCCGTTAACCCCCTCGAGTTTATGCTTGTTGAAGTCGGTCACAGCGCTACTTCGAACCTCAGAGTGCGATTTGCGGTTATCTATCGACCACCGAAGAAAGCTCTTCTCGAACTAATTGAATCTGTACTGCAAAAACATAGCTGTAACTATGATCGAATCATTATTATGTGTGATTTCAATGTTGACTTAAATCATGCTAATTTTGAATCTACATAATTACAGCAGTTTGCCGTAGCCAATGCTTTTCAAATCGTGCCATATCATCCTAGTAATATACGAACCGAACTGATACATGGATTGACCACTGTCTTGTCGATAACCTTACAAATGTCCTAGGACATAGCGAAGCCAATTTACCTTTTATCTGTGGCCATGATCTGATAGATATCGAATGTAAGATTGCAAAGCCGACACAAATCGCATGTAGAGACTATCGATCATTCGAAGTATCGAGATTGCATAGAGACCTGAGTGGCTGTGATTGGAATACTTTTAATTCTGTTTCTCCGCTGAATAACGTGAACTTACTCACCAATACGCTTAGTCATCGTCTATTACAAAGTTTTGATAAGCACGCCCCTAAGCACACCTTTACACCGACTCACAAGCTTTCCCCTTGGATTTCACCTCTGCTACCTAGACTTAAATACGAGAGAAATAGCCTTTTATGTGCTTATCGCAGGACTAGGGACCCCTCATTAAGAATTAGACTCATTTCTGCTAATAAAGCTAATAAGCAGGCATGGGTATTAGAGAGAGAAAACTACTATCGAAACAAACTTACTAATATTCGGGACGCTAAGACCATGTGGAGGGAGTTGCGGAACCTTGATCTGGTGGCTTCCAATAAAGCTGTTAAACCGTTGTGTTGCACTTTGGATGAACTCAATTCCTTTCACACAGCTTCTGTTTCTCCTTACACGGATCTTTTCGACCTAAATTTCGATGAAGACTTTTATCACGGAGATTTTAACGACAGTAGATTTTTCTTCGCTAATGTCACCATCGAGCTTCTCGTTTGTCGGAAGCAAAGTCGGAAGCATGCGGCTCTGATTCGATACCTTTTAGTTTTTACATCAAATCATTCCCTGTCATTGCCCCTCACATAGTTCATCTCTTCAATGAATCGCTTAATTTATCCATCTTTCCTGCTGGTTGGAAAAAATCATTGATGATACCTATTAGCAAAATTATTAACCCTGTTTCTCCTGCTCATTACCGCCTTATCGCTATTATTTATAAGCAATAGACAATCGCATGATAACTATTGTTATCCTCTTTGACTTTAGCCGTGCGTTTGATACTATTAGTCATAGGCTTTTGCTGCAGAAACTAAAAATGGCTAATTTATCGGATACCGCTATTCGGTGGTTTGCGTCTTACCTCTCGTGTCGATCTCAGGCTGTACAGGGGTGGATGGCACTAGATCGTCGTGGCTTCCAGTGGGTGCTAGAGTGGCTCAAGGTTCTGTGTTAGGACCTTTGTTGTTTTCAGTTTTTATTACCGATCTACCTGGGGTTCTCCAATCTCCATCACAGTGATCATATGATTTTCGCTGACGACACCCAAATTTTTCTTTAATGTCGTGTTTCAGAGCTTGACATCGCCATTGCAAAGGTAACATCCGATATCACTCGCTTCTGTCAATGGGCGAATACAAATGACCTCGTCCTTAACTTCGAAAAAACTAAGGTATTAATTGTCGGCAGTGCTTTTTATCTGAACACCTTTAATACTAATTCGATCACACTGATTGTTATTAATAATTCGATCATACCGTGGGTTAATTCAGTGAGGAACTTGGGTCTCGTGTTTGATGGAACGCTCTCGTGGAAGTACCATCTTATACAAATGTCCAATAAAGTTCTCCACTCTACGTCAACTACGTAATAACCGTGCTCAACTACCAACTGATGTTAGGCAAACCCTTGTTTCCTCATTGATTTTACCCTATTTCGATTACTGCTGCGCAGTTTACAACGATATTAATGTAACTCAAAAAATCAGGGTCGAACGAATGTTTAATGAGGGCATTCGTTTCATCTTTGATCTACGGCGCGATGAGCACATTACCCCATATCTTAATAAGCTTGGCTGGCTCAACACCAAATCGCGTAGGTTATACTTCATAGGTATCGTTACCTATAAGATTATTAAGACCCACGTTCCCCACTATCTTTATGAACGTTACCAGTGGCGTGAAGAATCTACATCCAAGGCTCTTCGACCCGGCTCTATGCAACAACTTCGAGTACCGACACATCGGCTAGAATCCTATTCCAACTCTTTTATTGTCACTTCTACCCGGTTATGGAATGAACTTCCACCCGAAATTCGTGCAAGTGAAAATGTGCATTTGTTTAAAGTAAAACTAAAAAACTACCTATTAAGTCGGACTTTAGTGTAATTATTTTGTATTTTATATTTTAGTATTAGTATTGTTAGTATTAGTATTAGTATTAGTATTTTAGTATTTAATATTAGTATTTTAGTCCACTTTTACTTCTGGTATGCGTGTACCCTACTCTACGTTGTAATCGCTCGACTATTATTATTATCTATCTATTTTATATTTACTTTGTTATAGATCTAGTATTGCGCTTTTATATGCATCTGTTAGTATGTCTTGTTATATTAAGCTTAGTTTTAGTTTTAGTTATCTGTATGTATGCTCTATATTGGTTGGCCTAAGAGGTAATACCTCAAGCCATAATAAAGAAAATCAATCAATCAATCAATCTCTCTATCTCTCTTATTAGCTACCGATTTATTACATCTATACGAATACTCTTACATAATCGAGTCGTGTGCACATCCATGTAAGGTAACATTCACACGACTATGGAATGAAATTCATTCTGAAAACCCAACAGGTACTAGCGTAAATGTATTTTAATACTAACGAACGGGAGTTCCGTTATAGACGGTAAGTACAGCAGACGTGCGTTTCTGTGCTCCGTATTTATGTCAGTTACAGACTATTTATCGTCCTTTTTTTTTGGGAGTTTTTTGCACAGAAAATGACCTCCGGATCGTCTCGGACCCAGTTCGTAATGAGCTATTGAGTTGCCGAGTCTTTTATCCGGAATTTTTTGAGGTAACTTTTCTTCCTATCCGACGTGGTGACGGTTGGAAAATTTCGCCTATGGTGACGTCACGCAGCTATCAACACAACACGGAATAATTCTCCGGTTTGACAGCATTGGTCTTCAATCTGCCACTTACCGTTATCTTCTTCGGGTTTTCTACCATCATATCGGCATCTGAAGAGGACACGCTGCTCCCTTTAAATGGTACATGACATCTCCAGTTCAACCGACATATGCAACGTGCTTCAACTCTCAAGATTTCTTCTCGAAGACGGAGTTATTTTTGATATTCGCCTGTGTCTCGCCTGCATAACGGTGAGTTCGCTCCTTGCTTGTGTGCGGCCCACTACTCTCTCAGCGTTCCCGAGTCGTGTTTACATCGACTGTGTGTGTGTGTAAACCTCAAGGCGATTTACAACAGTAATCTGTTCGGTCGTATTGGTAGTCGTCCGTGCGTACGTCTTTCGTCTGTATCGTCTGTAGTCGGTAAATCGTGTTTATCAATTTAAGCGTATACTTTCTACTACTCGCGGTGATACGCATAAAGTATTTATATTTCTTGACCACAAGAGGTCAGAAGCTCTCGGCCGCGAGCGACTAATGTCAGCACCCAGTCCGCCCCGCAGCGAATCACAAGCGTTTGTCCTGCCTACGTCCTCTTCTAGTGACAGAGAGGTGGAGCGTCCATTTTGCGCCCGGCTGCCCTCATCGGCCGCCCCATAACAGCATCTAAGTGGAGAGCGCTTCGTACTAGCAGTTGCAGCGCTTTAGAAGATTTCGGTTTCAGTCTCGCCAAACGTAAGCGAGACGGCCTACCGGACTCGGACGACCCGAACGATCTTCAACCAACGAGGCAGAGAAAACTTATTGTTGCAGATCAAATCCAGCCGGAACAGCAGCCTATTGATTCTCCAACGATGTCTTCGACCAATATACCGCTAACCCTGGAATCACTGCAGCAATCGTTGCTTACTGCGATCCAGCAACAATCTAATGCTCTTCAAGCGAGCATTGCTAATTGTACGAGTGAAATCGTAGCGGTCAAGTCTAAGGTGGACCAGATCAACTCTGATCTTTCATCACGCCTAGGCTGTCTACAGGAAAGAGTGGACATTCAGGAATCAACACTCAACACGCTTAAGACTAAACTTGAGGCTCAGGAAAAAATACTCAAGAGGAAGAACATCATCCTTACCGGGTTTGTGCCCGGTCCGGGTCCGCTAAGAAAGAAAATTTATAAATTCCTTTCTGCGAAGTTTCCACTGGAATCTTCGGTCGCCGCCGCGCGCCAAATCCGCATCAATCCTCCGACGTACCTGGCAGAGTTAATGCTGGAAGAGGACAAATACGTCATTATGTCGTCTAAGAAAACGGCGCTCCAGTCCACAAACATCTTCATCAATCCGGACTATACAGATGGAGAACGCCTCAAGGCCTATAAGGTCAGAGTGGCTCGCCGCGCTGCCGCTTCTAGTGGCGCGTTATTCAAAAAAAAGGGCGATGCCATAGCCACCAATAGCGTATGGCTGAAATGGTCGGATGCGGACCAGGACTTCAATATTCCATGTCCTGAGCCGGTAATGGAAAGAAATTTGGCCTCGTTTTGCTCATCCTCTGCAAGTCGAGCGCAAGCCAGCTCTAGTAAGAAAAACGCAAATGCCTACGCAAGACCGTCATCCATGGACACCGACACGCTCTCATCATCCATAGAAACGGGTTTTTAATTTGTCCCCGTCCTTCGTCTTCTGTCAACGTTTCATCGTCATCGTCACCGGATGCAGTATCATCGCCTGTCTGTATTAAGTCGCCTATTCGTCAGAATTTATTAAAAATAGTTTTCTGGAACGCTCATGGTTTTTTTAACATTAAAAAGAATTGTTTTTATTCCGCACACAAAATTATGAACTTTTCAGAAACTTGGCGGGATCTCGAAATTCGCGCAGAGGATCTGCTTACTGATCATTCAGTGATTAATTCACCAGCCATCCGCACCAGTAATTTTGGCCGTTGTAGCGGAGGCCTTTTGTCTTTAATTGATCCTAACTCTAGTTTCACTCTGCAAAATTCGTCACCTCATTGGCTCTTTTATAAATTAAATATGAATCCGCTAAATTTAATTGTCGGCTCCTTTTATTTCTCTCCTCTCTCCGATTTAGAACCACTGCTCTCCTCCCTACAAATTATTCTAGACTCACTGAATGAACAGTTTCCAGACTGTATTTTCATCTTAGGAGGCGATTTTAACTGTCGGATGGGTCCGTCTGACCCATTAAGTGACGTAGCTCAAATTTTTGAAGAGTCCTCTGTGCGAGTTTGTAGACGATCCTATGACGTGAATCTCAACCAACGCGAAACCATTTTGTCCGATTTTATGTCCATAAACAATTTTGTTTTATTAAACGGTCGAACGTTAAGTGATTTTCCTGCGCATTATACTTTTCTCGGACAGAGGGGTTTCAGTGTTGTTGACCTTGTCTGGATCTCGATACCGCATGTTCATTATATTCACGATCTTGTGATAGGCGATGATCTTTATGGCTCTGACCATTTGCCAGTGTCAGTGGAACTCTATCTCTTCGAAGATAACTCTTCTTCGCAGACACCTGCCCAAAGCTCTGTATTGCGTCGTGTGACTCGTTTTCAGAACCCCTCGGACGGGGCAACTAGTGCGTTTACATTATATCATGCGTTTCTCGTGGCCTCGTTTCAAACCACTGTTTCTGCTGTTTGTAATGATCTCGACGAGTGCTATAACAATTTAACTGTAACGATTCGCAGCTCGGCGCTTTCTTCCGGCCTTTTAAAAAACTATGTTATTAGCAATAACCTCTCGCCGTTAGGATTCAGGAAAAAGTGGTTTGACAAGGAATGTCTTTCCGCTAAGAGGTCATTAGCTCGCACCCTGAGACATATGAGGGGGTCTGGATACAGCGCGGCCGTTTTGGAAGAATTCAAAGAATCCCGTAGGTGTTACTCAAATTTACTAGCTGCCAAAAAACTCTCTTACGACTCTAATATTGCCGACAGATTCGCGGAAGTCCGTAACTCAGCAGATTTTTGGTCTGCAGTACGCCAATTTCGTTCGAAACCTACACTACGCCATCAAGTGTCAGACGAAAACTGGAATGCGTTCTTCCGCGAGATCTTTCCGGAGATAGAATTGCCGCCCGTGCAGTATTTTGGTACTTTTGATCCCGCGCTGGACTCACCTTTCTCTGTGTCTGAACTTAGGGAAAGTCTAAGGACCCTGAAGGTAGGAAAGGCCATTGGTCCAGATAAAATACCTGCGGAACTGTTTAAGCATATGGACGATCAATGGCTTTCTCTCCTTCTTTCGCTATTTAATAGAATTTTTACGGCGGAAGCTTTCCGTTAGGAATGGGCTGATTCGACGATCTTTACTTTGTATAAGAAGGGTGCCCGTAACGATCCTTCTAACTACCGGTTAATCGCAATAACTAACGCACTAGCGAAAATTTTTTCACAGATCCTATGTACACGCCTGTCCAAGTGGGCTACGCAGAGAGACATCCTACCGGAGGAACAATCCGGCTTTCGCGGTGGGAGAGGGACGGAGGATAATATCTTCTGCCTTCTCGCCTCCGCGCAGGTCGTTTTGAGGCGCCGGAACGCGAAACTTTATAGCCTTTTTGTGGACTTTAAGAGAGCCTTTGATTCCGTCCCTCACGATCTGCTATGGCGAAAGATACTTGGACTAGGTGTTAGCGCAAAATTCGTCAGGGTGCTTAGTGCGCTTTATCGCTCTGCGTCAGTGCTGTATAACAAGGAAAACGGGGAAACGTCGCGATTTAACGTAACGGTAGGCGTACTTCAAGGCGATATTCTGAGTCCGTTGTTGTTTATATTATATTTGTCAGACGTAGTTACTTTTTTTCGAGACAATAAGGTACGCGGAGTGGATGTTACCAGATCCACGGATCTGCTTATGCTCTTCTATGCCGATGACCTTACCATTCTTGCTTTTTCTCCCTCAGACCTTCGCCGTAAGCTTAAAATCCTCTCTGACTACTGCTCGATTAACCGGCTCACTGTAAATGTCGAGAAAACTAAGATAATCTGTTTCAGAAGAGCCGGTCCGCTCGATCAGTTCTCAAGAGGCTTTCTTTTCAATAATATTCCAGTCGAAGTAAAAAGCGTCTACAGGTTTTTAGGTATAGTGTTTTCATCATCAACGTCAGTCCTTCAGCCCTCCGAGGACGCCGTTACTCGAACAAGGGCCGCAGCAGCCGCGTCCCTAGCCGTAATAAATTCCGCTAAAATCAACGCATGGGACGCATACTGGAAACTGTACAAAGCTATGGTTACATCGGTACTATTATACGCGGCTCCGTTTTGGGCTCTCGGCCACTTGGATAGGCTGGAGTCGGTGCAAATCGACTTTTTCAAAAGACTTCTCCATTTGCCAAGAAACACCCCGGCTTATATAATACGATTAGAACTCGGTATCACTCCGATTGCGGTTGAGATACTAAATCGATCGATAAAATGGGTAATTAAGACCCTCCGACTTCCCGACTCAAGGCTGCCCAAGATTTTACTTATTCGCTTAAGAGAATTATCCGTGATATCTCCAGAAGAGCCCCGTAACTGGCTCACGCAGCTTTTCTCCCTATTGGATGAAGCAGAGGTTGATGTCCTGCGGGGCAGCTTTGACGCTGAGTCCTGGGCGAGCGTTGGTCCGCGACTAATTGCTAAATATGCAGATACTTGCAGAGCTAAAGATTTAGCAAGATATTTTAACTCCGAAAATATTCAGCTACCACTCTACCGTCAGCTCAGCGACTCGTCGTATACGCTGTATCCGCCTCGTCTGCCTCTCCCTTATCTAAGAGTAAGAGCTCAGCTCAGATTAGCGACAGTCTTCACGCGTTCGCTTTCTCTCGCCGGTATGCGTCTCATCTATAATCCCCAATCACCATGCTCGTTATGTAATATGAATGTCCCCGATTCTCTATGTCACATTTTTACGGAATGCCCCCTACTCGCACCAGTGAGACGTGATTTTGTTGCAAATGTATCCGCGTGTTCTCCGAATAACATTTTTTGTACTTTGATCTGTAAACCTGACCTTTTCTCAGCGAAAACCTTATGTAAATTCATAAGAGCAATACTCGTGCGAAGACAATTCTTGTCTGGTGACTAGTTCTAGTTTTACTAAATGTACTGCGCTTTTGCTCTGTTTTATTCTTATCTTTTTTAAATATTTTATATTCCTTGCGTTTTGCGTTTATTTTATGGTTTTTATCCTTGTATCTGCGAATTAAGTTTTCGGTCTATTCCGGAACTCACCTCACCTCTCAACAGGTTGTACCCCATAAGAGAGTAAAATATACTACTACTAACGAACGGTATACCTCTTGACATGACTATTTAATTCCGCTTAGAATAATGATTTCGAGATTCACACTGCACGAAACGTTGTTATATTTGACAGAGTTTTGTTACTTCCACATTGTAATCGTAATTAATTAACTAAGTTATTCACGTACGAATACTATTGTTATATGTAGGTATTTTGTTAAATATATTGGCATAAGGTGAATGTCCTCCTATCCATTACACCTAGTGTAATAGAAAAAGACACAAGTCATTATATCAATAAATAATTTTCATAGTAATAAATTAACCTTTAAAAACTTCTTATGTTTTCGCATCATGCACTACAATTTCATATTATTATTATTAATATTGAATCGTTTATAGAACTGATGTTTTCATGCAAGTTCTTATCGCGCAGCGACCGCTACGCCTTTACCGCTAACATATTAACAATTGAAATGTCACAACATTGAACACATGTGTTTCGTCTACGCTTCACCTCCAGAAAATTTCTTAATCATGTTATGCCCAGTATTTTTTATTTTTTTTATCTGTCATTTAAGCCTAGTCCGATTGAAATCGGTTTTGATTGATTACTTTATTAGGCAACTGATCAGCTGACCGTGTGCAAACACTACATATATAAAGATTTACAAAGTATAATATAATAAATATAATAGTGAAAAACAATAGTAGTAAGTAGCAATTCAACGAATACTCTGCACATCCCGACGAAGGAAGGTACTTAGCTTCGTTTTAAAGTCATGGGACGACGATGCATTCCGAACATTAGGGGGTAGCTATTGCCAGAAAATAATAGCGCGAATCTAGAACGAGTTCCTGTAATAAACGGTGCGACAGAAAGGTATTTGAAAATCAGAGTGGGCAGTTCGGGCAGAGGTACGTTGTGTAGCTGGATACGCGACAAATTTGTCTCTAAGGTACGTGGGCTGTGAAGTAGACACGACTTGGTAGGTTAGCGACGCAAGGAAGTAGTTTCGGCGATTTTCAAGTGACATCGAATTTGCTCTCTGCCAGTAAGGTGTTAGATGTTGATCTCTTCGAAGCCGGTAGATATAGCGCAGTGCTGAGTTTAGTAGCCGTCGTATCTTCGTGTGAAGATAAGCAGAAGCATCACTAAAAACGAGACACGCGTAGTCGATGTGAGGGAGAACGAGGGCGTTGACGAGCATAAGTTTGATGGATGATGGTAGCGATGAGCCCCGAAAACGCAGACGATGTAAGGCATAGCGTACTTTCGAGCTAATATGCGACATGGCGATTCCAGGTCAAATCGGCAGACAAAAAGACTCCAAGATCTCTTACTTCGTTGACGTACGGTACAGCATACCCATGGACAATGATCGGTGGTACTTCAATGGTTTTAATGGTAGCAAGATTTTGCCTAGATCCGAGAATGGTGGATTTCGTTTTTTTGTCACTGAGTGTAAGACCACATTCTTGGGTCCATCTGTAAAAGGCATCGATGTCACTGTTCAGACGCTTGATTGCATCGTAAAGATTCCTTGTAAAAACGTAAGTGAACTTTTCTCAATGTAATGTTGAAATGATCTTGTAAGTGTAGTTTATAATTTACAAAAGAATCTTCGTAGTTGATTGCTGGAAAGAAATTGGAAAAGAATATAAAGAACTGTAAACAACGGTATTAAGAATTTAAATAATTTGTCGTGATGTCATGTATCATGTACAGAGAGCAGCAAATACTAGTGGTTTATCTTTCCGATACAACTGGCTTGTGTCTAATAATATTTTGTTTTTAAAGACAAGTAGCCAAGTATACAAGTAGTTCGACTCTATACATTAGTGAGTTGTCTTCCAATATTAGCCAGTTGTCCTCCGACACGAGCCAGTCATATTTAGACATTAACCACTCGTGTCGGATGACGACCTACTAATGCGTAGAGACGAACTACTTGTCTATGAAAACAAAACATTAATGGACACAAGCCAATTGTGTCGGAAAAACAAACCACTAGTATTTTCTGCTCTCTGTACATGATACATGCCATTACGACAAATTATTTAAATTCTTAATACCGCTGTTTACACTTTATTATAATCGTTGTCAATTCCTTTCCAGCAATCAACTACGAAGAATTTTTGGAAATTATAAACTACACTTCCAAGATCATTAGTATCATAGTTCGTTCAGCTTCTATGTGTACATATTTTTAAGTATTTCTTGGCATTTTGAGTGTGAAATGCACTAGAAATGTATTTGCGATATATGATAATTAATAAAGAAACTATCTAATAATATACTTGATTGTTACAGTCGATTGTCGATCATATGAAACAATTTAGATACGAAACAGTCCCTCTTGTTGGCTTCAATGCTCTTTACCACGGATAACTATTGAATTGTAGCTGAGAAAAGCTTGACGAAATTAGTGTGTTGACATCGGTTTTCTGACATCCTGGCTGTTGAAAAAGTAAACATATTGTAGCTTCTGTAAATTTATTGAAAAGTAAGTAAACATTTTTTTAATGTAATCTTCCAGTGATATTGGGAGTACATTTTTTCATTTAGAAAGGAATCTCCGTAATTGACTTATAGGAGAAAGGAAAAAACTATTAGAAGCATGTGTTACTTCTAATTATCGTATCAAGAATTTAAGGCTTTTCACGTAATGATATATTCTGCTGTTATTTGAAGCTCCGAAGTTCTTCCATCTTTGTCTATTTGCATTTTTAAAAATATTTTCTGTCATTTCACGCATGAAGTGCACTTGTGATAAAATTATGATACGCAAATATTCATAATGAAACTGTCTCCTAATATATTTATCAGCTACAGTCGAATTGTCAGGATTCCCATGACAGGGAATGCTACAAGAAGTACAAATAGATAAAGCTGGAAGAACTTGGGAGCTCGAAATAGATTTTTGGTATCGCTGACGAATACGGGGTTAGTTTTTTGAAATTCAAAATGGCTGATCTGAAATGGCGGATAACAATTTTAAATGTAACTGTATTTGGACGAAATTTGATTGTGAGTGTTTTCGGGGTCGCTAATTACGAATCCGAGGTTAGATTTGCGAAATTCAAAATGGCGGCAAAAATGTTAAATGTAACTCTAGACAAAATTTATGAAGTATTTAATTCGGATTACACATTAGAAAAGAGACTAAGGGCTCTTGGGCCCTTAGTAAATGACATGTTAGAATTATTTATTATATATATATATATATATAGTGGCATAGAATTAGCTTCAATTTTTACATAATCTTTCACACATATATTTTTCTATGCGGGTAACATCGCATTTACGATCAGCTACCTCAAAATTTACCGGAATATCGGATATCGTTCAAATAGTGTAATATTTTACCATGTTCATATGTTATATTAGATTTGAGATTTTTAAAACTAATTCGGATACTTAATCAGCCGCAATAAAAATCCTCGAGTAACAAATTTTGTCCAAATAGAATTATATTTTAAATTTTTTCCGCTATATTGGATGCGCCATTTTGAATTTCACAAGTCTAACCTCGGATTCGTAATCAACGATCCCGAAAACCCCAGAGTACCAAACTTTGTCCAAATACAGTTATATTTAAAATGTTTGTCCGCCATATTGGATCAAACATTTTGAATTTCGTAAAACTAACCTCGGATTAGTAATCAGCGACCCCAAAAAACCCCGAATAACCATTTTCAGCTAAATTGGACAAAAGGAAAAATGCGTGACTCAATGGGTTAATTTATTTCTGTAAAATATTTCTAGTACATTCCATACTCAAAATGCCAGGAATTGCTTCAAAAATTTTAAACACGCATGAAGCGGGATGAACTTTAGAGCTGAAAATAATAACAACATATGACATTACGAGAAATGATTCAAATTCATAATACGGTTATTCGCACTTGTTTTTAATCATTTTCGATTTCTTTTCGCTCATAAATCTAGTATGCAAAATCTTTTGTAAATTAAAAAATGGATTTTCAAGATCGTTTCAACATCACATTGGAGAAAAGATTGCTTACATTTTCATAGAATTTCAGAAGCCACAAAATTTCCACTTTCAAGCTATGCTTCAAGCAGATCTTAGTTTTGTGTGATCTCATAGGCAGCAATGTTGGACTTCACTTTTTATTTATATGAAGATGTTTCCGAAATTGTGGGCCAGTTGATTGCTTACAATGTATGTTGTCATAATAAATAAATAAATAAATATGTATGTTATTTTATTTCAAATTTGTACACTAATTTGAAATATATGAAATGAATATATGCTCATATCTAAATAGTCTTCATTTATGATAAACATCTCCTTATGTTTTCTTAAACAGCTCTTTTTATTTAATTTAAAACTGTATCCAAAACAATTACATATATCAGTTTTATCATCACCATTTCATGGATTGAAAATTCTTTTCTTTATTATATGATCAGCTAAAATAAGTTCACCAGTTGTTAACGATCGCCGATTAGGGGTTCCTGGTATCGCGCCCTGTAATTTTTCATATTATTAAATAAAATATTTTTTATGCCGGGTCTTAAAAGGGTAGTCGCGTAAACAATGTTCAGAGCACCTGGTGAAAAGATGTCGTCCAGGTCTTCCCCTCTATAGTTCTTTATCTATTAGTTATAATACTTTGGTCGCACTTGGAGGTAATTTCAAGGTCAAATAATCTACTCGGATTTGTATATGTATTGGAGATACCTGTAAACAAGGGTACTACACGAGTATGTTACGTAATGGAAAGTCTATTCATGTAAACGGCAACATTATAACAAACAAAACATGTCCAAGAAATTCTAAGGATTTATACGTTCTTAATTTACATGAAGTTTACATTTTCAAAAATACGATATTACACATGGTATTTGAATCAACTATTGTATAATAGCAAAAATGTGTGAAATCCCCCCAAAAAACACTTCTTGTAAAAAAAATCGCCAAGTTCTTATTAGTAAAACACAATTACCACCAAAATGCTATAAGAATTAAATCATGTACTACTATAAGGCTATATTCTTATTCTACCGAAAGCAGTGAAATCATGTAATAAGACCAAGTTCTTTCTAATGAATAAAACTATCCATTAATGCAATATACAATAATTTGGAAAGAAAATTTTGCGTACATTCAAAACACCACAATTTAATAAAAAAATTTAATAAAAAAATGTTATTAATGAATTTAATGAACTTTAAAAATCGATGTAATATCATCAATAATATACACATTGGCCCTTATTCCATGCATTCCACAACTGGCTTGTCAAAAACTTGGCTGCCCTTTTAGCCAAGTTTTTCGGAGAATCTTGGTCCCCGAAGAATGGTCCCCATTTCGTAGTATCATGCAATTTTCAGAATACATGCATTAGTTTGTTAGTCAATACATTATTATACTATTTGTAATTTCTTATATTTCGTTACGCACATATTGCAGTTAATTTACCATCATAGCATTTACATTCATTTGCACAACAAAATATTCATCTTTACAATATTTGTTACGACAAAAAATCTAATATTATATAACTCTATTAGTAAACAAAACTAATACAACAAATGGGATATTTATTATTGCATAATGAGATGAGGGGAAAAAAGCATAATAAATTAAGTAAAAACTTTGGGTTTGGAGGCTATAATGATAGCACCTGACCGTCAACGGAGGGGCATATGTCGTAGCTTTGTAAGATGAACCATTCTTTGTTCACCATTCGAGGTATTGCTTGTCAATGCAATTCAATATCATAATTGCTGTTTTACTTCCTGTACATTTCTGCAATTTCATCTATTTAGCATACATTTTTGTCGAATGGTAATATGGCGCTATCTAGAAACATGATACCACATTGAAAATTTCAAGAACTTCTTTTTCAGAAAAATAGTTTTGTAATTTGGTATAGCATTATACATTTATTACTTAACACCATAAACAGATTACTAAATGACGGCGTTTTTTTCTTAACTCCCAAAACTTCCCTATCAGGACGGGCGACCGCACTTTAACCGAATTTAACCGAAAAAAATAACCGGTCGAAAACGGCCAAAAAATGACTTATACAACCATAATTACTGCGAAAAAACCGGACTACCAGGAAAAGACATATGGTTAGTATTCTTAAAATTACTACAGAATAACCGATAAAAAACCAATCTTCAAGAGCGTCGACCGGTCGTTTCCAGCCAAATTACCGCAAAATAACCGATGAAAAACCGCTCTTCAATAGCATCGACCGGTTGTTTCTAGCTAAATTATCGCTAAATAATCGATGAAAAACCACCATTCCAAAGCGGCGACCGGTCGTTTCTTGCACAATTACCTCAAAATAACCGATGAAAAACTATTGTTCCAAAGCGTGGACCGGATGTTTCTAGCGAAATTTATCGTAAATAACCGATTAAAAACCGCTCTTCTAGAGCGTCAACCGGTCGTTTCTCCCAAAATGACACCAGAATAACCGATGAAAAACCGTTCTTCCAGAGCGTTGATCAGTCGTTTCTCGTAAAATTACCGCAGAATAACCGATAAAAAACCGTAGTACCATAGCGTGGATCGGTCGTTTTTCTTAAAATTACCGTAGAATAACCGATAAAAAAACCGCTGTGCCATAGCGTCGACCAATCGTTCCACTCAAAATTACCGAAGAATAACCGATGAAATACAATTGTTCCAGAGGGACGGCCGGTCGTTTTTTACAAAATTACCGCAGAATCTCCGATAAAACCTGTCGTAGAAGAGCGTCGACCGGTTAATTTTGTCGTAAAAATACCGCACAATAATCGACAAAAAACCGCTGTTTAAGAGCGGCGGTCGGTCGTTTCGAACCAAAATTACCGCAGAATAACCGATAAAAAACCGTGCTTCCAGAGCGTTGATCAGTTGTTTCTCGTAAAATTACCGCAGAATAACCGATAAAAAAACCGTAGTACAATAGGGTGGATCGGTCGTTTCTCTCAAAATTACCGAAGAATAACCGATGAAAAAACGTTGTTCCAGAGGGACGATCGGTCGTTTCGGACCAAAATAACCGCTGAAAACCCGATCTTCAACAGAATATAATAGTTAATAATTATTTGCAATAACATGTGTATATGAGGTTTTTATTTACTTATTTTTTGGTTTGTTATGCATATCTATAATCATCTTTTATAGATCTAACAAAACTGCTCAGTCACTGTAGTAAATGTGTATGTACTATCTTACTTCATGTTTCTTTTCGACAGTCCAAACACATCGGTACACAAACACACTTTCAATAACACTAGTTTACAAACAAAATAAAAATGTCATGTACATTCAATGCCATATTTTTTGGGGGTTTATTTAGAAACAAGAAAATCATGGGAAAATATTTTTCTATGGATAAGATTTCGAGCAATGAATTTTTGAAATTGTTTTTCGTTTATTTCTGAGATAGCAACACATATTAGGCCATATCTCCGGTTCAAAGTACTCAATTGCATAGAGTAAGTAGGCAAAATTAAAGGTAATTTTCTCACCTATAACTTCTTCTTGTATTATATTGTGATTGGATTAATAGTTTTAAAGTTGTGTGCCAAATTATGTTAAAAAAAATTCCCAAATTTTTCAACAATAGCTGAAAAAATCTGAAATTTTGCTTTTCTCAAACGTTTTCTGAAGGTCCTCAAAAAATTTCAATTAAAAAATATATGTTCTGGTTGAGATATAACGTTCTTAAGGGCAGTCACTTTTTGCTTAAAAAACTGAAAAAAGTTCAAATTTCATCGTTATTTGTCCATAGCTTTCTTGTGGAACGTTCTAAAATTACGAGCAATCACGTTTCATATTTATTAGATTATTGTGAATAAAATGAGCACCGATTGAGTCAAAGTCGATCATTTCCAGCTGAGTTATCGTATTTTTTTTGCGGAATTTTTTTTCAATAAAAATTGAGGAAAGCAAATGTAGGTTTTGTTTCTACGGTATAACTTTTTTGACAATTAAACGATAGTGCGCTATGGTGCATCGTATATATATATATTGAAATATATATATATATATATATATATGTACCTTTTTCTGCATCTACCCATGTGCGAATTTTCGGTTGGCGCGGAGTTGGGCCGCCTACGGCATCATTGGTCCGGCCTTGATAACCGTAATTGGCCTAACCAACGAAATGATAACCACAAATTTCATTTGACCAACTTTATTTTCTATGGTTGGCACTACCTTGGTTTCCACGGTTGGACCAACTTTGGGTAACAATGTGCAGCCAACATTTGGTGCAACTAACCTGTAATCCGTTTTTATAAAATGAAACTGATGGTCGGGTAAGTCTGGGAACATAACTGGGCCAACAGTCGGTGGTACTCGCATAAAAATAAATTACCATAAAAGGCCCAATGGTAGGGCCAGTTGAGGGGAAAAGTGGGGTTAATAATTCTGAATTGTATAATTTAAATCTATTTGTATATATTAACCAACCAACAAATCGAATATGGACCAAAGTGGGACCAATAATCGGCTTTAGTGTGTTGCGAACGATTTTTATGAGTTTGCCGATCGTCGGGGTATAAACGCTCCAAAGTTGTGCTGATCGCGGCTGCAAGTTGGTGATATTCTGGGAGCCGACTATGGGAAAAGGTAGCTCGGCCAACCTTCAACCAACTGTATGACTACGGGTGCCAACGTTAATTCGCACTTGGGTATTACCTCATTTATCTTAGTAAAAAAAAAAATGTGTAAAATATTACTTTAAAAAATCAACTCCTTATTTTCTAGGTTCCTCTTCGATTTGTACGAGTTAAAGGTTACTGGAAAGCTCTTTTTCTACCGCGTATACAAAAATTCTGTAGACATTTTTAAAATTCCAGCGATTTAACTGATTTATTATATTATATTAATGTGTAACTGTTCTAGGGTTATGGAATATATTAATAAGTAACTCGTGCCAACAGTTACAAATGTGCCAATAATCAACAAAGGCACCACCCGGAAAAAAAACAACACGAGTAAATACATGAAATAAAAATATGATGGGTGACAAATAAAGGAGAAGGGAATTCAAACTGGAGAAGGATATGGTTTCGGAAAAATAAAAGTGTATATAATATTGTAGGTATAAAAGAAAATATTTATAGCCTGAGAGAACTGCTAGAAAGTCGGGACAGAGCCGGTACTTGCAAGGGTTGGTGCGTCGCAAGATATGGCAAGTCTCTCTCTCTCTCGTTTTATATATTCCAATAATGGACGCCGCTTGTCCCTGTTTCGTAAATCGCACGCTGGATTTCGCCGAAGGGTTTCAAAACGGGGACGTCGGTTGTTCACTGGCACAAAGATGTCCCACTATATATGGACGACTGTCCTTACACAAAATTTGCTACCTGATGTGAAATTAAACAAAAAATTGGCAACAGAATACGCACGCGTGTTCGCGGATTAACGGTTTCTCGAGGTCTGGTTTCCTAATTACCTGTGAGTATCCACGTGCCTCTCGACAGTGTTGCCGGCTCTCGCTGCCTTGGTGGTCTGCTAGTTTTAAAATATCCCAAGTCTTATAATTATTACGTATTACGAGACGGAACTGTCGCCGGAGTCTGTGGAATAACGGAATGCTTTTTCCTATAACTAGATACTAAAACAAATATGGAACAGCTATTCCGTTACACCCCCGCCCAGACGCTGGCTAACCGACCAGGGTACCAGCTCCGACATTAGCATCCCAGTCTCAGGCGTAATCGAGTATAACCAAATTTAAAAAAAAAAGTAAAAGACTTTGAATTAGGTTTATAATATATATATGTATATATATATATGTTTTGTGGTAATTTTGCGGACTTTTTTTTAAACAGATCGGTCATTTTGCGGACTTTTTGTCATTTCGCGGACCGTCCGCGAAAAGAAAGTATTTTTCTGGTCATTTCGAGGACTTTTTTTTTTTATACATGATGGGCATTATGCGGACCCTATGTTTTTGCTATAGGGAACATAATTTCGCACCAAACTTTAGGCACAACTAGGTCTAGGCGAGGTTTGGTAGGGTTGTGTTAGGATAGTTTTTAGCGGGGGGTCTGGGGGGCAGAGCCCCCCAGCGCACGCAGCCTAGTTAAGCTTGATAAGATCCAAATAGACCAAATTTAATTTTTCCCGAAGTCCGCAAAATGACCGATACATAGACGAGTTATATATAAAAAAATCGGGTCCGCGAAATGACCACATTACGTGTTTATATATATATTATGTCGGGATTTAAGACTCATGCAAACGATATATGATAAGAAAAAGACAAGACAAATGATATGATTATATAGTTATATTTTATTGATTATGGGGGTGTCTTACTTTCCCCCTACAAAAAGGGACCATTCCTTAGTGATTAAGTCCGGTATGGACGTCGAATAAAAAATAAAATATATATATATATATATATTCGTCTCTCAGGCGGTTAACGCACAGGACTACGGAGTCGTAGGTGGTGAGTTCGATCCCCGTCTGGTGAACAATTTTTCGATTTCGTTTTCAAGCAGCAGCAAGCAGTTTTGATTTGGTGATAGGCACTTCCTAAATCTAGGGTAGTGATATACCTAGCACTTTGCAGTTTCCGTAAAATGGAATCCATATAGGGTAGAGGGTAGGCGTCTGGCCTCGTTAAAGCATTCACTTTAAGGTAGTCGACACAAAATCGCCAAGTACCGTCTGACTTCTTGACCATGAAGACAAGACTATACCATGGACTTGAAGACGGTTCAATAATACTTTCTCCCAGCATCTCTTGCACTTGTCGGTGCATCTCTTCTTCTAACTTCTTAGATACTGGGTATTACCGTTGCTTTATAGGCCGGGTTGCACCTACATCAATTATATGCTCAACCAAATGGGCAAATCCAATATGAGGCGTCCCTCCAGGTATAACCGACTGGACGAGGGCATATAGTCGACTTTGTTGCTCGTCTGTCAATTTCTGAAGGCCTGACGTCTTCTGGCTCTCCTCGAGTGGAACAGAGACCAGGGCGACTTCCACCGGAATTCCTTTGACACTCCCCTTCACCGTAATTAAGTTTTCGCAGGGATGAAGTATCTCGTCAAATTTACGAATAAAGTCAGCTCCTACCAAACAATCTGGCTCCAGGCTAGGCATGACTAAGACAGTCAGCCATCTTACCGTACTTTCAATTCTAAAGGGTAATCTCAATTGTCCGGTGATTGCCACAGTTCTTCCATCCGCGACCCTAGCGCCACTACCTCGATATGGTTCTATGTGGAGACCAAAATCGTCGGCGAGTCGATAGGCGATACGCCCGATTACGGTACGAGTCGCCCCCGGATCAAACAGAGCTCTCAAATGGTGATCATGGACAGTCACAGTTATCCACCAACGAGTACAACCTACTTTCGTCGCCATGTGTACTTCCGACGGGCTTTGATTGGTTGCTCGAGCTTGTGATGGGGAGGTCTGTCTAAGAGAATCAGGGACAGGTGCGACCTCTACTACACGTCCCTGCTCTCGTTTTCCCGATATCGCGGACAATTATATTTCTTAAATCCAGGTAGTCCACATCCATAACATTTTAGGTCGTTAGGTCGACCATTCTGCTTGTCTATAATCCCAGACGATGACTTACTCTGCCCCACCATCGATGAAAGACCATTTTGATTCATACGACGATTCCCAGAATTCCTATCTGGCAGGCTCTTTGATCCCATCCATAGTTTCTTTTTGCCCTTGAATTTCTGGCCGAAGGGTAATGTTCGCCGCTCCACCGTATTATAATCAGGACGTCTGTCCACTGCTCGTACTGTTGCAGACATTTCCTTCTGGAGTGATGCGACCGCATCTTTAAGGGTAGAATCAACCGATGAAGTCAGTCTTTTTTCCATGGACTGCATCCATCTAGAGCACGTCCCTTCCACCAGTTTCTTCACATACAGCCACTGCTGACGTGGACTGCACCAATCGCTCTGCCTGCTTTTCTGCGTGTACTGCAGCGAAATCCACCTTCTTATTTTCTTTGGACTTCCCGCGGTAAGCCACTTCCAGGCAGAACGACTGCTCCGGTGCTGGGGGAGGAAGATAGGCCTGACTACACCTCAAAATTCGTTCGGCTTCCATAGCTTGATAGAGGAGATCGTCGAACGAATGGACTCGATCCCGCTGTACCGCCATCTGCAACTCTGGCCTTAAATTTTGATGTAGCCAATCAAGTTGAGTTTCCATTGACGGCTCCGGAACCCATCGATTTAAAATAGATCTAAGAGAGATCATATAGTCCCGAACTGATGTCCTCATATGGACCTCTCTTTCTAGTCGACGTTGGATATTACGATCGCCTCCATAACATGAACGGGCGTCTCTGCAATACTGTGCCCAGGTACCCCAATTTTTATACGAAAATCGGTACCACTGAAGGGCGACTCCTGTTAACAAATGAGGTAGTGCGTGCAGCAGCTCTTCATCTGATATTCCGGCTATCAGGCTACATTCTTGAACACGCGTCAGGAAATCCTGGAGGCTGTGTTGCTCATCGCCGGCATAGGTAACGTTCCAACGTCGGACCACTTCCCCTAGATCTCTTGTTCGGAGGGTCTGATTCAGCCGTGCATCACTTCCTTGGCCGAGTCTTTTGTTCATTTGTCTTGAATGATCTCCCCCCTCCCTATGGTCAACGTGATAAGGTAAATGTGGCATTCCGACCCCACGATCGGGTCGACTTTGTTGTGGAAGCCCTTGCCTCCCTTCCTCCACCAAAATTTCATCCGACTTTCCTGGATAATTGATGTCAAAAGTATCGCGAAAAGTCACCTTATCATTCCTGGCCGGCTGGCCTAATGTGGTGCTATTTGCTCTATTTGACCATCCTTTCTCCAATTGTTGCACGACTAGCTGACTAACACGCATCGCCTATTCGTCCAAGTCGGTTTCTTCACTGTTATCCTCTCTTATCGGGTTAATTATTACCTCTTCCGTATTATTTGTACTCGACTACTGATTCTGTTCTCGATGCACTTGAGCCGGAACCCTAATTGCATTCCTATGTTGAGTTTCTTTAACCAACTCTACGAAGGACTCTAATAAAGCATCGCGACGCGACCTACACTCTTCTTCTGTTTCTTCGACTCTAGTTTGTTCGAAGTCTGGGGCTGTATAATTGCCTTCCAGTCTATCTAATATATATTTATGATCATTAATATGACTATATATAAATGATCATTAAGTAAAGTTAATATAATATTGGTAAAGCCGTTGAGTCGACATTTGAAAAATTAAAGGCGAAGTTGACTTTCACAACTATATTAGATAGATAGATATATATTTATTTCCATACAAAATATACATAAATTCCACGACGAAAAGAGTGTTCGTTTCCGAGTGATCGGTAAGACTTAAAAATTAAATAGCTGATATAATACAGAAAAATAAAAAACCGGGTAAGACGCAAAAAAGAAAATAGACCTAGGCGGCGCATAAAAACAAACAAAAAGCTGAAATTAGAGACCGGGCAGAAAACCTCTCCTGCGACAGCAGCTTTTGACAAAGAAATACAAAGTCTTGGCTGTTTCCGAGTCGTTTGACGCCAAAAGGTATAGCAAGGGGTTTGATGCTTGGCACTCTAGCATTCCTCGGCTTCTGCGCAACTGATCGCGACATGGTTTCGTGTGCTGGCACTCGCCTAAAAAGTGAAGCAAAGTGTCATAAGACGATACATTACAGAGTGGGCAGTTGGTAGTTGGATCAAACTTATAAAACTCGCGCGCCAGGAACAATGAACGCGTAAAGATCGTAGCGGTTCGGAGTTATAGTACCGCTGCAAATCATTCGCTCGCTGGTGTTGCGCGTAGGTTTCACAGATCAAATTAAGGTTCGCTTCCCAATATTCGGCAGACAAATTGGTCCACAAACCCGCATATTGTGGAGAGCACAGGACGAGCTTAAGCTGTGCTACCCAGTTGTACGCCAAGGCATCGTTGTTTCTTAGGCACAGATTAGAAAGGCGGATAAACCCCATGCGAGGGAGACTCGCAGGAGACTGTTTCAGTAGACGAATAATGAAAAGCAGCGCACGTCTTGTGATCTCCACAGATATGAGGAATAAGCCGAGTTCCAGACGAACAAGGTATGCCGGTGTCGACCTAGGTAAGCAATACAGGCGCTTAAAAAATTCTATTTGAATAGCTTCAAGATGGTCAAAATACTGAAGAGCCCAGCAGGGGGCTGCATAGAGCAGGACAGAAATTATCATCGCCTGATAAAGTTTTAATGATCCGGCCCACGCATCCACTTTAGCCGAGGCCATTATGGCAAGGACAGAGGCCGTTGCTTGCCGCGTCCTTACCACAGCGTCCTCGGTTGCCTTGAGGCCCTTGGTCGACGACGAGACCGTAAGTCGACTGTAAGTCGATACTATATCCAGAGGCAACCCTGCATAAAAGAAGCTTTTAGAGGAGGCATCAAGACGACCACCTTTTCTGAAAACAATTATTTTTGTTTTGGAGATGTTTACCGTTAGTTCGTTCACTCGACAGTAGTCCTCCAAAATGCAGAGCTTAGCCTCGAGATCGACAGGGGAATAAGCAAAGATCGTCAAGTCGTCGGCGAAGAGCAACATCAGGAGATCATAGGTAAGCGTGTAGTCGATTCCGCGAACATCTCTAGCTCAAAAAAAGGAAACAATGTCGGCTATAAAAAGAATAAATAGAAGTGGACTGATAATTTCGCCCTGCAGTACGCTCGTTGAAATTTTAAAAAGGTCGGAGACAGCACCGGCGCTGGATGTCGAAACAGTTGCATTCACATACATGCTTCTGAGGAAACGGATTAATTTAACGCTTAAACCGAGAGTGTATAACTTCTGCCACAGAAGATCATGGGGGACAGAGTCGAAGGCGCGGCGGTAATCTACGAACAAGGCATAACACTTCGCGGCCTTACGCCTTAACTGAATCTGGGCGGCAGCCAGAAGGGTGAAGATGTTTTCTTCGGCGGAACGACCCCTTCTGAATCCGGACTGCTCATCGGGCAGTACGTTGGCTCGAGTAGTCCATGCATCCATCCTCTCCACGACTATCTGGGACAGAAGTTTCGCAAACGCATTGGTAATAGCAATCACGCGATAATTTTCCGGGTTGTGCCGGTCGCCTTTCTTGAAGAGCATGAACAAATTGACACTCATCCAGCCGTCCGGAATTTTTTCATATAATAAGATGTAATTTAAAAGGTCAAGAACAGATTCCCGCCAAGTTCCCCTTAAAAGTTTAATAAGTTCCGCTGGAAGGCCATCGGGGCCAATGGCCTTGCCGGATTTCAATTTGCTCAAGCTCCTCAGGAGCTCGCACTCTGTGATAGGGACATCCAAAACATTATCGTAGGTACCAAAAAAGGTCAGCATAGCAGGAGTCTTGGGCGGATATAATGTTGCCAAATGCATGTTCCATGATTCGATGGAGACTGCCGGAGCTCGCGGGAAAGACCGTCTGAGTGTGCGAACCGTAGCCCAGAATGTACGAGACTCCCTGACATTGGCAAATTTGGCCGTAATCGACATTGCGTGGCTTCTTCTTGAGTTCTGGATGGTTTGAACGTAAGATTTTCTGTTATCAAGATAGGTTTTTTCCGAAAAATCAGAAAAGTTCCTACGCAAGTCAGCCAAAGCTCGACCTACTGATCTCCGAGCTTTCCGGCAGTCGGTATCGAACCAGGGCTTGCAGGAGCGCGTTACCTCATGGCGGACGTGAGTCTCACGCAATAGACCAGCCGAATTAGCGACATTTAGTAGAAAGGAGGAGAAGAGAGGGAAGGTCGCATCACTTGGGTACTGTTTAATATAGCAGGAGGGCAAGATTTGTCTAGCACCTCGACAAATTTGCTAAGACCTTCAGCAGAAAGATGGAACCTCCGTCTTCCTCCTACCGCGGCTACAACTCTCGAAGCTTCCTGAGTAGAAAAACACAGCGCCAATTTAAGCACGACGGAAAGATGGTCTGAGCCTCCAGAAATCGTCCCAATTTCAAGGTCATTAACATATATTAGGTGATCACCAGAGATCCAGACCAAATCAACGGTGCTGCGGCCTCGCTCGCTGAAAAAGGTAAAATTGGCCGGACTGTCGGTTTTCGTGCGACCGTTAAGGAGAACAAAACTGTTTTTGAACATAAAGTCATATAAACGAGCACCTCTTGAGGAGAGTGTGCGGTCACGCGTGAGCCTATCGGATACAAGAAGGGTGCCATCAAAAGTCTCTGAAAGACCACGTTCTAAATCAAGGGAGCCCACCCGAGAATTGAAATCACCTCCAAGTATCATTATAGCTGTAGGATAACAAATAGAAAATTTATCAATGCTTAGTTGCAGGCTGTCTAGTAAAAAAGTAAGGTCGGATTCTGGGGGAAAATAAAAAGAACCAAATATTGCATAGTGCGGCGACGATTTAACAATTGAAAAAATCCAGTTATCGGTGATTTCAAGGATCTCGGGGGAGCCCTGTGACGGAATAATGGTTAAAAGGTCACCGCAGTACCTTCCTCTGTTGCCAGCACGCGTTGCCGGAGCGCTGCTGAGCAAATGATCTTGAAAGCTCGGCAGAATTACCTCTTCATGGCTCCAGGTTTCGGTGAGATTAAAGATGTTCGCTGCAGTTGGGTCGACCAAAGACATATTTAAAGGACCATGGATGTTCCAGAAGAGGGTTGTTAGCTCAGTGACAGCCGGATCCTTCGGAACACTCGCAAGATGGTGATTGAAGGTCGGCAGAGTGGCCAAAGTAGATCGAGGTAGAAGCCTGTGCGCAAGAACCGCCGAGTAACAACGACCGCCCCCGTCCTTGCTTACAGGGACGGTTTCAAGGCGTTTTTTGTATGTGGCAAAGCTGAAGAACTGGATGGAGTCCACACTGGCGAAATCGAGATGGGAGCCGTCTTGCTCACGCATCGAAAATTGTCATGTTCATCGGACCAAGCATACCAATCATCATCAATCTGCAGGCGAAGATGACGTCTCACTACCTTCCTTCCATCCTGGGTAGCACGCTTTGCCAATTCACGAGCGCGAAAGGCAATCTTCGACTCACGTTCAGTCAAGGCCCCGGAGATGAAAACAGTTTTGCCAGCAAGGAATCTCCGCTTATTCGCCAAAATGGATGCCTTTGCACGGGATGAAACCAACTCCACCAAAATAGTGAGAGGCGATTTTTTGATGACGTACGCTACATCGAGTTTAAAAGTTGCCGAGACAAACTGCTCGACAGAGGCAGTGACGTCATCGGCAGTTCTGAGGCCTTTAATTATGATATTTTTCTTCCTCGTAGCTCGGTCGAGCACTTCATACTTGGTCGTCAGTCGTTTGATTTCTTCGTCCTTAGCGGCAATGGTTTTCTTGAGGCCGCCAATTTCAGCCGTGACTTCAGTCTTAAAAGAAATGAAGGCATCGAGGATCTGAGAAGACTCAGTTCGCCTTTCCAGATTAGCCTCGTCAATCTTGCTGTTTACTGCGTCAATTTTTGTTGTCAAGGCGCCGATTGTCGAGTCTTTCAGTTGCTGGAAAGCGTCGGCGTCCATTGCGGAAAAAGCAGCAACTGGAGCGGATTTGTTGGGAGAAGATGGACATAGGCGAATTTTCGCCGGTTGCGAAACTTCTTCCTCAGCAATCTGCTGTTTATCCGGCGAACGTTGACGCTTGACCGTCTCGTAGAAGTTGGTGATAGAGGCTTGGGTGGGGCTGTTAAGCTGCCGCCATCTCGACGCAGTCGAGGGTCGGCCCACCGCAGAAGTAGTTGGTAGCGGAGAAGAGAGAGGCACGCCCCTAACACCGGTAGTCGTAGATACGGGCGTCGGCTCTGAGCAAAGCGTTGGGGGAATCCCCTCCTTCGACATAAGAGACTCCCGGTAGCTGCTGCCTCTGGCGAAGGCTCGTAGAAGCAGGGAGACGAGCGGAGAGCTAAGCAGCAGACAGAGTGTCGGAAACTACGTCACAGATGCGCACTGAAGAGTGCGCATCACAATAGCGAAAATTGCTCCGACCACGTGGCACAGAAAAATAAAGAATCAAAATGCACTACCAACTTGCTTCTACAAACGGAGAGAAGTAGAAACAGGCACTCCCGCACTAGAACAGAGAGTGACAGGTGACACCACGGTTTGACAGAAGGTGTCAATGACAGCCAGGTGTAGGTTATGTCACACTGCCGAAATTTAAGAGACGGCGAAAAAAAAATAACTTCGCGTCAATATAACAGAAAAAAACTACAGAGCAAAGGGAGATCGATCGCGAGAATCGATATGCAGCGTGTAATTCTGCAAACACCGGAGAAAGCTCAAAAAAATAGAGAAATAACGGGAGCAGATAAAAGCAGGTGCTAACGGTTGCGCAACCGGAAACGAATCACTACAATATTACGGTTTCTGTAATTACCATTAGTTATGGGAACAGTATTAAAAATAAAATTAAGACATTATATAGTAATAAACCTCTTAATTAATTAAAAGAAATGAATTTTACTAAAATGTATTCATCTAAATATTATAAATGTTGAGTTAATTAATGACGTTAATTCAAATTGATAAATGATTAATTATTTACTGAGTTGAAACAGAGTTCACTCATAAATTAAAGAGGACTGAAATAATAATTTTAAATATACATAAGTTAATTTAGGAATATAGAAAGTTGTGCCAAGAAGTGTATATAAACAATGATCAATACTAATCTCAATAAAATAGATTTTCAAATATGTTTGGATATTGTTGTTTAATAACATCTAATTTAAATAGTGAAAATAACTCAACTTATTTTATTAAATGACTTATTCAATACTTAATTAAAAATATTTGTCGACTATCGTATTCCGTTTATTGTATACACTATAAATACATATTTGCACATATACACAAAGATTAATCCTTTAGTCTCTATTCACGAAAAGGGTTACATGAAGTTCGAGCGCCAATTTTGTAACTTGGCAACTGTCGAACTTTCGGACATTCAAACACAATACGGTTGAACTTTTACAATTCAATTTTATTCGGGCGCCATTTTGTAACTGTTTTAGGGTTATGGAATAAATTAATAAGTAACTCGTGCCAACAGTTACAAATGTGCCAATAATCAACAAAGCCACCACCCGGAAAAAAACAACACAAGTAAATACTTGAAATAAAAATATGATGGGTGACAATTAAAGGAGAAGGGAATTCAAATTGGAGAAGGATATGGTTTCGGAAAAATAAAAGTCTATATAATATTGTAGATATAGAACAAAATATTTATAGCCTGAGAGAAATGCTAGAAAGCCGGAACAGAGCCGGTACTTACAAGAGTTGGTGCGTCGCAAGATATGGCAAGTCTCTCTCTCTCTCGTTTTATATATTCCAATAATGGACGCCGCTTGTCCCTGTTTCGTAAATCGCACGCTGGATTTCGCCGAAGGGTTTCAAAACGGGGACGTCGGTTGTTCACTGGCACAAAGATGTCCCACTATATATGGACGACTGTCCTTACACAAAATTTGCTACCTGATGTGAAATTAAACAAAAAATTGGCAACAGAAAACGCACGCGTGTTCGCGGATTAACGGTTTCTCGAGGTCTGGTTTCCTAATTACCTGTGAGTATGCACGTGCCTCTCGACAGTGTTGCCGGCTCTCGCTGCTTTGGTAGTCTGCTAGTTTTAAAATATCCCAAGTCTTATAATTATTACGTATTACGAGACGGAACTGTCGCCGGAGTCTGGGGAATAACGGAATGCTTTTTCCTATAACTAGATACTAAAACAAATATGGAACAGCTATTCCGTTACAAATGCATTAAAGTTGCAGCGCATGTTGTAATGAACATGTAATGTAAGAAAAGCAGATTAATGAAAATTCATTATATCACTGTAACGTGAGTTTTCCCCGGACTGCTCGGGCCACGACTTAGCCGGTACACCAGGGTCGAAAACGAGCAGATATAATTTTACTCTAAACGGTCGAACCAGAGAAGGAAGTTTTTAGTGAAATGAAACGAACGGTTTAGCTGGTAAAAGTACAAATATATTCTATAGTTCTTACTTATACAACTGTCCAAGTATAGTGAAGTGCGGCTTGCCGCTCAGCCGTGGAGTGTGGTTCGTGTAGAGAAGCTTAAGACGGCGGTATGTTATAATTTCCCCGGTGGTATCGATTACACCCGAAAGCAAAACGGGACCGTAAACGGACGGAAGGTAAAGCCGGCCCGGCAAAACCAGAATGGAACGGGAAGTAAAACCCAAGGCACCGCACGTCACAGTGCCCCAGTATAGGAAGACGAAGTGCCGCGCGTCACCGCACTCGACCCAGGTATCGAAACAGGGAGGTCGGATCAAATCCAGAGCACAGCGCGTCACCGTGATCCAGAGTAGGAGGATGAAGTGCCGCGCATCACAGCACTACACCCAGGTATCGGAACAGGGAGGTCGGGCTATAAACCCGACTCTTCCAGGAAGGAGAAGAACCCGCGCGCCACCGAGTCTCGGGGAAGAGGAAGCCCGTGGGATAACGGGCGGAAGGAATTCTGAGAATTCGGGCGAGCGCCCGTGCTTAAATATCTATTGGCCGGAGGGGTAACGGATCCGCGAGCAATCGCGGCTGCGCGCGGGCGGATTCGCGGAAGGTAGGAATTCGATCGCCGCAGGGGGCGCGTGAGTAACGACGGTTGCCTATTCGGAAGTTGCGCCGCGAGAAACTTTCGTTTCATCACTATCAATAAACACTCTAAGAAAATGTACTTGAAGTTTCGAAGGTCCGACGAACTATTTGTCAGGGTGCGCCACAGAGCTAAAATAATCAAATAAAGTTATCAAAATATGGAAATTGTTTATTTGTTATGTTTTAATGGGGAAAAAAGTGAGAGCTCCATGATACCTTTATTTGATTATTTTGTCACTGCAATTCCTATGAAAATTGTTCACTGAATATTCGGAAGATCAAGTACATTCCAAGAAACATGTCAAATGATTAAAAACTCAATCATTCTATAAAAAATCAGTAAAAAATGTGCAAATCGATAATAAATCGGTACATCAAGAAATTGATTAATAAATTAGTAAATCCACTAAAAAATAGTAAACCGATTTAAAAATCAGTAATAAATCACTAAAGAAATCAATATATCTTCAAAATAAAATTATTTACAAATTATGTTAATCAATAGTACACGGAAATAACGAATTAGTTGGACCTACTATTTAAATAGTTAGATATGACGCAACTAAAGTTTTTAGTTGTTTTTATTACTTAAATAGTAAATCTAACTATCTAATTTGTTATGTTAACCACAATTCATTCCGCCGGAACGTAATTGATTCAATTTGGTCCAACTCCCATGAAACAGAATTAATTTCCTTGCAAAACAGATACGCGTGTTCTGATTTGATAAAAATTTTTAAAACGTGACGTTACGACGAATCAGAAAAGGAAACTCAGTGTCTCTGTATTAAAATGTCTGTGCATGGGATTTGAAAGAATCTGGAGACGTTCCGGCGGAATGAATTCCTGCCCGGATGGGAGTGCGCCCTGAGAGTCGATAATGAGGGAAACCAATATATATTTATCGAGTTTTCCTTCAATTTCGTATAAACTAAACAAGCCGCCTGCTTGTTACAAGATATAACACACGTAGGTAAGATTACGTTAAGTTCAAGAAATCTTAATTGTCTGCACTCTTCGTGTGAAAAAGAATATATGTATTTGTTTATACAGCCAGATTGTTTTTTGAAGAAGTCGCAGAACTGTATTTATTATTTAATTTGATATGTGTTAATTGGGTTACACTTTTTTAAGGTTATACTTATAAAGCAAGAGAGAAATAATCGTTGTATAGGTATTTAATATTTAAGTACAATATTTATACGAAACAATTTTATTACTTTGTGGTGTTCAGTGTTTCCTTGTTTTCAGTTTTCATAAGCATGATTAGGTGAAGCCAGTAAGTTTACGTTAATTTAGTTGGTAATGTAGGAAGTGAGATTAGTGGTGATAAGTTGTCAAACTGCAAAGAAGTTTTGCAAGTTCTTTTTTTCTATACCCGAATAGCTGGCTCCACTGTTCATGAACGTGCAAATGATGAAATTGACAAGGTTCTGCCAGTTTGGAATAATACTCGATTACCAACCATGCTGCTATAAAATTTAAAAAATTACATAAAAAATGGGAAGAAGTACAGAAACATTTTGGTGAATCATTTAATAAAGAGAAAGAAGACAAATTTGTTGAAGATTCATATAAATTGTTTGATGTTGCCTCACAAGATGCCTTAAACAGGATTGATGACAAGAAAAAAAAATTTCTTCTCCATCAAAGAAAGAAATGAAGTGGTTGCATCCCTAATTTTAATTCTGAAATATTGGGCACAGAAAATCAAGTTAATGCAGTATGTCAGATGGAAGCTGAGGAATTGGAATTTCAACACGATGAACTAAGTTAATTTTGAAAAATTAGTTTGAATATAGATTGGTTTAGGTGGATCATTTTTTCAAAATTAGTTTCTAAATATCGAGGAGTGAAATTTTTATTCTGAAAATTTAGTGATTATGCAACTTACTTCTACGGGTGAATTTTCAGTGTTACTGATGAGTCATTGTTTTTGCTTTCCGGTTAGGAGTAAAGTTTTTACCCTAAGTTGTGAATTGAAAATTTCTAATGTGTCTAGTGAAAAACTCTAATAGTAATAGTGAATGTTTTCACTCAACCAAGAATGAATAATTTTCCGATTTGGAATCAACTCGTTTGCAGATTGAATACATAACAGTGTTGACTTCTCGATGAAGTGAAATTTTGTATACATTGATTCACGTTCCACTTTATACAACTGAAATTTCAGTCAAGAAAATTTAGAGAGTATATTTTACTTATTTACTACAAAATAGGTTATAAAATTATATTTTCATTTTTCAGCTCAAAATGAACAATTGATTTCTAGTCAAGAAAGTAGTCAAATTGTAACTGAATCAAGTTCACAACAATTATCTGAAGAATGTTCTGACTTTGAACCGCCGAAGCCAAAAAGATTACGAGGATCTTTCAATCCAATAACTCCCAAAGTAGTTGCTACACTGGGCAAGTGAACGAAATGCCGTCCATATTGTTGCAGCTGTCTCGGAAGCTTTGCATTTTGATGTCAATAGTCCAATCCTAAATCGCACATCTTTACAATGCTACAGAGAAAAGTTACAGGAAGAACAAGCCAAGAAAATCAAAGAATATTTCAAATCAGCTGATATCGATAATCTTATTTTACACTGTGATGGTAAAATTATTCCTGATTCATTAAGAAATACAGGTTCCGAAAGATTACCGGTACGTGTTTCCAACGATCAAATTTCAAAACTTTTGGGAGTTCCGGAATTAGAAAATGGATATGGCATTACACAAGCTGACGCTGTTTTTAAAATTATTGAAGATTGGGGACTTTCTAAGAACACACAGGCATTTTGTTGTGATACCACTGCGTCCAATTTAGGGACGGAAAAAGGTGCAGCGACTTTTTTGGAAAGGTATTTTAAAAGATCCATTTTATATTTCCCCCGCCGTCACCATATTTTTGAAATTTTTCTCAAAGGCGTTTTTGAAAGTAAATTTCATAATAGTATTTCATTTAAATCGCAACCTCGTGACGATTATCGCGAATTATTACAATTGACAAAAATATTTTTAGGCGTCGTTCCAAAAAATGACGTAAAATTCTATGTTCCTGGTCCTTGTCACCACGCTAAGTGCATGGCAAACGCGAATTATTCTTTAAAAATATACTTATTTCGAGATGAATTTAAATTGGCAATAAAAGAAGAAACATCGTTGGCTGAAATTTGCATCTTCATTGTAAAAGTGTATATCAGAGCATGGTTTTTAGCTCCTATTGCGCAAAATGCTCCAGCTCATGATTTAAAATTTTTGAAAAAGCTAAATGATTACCAAAATATTAATTCAAGTATTTCAACAGCGGCACTAAACAAACTTAAAAATCATTTATGGTATCTAAGTCCTGAAAATGCAGCAATATGGGTTTCTTTGACGATGATCCGTCCGTAAATATAAAGAGAAAAATGGTACTAGCATTGGAGGAAATAGAAACGGACTCCTTGAAAAGAATATATGTTAGTGATCGTGATATTTCTTATATTTGTAAAAAAGAATTATACGATTTTATCAACTCCCAATCACCACATTTATTCAAAAGATTTAAAATTAACGATCAGTTTTTCAAAAAAGATGTTAATACTTGGATTGATGATGAAGATTTTATTAAAGGTAGAGAAATGTTTAAAAAAATTATGGTTCTCAACGACTTGGCCGAGAGAGGTGTAAAATTACTAGTTGGTTGAGAGTTATGGGCTACTTACGTCGTTGTATGCTGAGCAAAAGTAGCTGGGTAACACCCGTGAAATTCTGTGTGGAAAAAGTAGTAAGCATTTTTCGTTTAAACTGATGCGTTAACACTTATTTGAAAATAAAGATCGTCTTATGCATATCACTTGTGGCAGTAATTACAGAACACAATAACAGTTTCAGGATAACCTACGTGCTGTTGGTCGGGATTGGAGAAAAGAAAAACTTTCACGCATATATATATATTTTTATAAAGAAGTATATTTTTTATATATACATCACACATGTTTCATAATTTCATATAAAAAATGTGTCTTTGTCTCTCTCTGTACTGGCACTTAAAATGATGTTTGAATTTGCAGACACGTTTCCGCATCAATTAACAATATTTTTCATGTCTGCAGAATTATAACGCCTGAGAATTGTGTGATCGTCTTGTACAACGTCGAGCTTTATAAATAATAGGTGTAAAATTTATATAAAAAACTTATAAGATCTCTTATTGATTACTTTCACTTACAAAATGCGCGCGCGTTTGGAAAAATTTCGACATCTCATCGTTTTCGGAATTCGAAAGGAAGATCTGGAGTCGGATAATTTTATCCAATGTTTGGTCTTGCAGTGCTTGGGGGAAGAGTAGGATACGTCGCAGGTTTACCAGTCGGTGGTGAGTATGTTTGTGTAAATAGTATGATACTGTACAAAGGAGTGGGATATGGCGGGGGAGTGATAGTTACATATGTTGGTCTTGGAGATGAGGGGGGAAGGTAAGGTGGAGGCCTTGTCGCTGGTGGAGGTTGTTCTTTAGGTGGAAGATAGGTAGGTTTTTGTGTTGTAGGCGGTGTAGTTCTAGGAGTCACAGGGGGAGGTGGCCTTGTCACTGGAGGCGGTGGTGGCCTTGTCACTGGAGGTGGCGGCGGCCTGGTGACAGGAGGTGGTGGAGGCCTGGTAACAGGAGGCGGAGGAGGCCTAGTTACTGGCACGTGGTGGAGGTCGTATAACAGGTGGTGGAGGCGGAGGTCTTGCTCCAGTCGGCCTTGGAGGCGGGGGATTCGAAGCAATCGACACTTGTGGAGGTGAAGGAGGCAATATGGAGGTTGGGTTGGACGTTGAGTTGGTGGAGGCCTATAGGGTGGTGGAGTTGGCCTGGGTGGTGGAGGTGGAGGTGGAACATATGGAGGTTTAGTTGGTGGAGGTGGTGGTGGAAGAGGAGCTTTAGTTATCGGAGGTGGCGGAGGTGGAGGTACATAAGGTGGCCGAGTAGGTTGCGGTAGAGAAGGGGGTAAGTATGGTGGTTGAGTTGGCCTCGGTGGTGGTGGAGGAGGTCTAGTCGGTGGTTGTGTTGGAGGCGGAGGCCTATAGAGAGGCGGCTGGTGTCTGTGTTGGTCGTGGTGGAGGAGGCCTTGTTACCGGTGGAGGTGGTGGAGGCCTTGTTACCGGTGGAGGTGGTGGAGGCCTTGTTACCGGTGGAGGTGGTGGAGGCGGTACATAAGGTGGTCTTGTTGGTGGTGGTGGTGGAGGTGGAGGACCTGCAGTTTGTGGAGGATTATAAGGTCGAACAGTTGGTGGAGGAGTTGGAGGAAGGTATGGTTGTTTAGTTGGAGGAGGTGGGGAAGGTGGTGTACGAACCGGAGCAGGTGTGTGGTTTGCACTGGTGGAGGTCTGGTTGGAACAGTTAAAGGTTCTGAAGGAGAAGGATATAAATATGGAGGGGTTTGCGGTGGTGGAGGTAGTCTTGTTTGAACTGGTGGTGGCCTAGTTACAGGCGGCGGCGGTGGCCTAGTTACAGGCAGCGGCGGTGGCCTAGTTACTGGCGGCGGTGGTGGCCTAGTTTGCACTGGTGGAGGCCTTGGTGGTTAAGTCAAAGACTGCTGCGGCGTTGGATAATTGTATGAGAGAGTCTGTGGCGTTGGTGGTGGCCTTGTTTGAACTGGTGGTGGTATTGTCACTGGCGGTGGTGGAGGTCTCGTCACCGGCGGTGGTGGTGGTGGCCTCGTCACTGGTGGTGGCGGTGGCCTTGTCATTGGCGGCGGTAGAGGCCTAGTTACCAGTGGTGGTGGTTTTGTTTGCACTAGTGTCGGACGTGTCGGCGCTGCCTGTGTTGGAAATGGAAAAGGCTTGCTTGGCGCTGGATAGATATACGGCGACGTCTGAGGCTGCAGTGGTGGCCTTGTCTGAACTGGAGGCGGCCTGGTAACTGGTGCCGGGGGCGGCCGACTTACTGTCGGCGGCGGAGGCCGTGTTACTGGCGGCGGAGGTGGCCGTGTTTGCACTTTCGGTGGAGTCCTGTAAATGAAAAAATGGAGATGATAAATTATTCGATGCAAATTTACTGACTGAATACGATGCACCATAGCGCACTATCGTTTAACGAGTGGTTACACCACTGTAAAATTTTGAAAAAATCAAAGAATTTTTTTTTGCTTAAAAATCCTTCGAACCCTCTAGAATACGAAGAAAAAAGTTTTATACGTGAAACTAATTTTTTTCATCGAAATTTCGAGCAATGTACCGAGCGAGGCGGGCGACTCCGAAACGGTATTTATAATACAACTCCAAACTTTAAATGCGTTTTTCTCGAAACACGTTTTTTTATCGCGGCAAACAGTATAATTCAAACAGTTTTTAATATTTTCGCTCGAATTTTTATACAGTACCTACAAAACAACATTTCGAAGTAAAATACGTACGGAATTTTTGATACGTTGCTTTGCCGATTTTATATTGTCAAAATACGTCACTTTTTTTAGGTAAAAAATGAACACTTTTATTGAAATGGTCGCCAATTAATCAAATATCAATGTTTCGAAAATTCCGTACGTACTTTACTAGATATACATAAAGAGAATTATTTTTTTGCCATTACAGTGGTGTAACCCCTTAAAAGACACAAAACTGTGCGTAATAAACTATTGAATTTTACACGCTTATAATATTAAATAAATATTAATTAATTATATTAAAAGCAAGTCGATACTCGTATGTATTCGTCACATTCATTGTTACCATATAGTAAAGTCTACGGATAATTGACAGGTCAAAACACGTAAATACCATGAATAGATAAATGCATAGGGAATAAGCGTGCCATCTTCTCTCTTTCTAATTACTGCTAGCTTCTTCCATCAGTTCTATATTATACATTTTAATACACGCTATTCGGAATAGCACAGATGTTTGAAATGTTTAAAGTTTTAAACGCGAGCAAAACAAACCATCAATTGTTCTATCAAGTTCGCCCGATACTTGACAGTCGTCATAAATGCACGCGATTTGATGTTGCCTAACGTCTTCAAAATCGCATAAGTAGTCTTCAGTGGGCCCCGGAGGACAGTCTATTCAAGTGCGGACATCGAGACTGGTCTCAACATGTTTCAAATTGTCCATTTAAAATAATATAAAAAATGCACGCGATTTGATGTTGTCGAACGTCATCAAAATCGCATGATTAATCTTCAGCGGGCCCTGGAGGACACTCTATTCAAGTGCGGATATCGAGACTGGTCTTAAAATTGTTGAAATTCTCCATTTAAAATAATATCAAAAATGCACGCGATTTGATGTTGCCTAACGTCTTCAAAATCGCATAAGTAGTCTTCAGCGTGCCCTGAAGGGCACTCCATTCAAGTGCGGACATCGAGACTGGTCGTAACATTTTTTAAATTGTCCATTTAAAATAATATAAAAAATGCACGCGATTTGATGTTGCCTAACGTCTTCAAAATCGCATAAGTAGTTTTCAGTGGGCCCTGGGGGGCAGTCTATTCAAGTGCGGACATCGAAACTGGTCTTAAAATTTTTCAAATTGTCCATTTAAATTAATATCAAAAATGCACGCGATTTGATGTTGCCTAACGTCTTCAATATCGCATCAGTAAGTTTCTGATGGCCGTGGCGGGCAGCGTATGCAAATGCGAGCATCGGGACTGGTCTGTAAATTCTTTATACATTATTTTGCAACAATATCAGTAATGCCAGATTACTTTTGAGCACGATTATTTTACTATTTCTTAACTTTATTTCTTTGAATTTGGTTATGCGCACTTCTGACGGCTGGCAAGTATGGGGTGGACTTGATAGTGCAATTGAAGGTTTGTTTTGCTCGCGCTTAAAACTTTAAACGTTTCAAACATCTGTGCTATCTAGTCGGATTATGTGAGATTTATTACTATTTAAATATTCTTATTGTAAATTATTTATTAATATTAGAATTTTAAACGTAGAAATAATGGTCATTACAGTTCAATTGATGTTTATTAACAAAAAATTTTTCTACGTTTAATATTCTAATGTTGATTACACAGTTCATTTATTCAAGATATTTTTATATAATAATTATTTATTAATGCTACCTTTGTTAACGAAGGGATGTATTGACCTAGGGTTGACCCGCCAGGTCATTCCTATAGATAAAATACGGAACAGAGGTCATCTCCTTTCGATTATGGCGGAGGTTGCCTAAATTTGGGAAAGAGAAAATTGTGTTACTTGGTTTGATGAAATTGCGCAATGACTTTAAACGCGTCTGAACCTGTATACATGGAAAAATATATGGTGGAAATGATCGGCGGGTAATCAGCGATGACGATGATCTTGAAAATGCTATAATGCTAAAGTTAATGGATCTAACAAAGAGTACGCGAGAGAGAGAGAGAGAGAGAGAGAGAGAGAGAGAGAGAGAGAGAGAGAGAGATGGTAGTAGAACGCAGGAGGAAAGGTCATTATTAGAATTTTACGTTCACTTTCACAATACGGTTCCTAGCCTACGATGTATTTCGACATAGGCATCGAGGAGCGACTCTGATGTAGCAATAGCTGACCTTTAATGAAGGCAACTTTTGCAATTTTAGCCAGTACTTTTCAATATATATGATGTAATTTTTTAAGATCACGCATTAGAAAGAGGCCGCCTGCAATGACGATCTAAAGGCAGGACATTTTTATAACAATATTAGATACTAGGGGGTAGGCGCCAGGTCTGTTGAACGCGTTGAGACTTGCTTAGCGGCTTTGCAACATTAATTTCAAAATGGTCTTAGCAGTTTTGGGTGAAGGGACTCGACGGTTTTGTCTCTATTAGAGATCATTGAGATACGCTAATTAATCTGTCAGCTGCTGTAACCCTCTGTACCGTAATGCAATGAATAATATTCTCCAACGATATCTTCACCCCATTGGGAATGTGAGGATTGGCCCATAAGAACGAATTGATTTTCTCAATCTTTTCGATGGATTCTCGAATGAAGTTGGAAAACTGATCCTCAGTTGCGTCTTATTCAAGCGTGTTGTAAACTCTCTTCAAGGCCTCTTCCCATGACGAAAAAATCTGCTTGACATCTACTATATTGATTTAGAAATACAATATTTGAAATAGAGGTGCTTACGTGCTGTCAAACATAGACACAGGAACGCGACATTCCTTTGAAACGATGTCTGGACCTATACACAATTTCGAAAGTTTCGGGAAAACAAATATACGGTGAATAAATGATCGACGGATAATCGAAGACCGTGAAAACGGTATACTGCTAATGTTAATGGATCGAACAAACAGTATGCGAGAGCGAGAGAAATGGTAGTAGGACGCACGAGGAAAAGGTCATTTTACTTTCGCTTTCAATAAGGTTCCTAGCTTACTATGTATTTCCACATAAACACGGAGAAGCGGCTATAATGTAGCAATATCTGACCTTCAATGAAGGCGACTTTAAAAATTTATTTTTCAACAGTCCACACATGGCAATACTACATCGGAATGATTGAATTGGGCCGCTTCCTTTCTATTACGTCACGGATTGCCGAAATTTGGGAAAGAGGAAATGTTTTGAAGAAATTGTGCATTGACCTTATTACAATGATTAATGATTTTAAACGCGTCTGGACCTGTATACAATTTCAAAATTTTCGAGTAAACAAATCGATGTATTTCCACGTAGATGCGCGTATAATCACGCAGACGCGAATATAATGCATCAATAGCTGACCTTCAATGAAAGCGATTTTTCAAATTTGTTTTTCGACACATGGCAATTATTACTACGGCCAACACTTTTTAATCTCTCAGATTGAATTTTGAAAGATCAAGCATTAGAAAGACGTCATTTTCAACGATAATGTAAAAACATTTTATTAATAACACAATTTACCTTCTCTATTCATTAGATAATGTTACGCAATAAATTACCTATGTTTTTCGATCTTCACAGCCTTCGTTATTTATAATAACAATACATGAAATTGTTTATAATAACCTCCTTTCGCTGCTGACCTTCTTACAGCTCACTTGGGGCGCCGAAACCCCCCTAGCCCCTCTACTATAGGCGATTCTTATCCCATACCCAATTTTGTCGATATATTGGACCAACTAGAAAGTGCTAAATACTTCTCAACATTTAACATTGCCTCTGGATTCCTACGAATAAAAATGCACGAAGCCGACTCTCACAAAACATCATTTTCCACCCCACACGGACATTGCAAATTTGCCGGAATGCCGTTCGGATTAAAAAATGCACTAACGACCTTTCAAAGATTAATGGATATAATTCTATCAGGCCTACAAGGCAACGAAATTGTTGTATATCTGGTTGACATTGTAATATACGCATCATCTCTAGAGGAACATAAATTCAATTGCGAGAAATTAATGAAACGATAAAGAGACGCAAACCTTAAACTACAAACAGATAAATGCGAATTCTTGAGAAAAGAAGTATGTTATTTAGGTCATATAATAAGTGAAGAAGGCCTCAAACCAGATCCAAATAAAATTAACTGTGTAGAAAAATTCCCAATACCCAAAAACCAACAAAATATTAGGCAATTTCTCGGTCTTGTAGAATATTATCGTAGATTCATCGAAAATGTTTCATATGTAGCAAAACCGCTATCAAATCTTTTAAAAAACGACGTACCTTTTAAATGGGAAAAAAAAGAAAATGACGCCTTTAATACACTAAGGGAAAAATTATGCAATGCACCTGTCTTACAATATCCGTTCTTCAATGAACCCTTCATAATCACTACAGATGAATCAAGATTTGCGATTGGCGCAATATTGTCACAAGTCGAAATAGGAAAAGATAGGCCTATTGCCTATACTTCCCGTGTATTGAATGATCACGAAAAAAATTATGAAACCTACAAGGAAGCCTTTGCAATATATTACGCCATATTACACTTCAGGCCTTACGTGTATGGAAAGCACTTTACTGTAGTTGCAGATCACAAACCCCTTGCATCAATTTAGAACAAAAAAGGATCCAAATTCTAGAGTTGCCAAATGGCTGTATAATTTATTGGAATACGAATTTAATGTAATACATAAAGCAGGAAAATCAAATGTCAATGCCGACGCACTATCCAGAAATCCAGTAGAAATACTAAAAATTGAAGATCAGAAATGAAAACAACATACAGGTAATATCATATCAAGAATGATAGATAAAATGGGATGGCAAGGAGCAGGAATTGGAAAATACAATCGAGGAATTAAAAACCCAATCAAACTAGAAACACAAACAGATAGAAAAGGTTTAGGATACGTAAGAAACGGCGACAAATGGAATTATTTCTATGAAGACGCGCAACAAGAAACACAACTACTAAAACCTATAACATTTGTAAAAAGTAAACAAATATTAAACGAACGAAATAATTCAAACAAGTAGTTTTAAACAACCCCATATACAATATCAAACCACCTAAAGACACAACTACTCAAGTAAACTATAATGGCCCTCGATATACCTTACCTGCTAACATGTCATTTTGTATCAATTGCAATAAACGCAAATATCGGAGCATACGCAATACGCGACAACCAGAAAGATTACAAATAAACAATAAAGTCCAAAGAAAAAGGAAGGAATTTGAGAAATAAAATACCAATCTACTAAAACTCTACAAAACTCACAAACCAACAATAGAACAAATAAAGACAAAAATTACGGAAGTGAAGCATATTCTAAATCAGACGAAGAGAAAGTAACCAAGAATTATACAAAACAATTTTGAAAACAACGATGTAGACTCCGATGAAGAAAACCACATCGGAAAAAGTAAATATTACAAAAATATAATAGAAATAAAAAACCATTTCTACATGCAAAATGAAAATATAGTATACTTTATAACCTTAACATGTTTACCTTGCGATAACGATTCAATAGAACTGAAATAGGAAAACGAGTTACTAAAATTTGATAACATAAAACTAAACAAGGTCGTTAATACCAAGAAAATCAACAAATGTCACATAGCACTTCCATTGCAACTGCAGGAGAAAGCCAATTAACGGTACAAAATAATATAAAAATCCTTATTCAGTCACTAAAAAAAGAAACAAACAAACTAGAATTGCAAACCCTTAGTATTTCAAAATCAGACAATATAGCAGGTGTAGAATGGTCTAGTGTATTAGGAATGATACAACAACAATTTAAAAATTCAAATAAAAAATAATAATCTGCATTGGAATAATAAGATATATAAATAAATATATAGAGATGAGATAATGAGAGAATTACACTCAACACCAATAGGCGGACATAAAGGAATAAACAAAACATTAAAAAGAATTAACCCTTTGAAGCACACATTTTTATTTAAATTGAAAAAGGTTGGAATTTACCACTGGGTTTTTTTTTTGGGTGGCTGATTACGAATATGACTTCTAGGTCACTCTTATAAAACTAACTAGGATTAAAACCAGACAACCAATGATTGTATCAGACACTCCCAAACCAGCCATAAAAAAATAGCAATGGACATTGTAATTTCAAATAATAAAACAGAAGAAGGCTACGAAAATATACTTACAATACAAGATAACCTAACAAAATATTTAATAGCAACTCCCCTAAAAAAAGTAACCGGTTCAGATATCGCAGAAGCTCTAGTAACAAGATTAATGTGTGTACTTGAAACCCCGAAAACAATACTAACAGACCAGGGTAAAAACTTTTTAAGCAAAATAATGAAAAAAATGGCAAAATTATTCAACATAAAACAAATGAAATCAACAGCATTTTATCCTCAATCAAATGGATCTCTAGAAAGATCACATCACGTGATCACGATCACGTGACTGGGATACATGGTAAGAGTTAGCTACATTTTCATACAATACATTCATTCACGAATGTACAAAATCCACCACATTCGAATTAATGTTCGGAAAAACAGCAAAATTACCATCAGCCAAACCGACAGACGATGACACTCGGCTAATTTACATTGATTACGAACACGATCTAGCCTCAAAACTTTATGATATTCAAGAATATGCTCAACAAAATCTAAAAACCGCCAAACTAAAATCTAAAATAAATACTATTATGGTAAATACATAAATCCAATAACACTAAAAATCGGAGACGCAGTATTTTTACAGAAAAAAAACATAAAATAAATAAATTCGATGACGAATATCATTAATCTTCAGAACATCCGAACGAATCGAGAGTGATAGACCAGTGGTCCGCGTCGTTCCGTTTTATGGAAAAGTTCTCCATGTTTCCAGTGTCCATAACTTCTACTTCCTCCCCATGGGATTCGGTGTCAGTATTGCTTTGATTTTCTGGTTCTGGTTCCAAGGTCTTCACTCTTTTTTCTAGCTCTCTCTTTTTGGCTCTTAGAGTATAAGCTCTTCTTTTGAGTGCCTCGTGCGCTTCGTCATCATGCTCTTCTTTTAGCATCCTTTTGTTTTCCAAAATTCTAGCTTTAATATTGGCAATCTTGGCTTCTACACTTCGGTGCTCCTCCCCAGAACCTGTAGGAGCGGCACGAGCCACCGGGTCTTTCTCCCGATAGGAATTCGTGGTGGAACCACTCGACGAGTCGAGGTCCACCTGGGGTAAACATTTTACTTTAATGTGTCTTTCCATTTTTGTTTCATATTTGTTGCTAGTTACATTTCGTTTGTTCTCCCCGTCAGTCTCCTATGAGCGGTCGCCGACAGATCATTAAACGTAAGCCCCCCGGCCACGTCAAGGCAGTAACAACTTCGGGAGGATAAAATACATAACCAGGACAAAATGATAATTTATTCTCTAAGAATGGAAGAAATAACATTTGCTTTAGCTATCAGAGGAGAGAAACATATTTGTGGGTACGAAATAGCTCTTACAGAACAACCAAAATTAATAACACTAGAAAATAACAAAGGCGACGTTTTGAAAAAGCTACCTATTAATACCTTAAACCTCGACATCTTTACATATGTAAACTCGAAATTTGTCTACGTTGAAAAACACTTAAAAAAACAAATAAAGCAACTATACTGTGATGTAGTTTCACAACGATGCGCGCTAGAAAAACAAGTATTACACAATTCCCTTTCATTAATCGGTCGCCCCCTGATGAATTTGCTTACAACATAATGAAGGGACCCGGATATATGGCAGCAGCAGCCGGTGAAGTTGCTTAAATGCCAGTTAAATACCAGGAACAAAGCATGTTTATGACTCCTAAAACAAGAATATTAATAAATAAAGGCGTGCAAATCACTTGCACTAGTTTAGTTCCCCTATGTATTCAGTAAACAGCGTCTGGTATAAACTACTTCCAAACTCAGTAGAATAACAAAAACCCGACGAATTGACACCTCAAACCAAACAAACTTGGCGATACATAAATTTAGAAAACTTAGCTACAAACGGAATGAATATACAGTCAAGAAGACCTCAGAAAACTGAACGAACACATAATGTTTCCAGCTGAAAATCAGCAGCACCGAACACAATCGCCAGAGGTATCACTGGACAGATAACAAATTACCAGGGAACTGCAATAGCAAATATGATTAGTGAAAACACAATAACGAAAATGTTCAAATCAGCCACCGAGAAACTATGGAACAACTTTATGGTATTTGGAACTATAACAGCATGAATTATGGGCATAATGTTCATAATAAAATTAATTAATAGACCCCGGTAAAAATTCCGTTAGAATCTGTCAGAAAATTGCATCTTATCAGATTCTGACTGCACAATAGTGTATTTCTTTACTCGGAATTACGTATAGACGCAGTTACAAGTGAGCTATACACTGCAACGCTTTCTATCCGTAAAAGCGGAGTAGATGTTTAATTTGCCTGTAACTGGCTCCTAAACGTATTGCGACTTCTACCTGCATCTGACTGTAGAACCAAATGTAGATGTCTTATCTGTTTCTGACTGCTATGCGTTCATGCATTAGACATCCGTAATTAACTGCAATTGCACATAAATATTGTAACCGCTTATTACTGAAATTACGTATACGCGTTCTAACAGCTTCTGACGACAAATACATATTAGAAATCCGTAACCGTATTTGACTGTAAATGTGCATAAGCCTTGTGATCGGTTCCGACTGAAAATACTTATACGCGCTCTATCCGTTTCATACGGTAATTGCATATTATACATCCGTATCCGCATTTGACTGTAAATGCGCATAAGCATCGTGATAGCGTCTGACTGAAATAACATATACGCGCTCTGTCGGTTTCTAACAGTAATTGCATATTAGATATCCGTGTTCACATTTGACTGTAAATGCACATAAGCATTGTGATCACTTTCGACTGAAAATACATATATGTGCCATATCAGTTTCTTACGCCAATTACCTAGTCAACACATATTTGTCACACGTATGTAAATATTATGCAATACTTGTTCCTTCCTAAGTAACAGCTATGTAATTTGTGGGGCGCATGGAGAGTACCTGAACTCTAAAATGTCCGCCACATAACACGTATATCATGGTGAGAGAACAATGTGACATAACTAAGATGTAACATTTACGTAACAGATATATAAATGGCAATACAAATTTATATACAATATTTGCGTATATGCCATTAGCGAAATATTTATGTATATCCTTATGCTACTTTTACACCATTAATTTAATATACTCGCATATAAATATGTAACGCTTGCAAAAAAATCTGAAAAAAACTCGCCCCGAAGAGGAATCGAACTTGGGACTCTCGATTACTAGGTTAATGCCATAACCACTAAGCTACGCTCGCATGCTACGGTTATTCGTTATTTGGGGTAGAAGACTAATATATTTTAAGCACACGACGATTAACAAATTTTTATGGTCTTAATGATTTTAATATTATACAGATGTTACAGACATATTTGTCAGATGTAATAATATATTAAACACATGCAATGTTTCTTTTATCGATCGAATTTTGCTCGGTTTCATGAGAATATATAATCTTCGCTGTATCTCCATTTGTGTTGTATGAACTACAAAATGTAGAAAAAAAAATTCTCCGTGAATGAAGATGTGTTATGTAAATATTACATAAACGTTTCATACGGGTTAAACCGCGTTATTTATATATCAAATACATTATTTTTAAAGAATGTTCAACAAGCGAACATTTGTTGTATAAATGTTACATATAATTGATACATGCTGGTTATATAGCGTTCGTGTTGGGACCCGACGTATGGAATGCCTTCTACGACAGGATCCTAAGATTGGATATGCCTGAGGGCGCATTCCTAGTTGGATATGCCGACGATGTCGCGGCAGTCGTTATAGCTAGAGGCGCACCGCCGATTTCATCATGTTGTACGGTGCGAAGGTCTGGGCCGACTCGCTGAGGTACGAAATGTACCGCAAACGATTGCTCGTATCGCACGGTCTCAGAACCCGCAACGATGGTGGTGGCTGGAGTCATTCTCATCCACCTCCTCGTCCAGGAGCGAATGTTCGTCCACCAGAACAAAACAGAGTTAGGGTTACTTTGCGCCAGAGATGCTGGCTCTGGACGATGGACTGATCGTCGCCTGATTGGCGAACTAAAAGATTGGACCAATCGCCAGTTCCGCGAGATAAATTATTACTTGACACAGTTCTTAACAGGGCATGGCTTATTCCCTGCCTACCTTCACAAAATGGGGAAAGTGGTGCACCCAAGCTGTGTGTATTGTGGCTGTATCCGCGGTGACGCCCCCCATACATTCTTTGAAAAAGCCGCAACATGAACGAAAGAAATTTTTGCAGTAAATTTTAAATATTTTTAATTTATTTATTTACTTATTTTAATACGTGACGCAGCGGCCACTGGGGCCAGTGGTTGCTGAGACACGACTTTTTGTTTTTATTTCCTGACGACGAAATGGACACGATTTTAATTATTTATTAATTATTTCTTTTTTTAACATTCGGAAGGACACGGCAGTTACTGGAACCCAGTAACTGCCAAGAAACCGGAGCCACCGCGAAGTATTGTAACCAGTCCCGCGGTGGAATCATGAACGTCGGTTCGCAAACAAGGTTAGGGTTTAGTGGGTATGCCTGTATCGGATAGACGGGTGAGTCCCACACATGACGTGGGTAAGGGTCTCGCATGACTCCCTTATGATGCTTAACGTATTCCCCCCTTCTTCGGATAAAAAAAATTATATAGCGTTCGTGAGGTATGAGATACATCATTTTTAAAGATCACATATTGAAATGCAGGGAGAGAACATTTGTTACATAAATGTTACATAAACTAGCCACATATTTGATACGTAATGGCATACATGTAAATACTCCGCAATGATGACGTATCTCTTTTACGGTTACATAGCGGGTATGTATACATTGTATTACAAATACTTTGTAACAGTTTTTATGTAGCAGTGACATCAATGATCTTTTGTGCTTGACTGGGTACATATTAGAAATCCGTAACCGCATTTGACTGTAATTGCACATAAGTATCGTGATTGCATCTAACTGATAATACATTTACGCGCCTTATTAGTTCAACGCGGTAATTGCATATTAGATATAATTAAAAATTATATGAATAAAAATTCTTGTACATGACTATTAGAGTTCGTGAAGGTGGTAGAAGTATTTCTAGCCTACTTTTCGAAATTAAAATATACAATAGCCTCTTTATACGGAAATTACAATAATTTCGAAAAGTAGGATAACCATTGCAAAATATGACGAGAGACTTCACATTTCCCGCGATTGTGCAAATTATGCGAAAACAAAATAGCAATAATAAACATTATAAAAGATTTTAATGAATGTCAAAGCTATATAGACTTAGAAGCAAAACTAAAGAGAATATTTATCATCGACACAAAAGAAGAAAAGAAAATAGAAACAAGAAGAAACATGGGACTGAAAATATACATAAATTACTGTTGTAATTCTTAGTATAAATAAAAATCTCTTCATAATTTTTGTTTATATATACACAACACCGTAGACAATTAACGTTGCGCTCAAGCCAAGCCATAAAGGCAGGTAAAATTTTGCACTATGTTTAACACAGACGGCAGGGCGCGGATTTACCAGTAAAGAAAATTAAATTTTCTTCACACAAATGGAAATTCTAAAAACTCCGTAATTTTTTTGTTTATATATATGTATTTATTATATTCACCAAACATCACAAGATTGCTAATTTAAAGTAAAAGGAAAAAACTTGCATCTTACTAACTTCCGTCAACATCCAACAATCAAATGCGTACTCTAACAATAGAAGTATACTTGTAAAACGCGATTCTAGTTGTACCATAAATATTGTAAATGGTCTGGTGAATAAAAAGAAATAAGAATAGAAACAACAACAATAAATTCTGTTTCTGGCACTCACAGGAAAAATGGACTATCCGTTAGATATACTTTCAAATACAATCCAGATAAGAGGAAAAGACTTCTGGGCACACTTCATTATATACAAAGAAGATTGCCATACAGCAGAAGAAATGCTAATGACACACGAAGAATTATTGACATGCAGAAACTGCTACAACCTGCTCGCACTAGCTGAAAAAGAACGATTCCTGTACAAAAAGTCCACGCTGAAAAGTCCACACAAAAACAACGGATATATATGAATTACTTGTATTGCCAGTAGTGTAAATTTGTTACATACGTGTATTGTGCTCGATGGATTTTAAGTATTGTAATTGCTTTTCTTCGTCTGCTAAGTTTTGGTAGTCACTTACTATTGCTGCGATCCGCTCTTCGTATTATAATGCTTTAGGTTTTGGTAAATCTCCTAGTTTCTTTCCCAGGTTCAGTTCCCCCAAAATGTACTCTATGCCAGCCTGATCTTTCTTCAGCTCCTGTAAAAAACTATAAAGGCTTGGATGGTTGCGTCCAACCGGCACTTGAAATCTATTATGCCAGCCTTCTGACACAATATTTGTATGGGCAGTTCCCTGAAAAACGAAGCTGTAGTGTTCCATAGTACTGGATCATATCTAACTTTTACGGCTTTTCTTCTTCCGACAGCTCATATTCCGCGTACCTAATTCACTTCGAAATAATTTGCGACTGGTAAATACTCTTCTGGTACTCATTGTATAAAATATCGAAAACGTCGACGACATGTTCCGGAGGAACGAAAGCTAGAGCGCACATGCTGTGTGCTGCGTCTCGTATCGTGGAATCATTTGCGTTTCCATATTTCTGTTGCAGACCTGCAGATTGAATTCTGCGGTACACGCTTTGGCGCAGATGCTCTTTTTATGACGGCACTTCCAATATTTGATGTCACCTCTACTGTAGGATCCGACGTATAAAAATCCGTCCACATGCCCGTAAACATTACTACCGTTTATAACGATTTCGAGGTTCCGTAAAGCCATTGCCAAAAATTAATAAAAAAAAGTATGTGTCCGAAAGCAAAGGTTACAGTATTCACAAGACGTTATAAGAAACAATATCGATTCATTTGTCCACATCGACATTCGTCGTTTCGAAATTCCATTTGATCGGAATTTACTGTGGACTTTAATAGGTGAGAACTTTCTGTGTGGACTTTTCGGCGTGGACCTTTGATCCAGATACCAAAAAGAACAGTTTTCTAAAGTTACAGATGTACACATCACCACGAAACAAGGAAAAACCATAGACTGTTTTTTTTAAACAACATGATACCACAAATCAAACCAGCTACACAATGCGTCATATGCCATAACGCACATATCAGAAGAATGAACGATCTTATAACAGCAAACATTATCAATACACCTAGACTTCGCGAAAAAATAATATACGAATTCCGAACGAAAAACACGCTACAAGAAATGTTCATTCCAGACCCTAGCAGCGAAAACGAAGGATTTACAGAATAAAACTAATTGTCCTATCAATTGTTATGTAGAAATGGTAATCGTAAATAAAAATATATATTAAACAAAATCTAACACTTCTTGCGTAAATTAAAAACACAACCCGCACTACTCATGAATTTCGATATCGCACGAACTGACGAACAAACACTAACTACCTGCATGCCTCCACAAATCAAAAACTGGCATGAAACTAGCCATAAAATCTACAAAACGAAAGGCGGTACTTTAGCCTACCACACGAAAAATACATTTCCGTAGCTAAAATAAAAAAGCACCGATTTTTATAACTTTGCATTATCCCAAAAGTATTTTCAAAGTAAAAGGGCGAAATTTATATGTACAAACAAAATAGAATACGCATATCTAATTTCGAACGTTCAAAAATCATTTATCTTCAGTTTTTAATTACAAACAAATTCCAACAGTATTAAGATAATAATAATTATAATTACAGAAATTTATTTGGTCGCGTAAAATGCACCTCGGATCAACATTCTTAATTTTCAACATGCACGATTTCAAATTTGCCGACATTTTCAAATAATGCTTTGATCGGCGACAATGATTAAGCGATGAGTTATCAACTGTTTATCAACTGTATTCTTATTAAAAGGACAAAAAAGGACAAAGGGTAGGAAATTTTCCCCCGCGTTTATGATGAATATGTCTATTTGCGGGTTGGCTTTCGGGTGGGGAGGTACAGGACAAAGACAGACGTGACAGAACTAGGCAGGTACACACACAACACCCACCCAGAGCCAGTCCCCCCTACCCCAATATCGGTACCACCAGCAGATTCGGCGGTCTGTGCCACAGCGAGTACGACGCGGGGCTTATCCCATCTTTATCTGAGATAAGACCCACGGCGTACCGACCGCGGATAAGACGCTGACGGTACCGATAACTGCCGACGGGGGTCGGCAGCGGTCCCAAATTCGTACCTTCGCCCAGCCAGGTTCCCCGGTTATTCCGCACTGGACATAAGCAGAGAAAATTGCACGGACGGGGATTCGAACTCGGGACCTTCGCGACGTTCAGTTCGGCGGACTAAGACTGACCCCGTCTTAGCCCGCACGACCATCACGCCGACAATATTCTTATTATACGCATATGAAAATAAAGAGACGAAGTCTCACTGGTTTTGCGATATTAGAATTGTTTAAGACTACATCGTTAAACTACTGCGAAAAGTACATTATTTATTTATACCGCCCGACTACTTCAATACCGCAAATTTGTCATCTCACCACCAAAACTGTTTCCTTTGTTCACTACGTAAATACAAATAGGTCAATAGTCGAAAATAGACATACATCAATAACACAGACTTATCATAGAAAACATAGATGTAATAACAACTTATAAACGTCAAGAAGAACCACCATGTAAAATATTGTAATATATTTAAAAGAATGTACTACAACAATTAAGCGAAATCGATCACTTGTCACATTTGCGACCGAGCTTTCAAAAGCTTAAATAAGAGGAGGAGGGAGGAAGTTACGTCAAACGTAACGGCGATACCATTCCGTTTTTTAACTCCATCTTTTAAGAAATCCTCAAATATAATCAGAACCACGTCGCTTTGTTATACCGATGAAATTTTTAGTAATAAAGAACACTACCCTAAGGATCTCGAAGGGTACAAATTAAAAAAAAAACTCTAATCTCTAATTATTGTCACCTCATTGTAACACATTTTGCTCAATATAAAAACCATACATGTCATTAGAATAGTTTATAAGTTTCTTACAAAAATTGTTCATTTTTACGCCACGAATACTGACACCCCACTTTTCCGACTTGACTGAGGTTTTATGACCCATGCATCAAGTACAAAAAGGGCTCTTTCCCGCACCGCCAGGCAATCCTCCAGAAACCTCGGAACCACCAACCTTCCTATCCTTAAAACCTCCTAGCGAAGAAAGCGGTTCGTCCAGCTTCTCAGCTCAGCCTTTTTTCAAGTCCCTCAGCAAAGAAAGCGACTCGTTCAGCTTCTCTACTCAGCCTTTATTTTCCAAGTCCCTCAGCGAAGAAAGCGGTTCGTTCAGCTTCTCTACTCAGCCTTTATTTTACAAGTCCCTCAGCGAAGAAAGCGGTTCGTTCAGCTTCTCGTCTGTACCCTGTCATTTCTTTTTCTAAACCACGCTTCGTGACGAAAGCGACTCGTTCGGCTTCCCATGACTTCTTTTTCTCCAGATATTCCGTTTGAACGTCGGAATATCTTATCCTTCTCATCTTTTTTCGGTCTGTACGTCCGAAGTCCTCCCCAAATTCCCTCTCAAAGAAAAAAAACTGAGGTAATGGCTAGAAGTTTTTGGTTCCCTATTCGCATAGGGAACACCGAGTTGAATCTTCGAGTTCGCGAAGTTGTATCATTCGCCCCGTAGTGGTTCAACCTGCTTCATGGTCTAGGGACTCGAGGTAGCATATCTAAGAACATTGTTTCACCAACTCACGCACGAGGACCAAAGCATCGCCAAGGAGGAACAAAGAGTAAGTTCACCCTAATTTAAATTCCCACTAATTTATTCTTCCCTCTTTCGTTTTGCCCGAAAAGAGACGAGTTTCTACTGCAACATTTTAAAAATTAAATTTTTGTTAGATATTTTCAGTTTTACGAGACGAACGTGTTAATCTCTTCAATGTTTTTTTTCCGCAAAGAAAAGAGATTAACACCTTACGGATCATTTTTTATACATTAGGGATGTTAGTGACTTGTATCGAGATCGTTCTTTGAACGAAAACTCGATCAAGCCACGAGCATCGATAGGGTCTTTTTAGGGATTCAAATCAACCCCCCCCCCCCCTTACTTTAAATTTTTTTTTATAATTGTGTTCATCTAAGTATTAGGTTTCTTTCTAAAATATTCCTCTAATATTTTATTGCTCTAATCGCTTGAAACATTTTTCTGTTGTAAATTGCATTTCGTAAACGAACTGAACGCGTTTTAGTTTTTCATATTCTCAAATATAATCTTCAATTTGACAATTGTGATTGCCATCCTAATTGAACACAAAAGTACGAATTTACTAAATGAGTAAGAATTTCTGACACGGGCCACTAAAAAAGAAACTGCGTTTTTCTTGTAGAATTTGAGTTAAAAAACAAATGCACAAAGAATTTTGCAAAAAACAAAATTTATTGTTTATATTAGCATTTTAATTGTTTTAAACATTTTCACTAAAACATGAATATCTCAGAAACTTCTTGATAGATTTTCAAAAACCCCAGAGCAATCAATGTGTTAATAAATAAACTATTAAGTCAAATTTTTAAAAGACATTTATTTATAACAAATTGATAACATTTGGTAAATGATTTATTTTAATATTTATGATGGAACGCACGACGCCAAATCCGCGCTGCGGCCGGTGTTCGCGCTATTCGGCTCTCGCCTGAATGCTGTTTAAATTGCTTACGAGAGAGATGTCTTTGTTTGTGGTGCGTCCTGGGAACATAACATTTTTTACTTAAATTTTACTAAATACTTTATTCGTTCAGCTTTTACACAGTTGTTTAATAATTGCACATTTTTTGGACATGGAAAGTGACGACACTTTTTTGCAAATTACATGATTACCATTTTTACTCGATTTGAAGAAATGATACTGACGGGTATTTGGAATTGCAACCGCATTCTTGTTACGAGATTGAAGAGTTCTATCTTCAGTATCGTGTTCTTTTAATGTACAGAAAGCAAATAAAATATTTTAGAAAAAACTTTCTGCCCAATTAAAAAAATTTTTCGGTGTCGTATTTTGGTTGTTGGTAGGTCTTTGTACACTAGCGTTGTGTGCACTTCTTTTCACGGTTCCCCCAATTCCGTCACATGCCCCTTTACCGTGTAGTGTTGCAGAAAAGTTCCATTCCATCTCAATATTTATAGATTCTTGTAAATTTGCTAAATTACACAAATTTGATTAATTTTTTTTATTGTGAGGCTGCACCATCAGAGAAAAATATTATCTTTTCCATGATTATTCCACTGTATTGAATCATTAACTTGTTAAATAAATTTACTGCCGTTGAGTCAGGTTTATTACATTTTCAGAAATTATTACGAAATTGGAGTGCACTATCTTATTTTCGTTTTTGTAATAAATTACGTATGGATGAAGAGTAACTTGATCGTTGGATCAATGATATGACTGGATTGCGCCTTGAACAACAAAACTAAAATTTTCAAAGAAATCCAGTGTGACAATAAAATCTCCTTCTTAGGCAGTATTTTTCATGTAGTCGAGATGATCCGTTTGCGCCTTTGAAATATAATCGTGTTTCAACAGTTCTGGCAGTTCCTTCCTTAATTCATCTAAAAATTCCTTCTGACTTTTACTTTGGTTTAATAGTTGACATCTAATGAAACAAACAAAATAAGCTTTTATGGTGTTACGACCCGGCGGTCTTAACAGCGCGAGTGGTGGATTAGGATTCTTAATTAAAATCCGTGTCGTTTATTACTTGCACGCCGTCCACCAACTGACTTCTCCGATGCGGTCTCGAAACGAAGGCGCAGCGGAGTTCGTCGTCGGATTTCTTTCCAACCGTGTGACTACGCCTAGGGTGCACTTCCTTCGCTCAGCTTCGCCGTGCGAGGATGCACCTCGTGCATATTCTCAGGTTGGATAAATGATAGTCAGCTTATTTATTGAAACAAATAATACAATGCGGATGGGACGGAGGCTACGTACCACCGGTACGTAACAATGGAGCTAACAATACTGGATAATCTTTTGAAAAATGACAAATAGTCCATTTTATATACTATAATATCATATTATTAGTTAAACGTAAGTAACTAATTGTTAATCAGTACAGTATAACGCAAATATATCAATGGAATGAATGTTCTAAAATATGTTATTCGATGAAAATAACTACTCTTAGGTAGCGGAAAGTAGTAAAAACAACTGAATCTGTGTAAATAAATTTTGTTAATATTGTTAATCTTGCGATTTTTATGCAGTTAATAACTGATACCTACATAAATATTTAGTAATCAAATTGAATCGATTTTTGTTTAATTTAAACAATGATTTACATTTATTTTATTCCGCTAAATACATTGTTATTTATTTTTACTACTTTTTAGATCAGTTACTGTAACTGATGAAATGCAGCTGAGAACCTATTGAACTGTGCAAAGTATTTCAAAAGTAGTCAAAGGACCCCGCACTAAATGAACGGAAAAAAGATCCCGGTGAAATTGTCTGTAACTTTGGGAAAATGTACTTATTATATCTGGATTAAAAGTGTTCATAGGCCAAAAGCCAAAAATTGGACAGTTTTCGAAATATCGAACATGAGACAATAAAACAGATACGCCCCTACGAAACGTTGAAATGCATTTACTTGAGGGGCTTTCTCGATCTGCGCTGCTTCATGCTCGAGATCTCAAAAACCACTAAAAAACAGCTTTTACTTGGAACATATTGAATTATATTTAAAATTGCATCCATTTACAATGGAATTTTTTTTATTGGTAAAAAAATAACAGCGCATACTGTGAAGGCCCCTCAATTACATACATTTCAACGTTTCGTAGGGGCCATCTGTTTTAATGTTTCATGCTCGATATCTGGAAAACAGTCCATTTTTTGCCTTTGGGCCTATGGACACTTTTAATCCGGATGTTATTAGCTACATTTTCCCAAAGTTACAGACTATTTCACCACGATCTTTTTTCTGTTCATTTAGTGCGGGGTCCTTTATTAAGAATTTTTTTCATTGTTGCTATAATAAATTACAAAAAAACAGACAAACAAAAAATAAGAAAAAGGAACAACAAAACAAATATTTTGTCTTTTTTGTGTAAGAAAAAGATGGTAAAATTCCAAATTATTTTCTCCTGCCAGTGTTTGTACATGATTTCAACTCAATTATTTGATGTTATGATCACGAAATATTCGAGCAAGTTTATTCAAACTTGATGTTGTACCGTAACGATTTTTGCTCTCCAGAAGAAAACACTTAGCAGTAGTATTTTCGCAAATCATAGCCCTTAGGAATTCGGAAATTTTGTAAATTTTGCATACGCTACTTTTTTCCAAAACGTCATTGAGACCAATTAATTTCAGTTTCATGTTCTGATGTGCTTTGCACACGCACACATTATGACATCCACTTTGCCCGACAGGAATGCAGTAACGATGTCAAAGTTTACTAATCGTCGAAAGACTGATTTTGTGCTCATTCCAAACAATATTTTTTATGCAAATCTTTAATATTATATAACAGTAACCGCTTTTGTAAACAAGTAATACGGCTCCATGTATTCATCTTATAAAATGCCTCAATTTTGTCTACTATTTCTGTGGGGAGAGATTTACCTTTGCTTTTCCTAGAAGTAAATTCGTAACCGCATTCATCTCTCAGTTTTTTTGCAGTCGAAATCATTCGTCGTGAAACTCCAAGTTCTTTAGCAAGCTTGCGATTGCTCAAATTTCGTCGTACAATTGTCAAAATTTTCATTTTATCAATTTTGGACGATGTGTTTGAAAATGCCAATTTAATTTCATTAATTAATTCATCGAAATTTTGATCGAAAGCAGAGCTTTTACGTTGTGACAATTCAACTGTATTTTGACAACGATCGCTAACAATTTTTTCACACCATTCCTCATCTGAGCTTGAATCACCGGTTGAAGGTGGTATATCTTCCTTGATCACGATTGGCGAGCTTTCCTTTTTATACAGACTAATGGAATCGGATGAAGCAATTAATCGTCGACATGAATCGCAAATATATTGGTCAACTAACTGCGAAAACACTGCAAGTATTTCTCACTAGTTTTGTATTTTTACAAACGTGCTTGTGGTTTACTTTATTGCAGGGATTACAGCACGTATATGGCCGGGCAATTTTAATATAAAAAAATTAAATTAAAAAATTATTTGAAATAAATAATTTACTAAATCCGTGTCAATTTTTTTCTCAGCGGGATTTTATCCAGCACCTTTCGAAGTATGTGTAGTTCTTTTTTCGATTCGATATTCGACCAAGAAGACTATTTGTTATCAATTTGTTATAAATAAATGCCTTTTAAACAATGTCAAATACAATAGATTCATATACAACAATTTGACTTAATAGATTATTTATCAACATATTGATGGCTCTTTGGTTTTTGAAAATCGATCAAGAAGTTTCCCAGATATTCATGTTTTAGTTAAAATGTTTAAAACAATTAAAATGTTAATATAAACAATAACAATTTTTTTTTTGCTAAATCCTAAGGGCATTTGTTTTTTAACCTCAAAAATTCTACAAGAAAAACGCATTTTTGATAAAAATAAGATATCAATTTTTTTAGTGTCCCGTTTGAAAAATTCTTACTCAAATGCGTCACTCGTGACAAGGATACACGTTACTCCGCCCCATGAGAACGGTAACGGTCTTAAAAAGTCTATTGGTAATAAATCATTAAATTTCTATGGAGCCATATATTGCACTAGAGTAACACAATATTATGCAGGAGTTTTATTTTGCTGACATGTTTCACAGTAACTAATTATTTGCATAGCCGAATGCCGTATTTTATTAAAAGTAAATCTCGATTAGGTTATATACTTTGCGCGCACGAATAGGTCCCTATATTTTTTTCTCAATTTAATTCCTATATGTTGCTGTAGGATAATTTTCCAGTTTCTTGTTATCCCCTTGTTCTTAAACGTTTTACACATGCAAAAACCTCTCATTATTATTTATTTTGATAAGTTTTAGTTTCGTAGCAAATTCTTGACACTTATCAATTTTGTTTAAGTCGGCAGATAAATCTTTATCTATCGAAGACGCTAAGCTTACCCCGACTAGAATCTCCTTTGGCATACGAATTCGCTTAAGGTAACGATTGTCTCCACATGCACTTAGATAATCTGCAAAAATATTATTTTTCGCATTTACATGTTTTACCTCTATGTGCTCTGCTTAAAAAAACAGATAGGAATAGACGCATATGGATAGAAATGTTATCCGAAACTTGATCATTTCTATCCATTCCAATCCGTTTCTATCCAATACATTCATATTTATCCGAAAATATCCGTAAAAAGTATTACAACTTAATCAAATTTTGTAAGAATCTATAAAAACCACTAAGTTCACCCATTTTCATCCGACCTAACGGATACACATTCTTTCCACTGTAATATAAAGACTCTATCTTATCCGTTTCTGTGCACTAATCGTATACAGATACTATCCAATCTAATCCACTGAATCATCCGAAATTGAAATGTGCAATTCTATCCATTTGTATCCTATCGGTTGAACGCCAATCCTTTCCACTTTCACTCGAAGACACTATCTTATCCGTTTCTGTCCAGTAATCGTATACAGATCCTATCCAATCTAATTCACTGTATCATCCGAAACTGAAATGTGTAATTTTAACAATTCCTATATATATACGAGTAAGAGTCACTCCGGGGACAGCTATACAAAGTGGCTATTTCGAGGACATGTCCTCAAATTAACAATGAGTTCCCGGGGGGCTCTGCCCCCCTGGACCCCCCCCCCCTACTCTAACCTAACCCAACCTCTACAGAACCTTGCCTAGACCTATAGGTTTTGCCTTAACTAGTTTCTGTGTTATATTCATATATTCAACTATACATTTAAATGTCCCCGAAGTATCATGGTTTCAAAACATACACTTTTTATTTATATTTTTCGGGGACTGTTCCCAAAAAGACTATATATCCCCAAAATAGCCACTTTTTATACATAACTGTATATATATAGTCGTCGAGTTGCCTAATGTTTACCACCCACTATGTAAAAAAAATTATCACTATTTAACATATATATAGGTTTCGATGGACATATAAATACACATCGTTGTCATCGTGAGATCGGATAGAAACGTATTCACTGGCAATAAGAGCACCCGGATGATAATGGATACAGTTGTCATCAAGAGATCGGATAGAAACGTATTCACTTGCACGGAGAGCACCCGGACGAGAATGGATACAGTTGTCATCAAGAGATCGGATAGAAACGTATTCACTGGCAATGAGAGCACTCGGACGATAATGGATAGAGGTGTAATCACGAGATATAGAAACGTATTACATTTAGTACGGACAATAAATGGAAAGAATTGGATAAAACGGATGGAACATGGTAGATTTCGGGTAAATAAGTATTAATTTTGCATACTGATCATTTGCGGATGGAACCGGATTGGAACTTTTCGTAAATCAGTTGGATGTAAACGTATTGTTTCTCTATCCAATATTCGGATAAAGAATGATTAAAATAATACGTTTAGAAAACAGGACGCAAACGGATTCACTTGCAATCCTATCCATTTCTATCCGTTTTTCTAAGCAGGGCGATACTCCGGAATGCTTAAAATCCATCTAGTTAACTTAGCTCTAGTAAAACGACAATTTTTTAAAAATGATAAAGCTCTATGCTCGGTACTAAGGAGTATCTTTGCTCATAGCAGATATATTCGGTTTTGCTAATGCGTATACGATTGCTAAAACTTTTTTTCTACTGTAAAATGTCCTAATTCAGATCCTTTTAATATCCAGCTTACAACTGTCACTATTTCTTCTTCCCCAGCTTTATGTAATTGTGAAAATGATGCTCTAAGAGCATATTCATTTGCATCTGTTCTCAGGATATAAGGCTTTGCTATCAGAGAAGGAGCCAGAAACAGCGTTTCTTTAAACGCCTGTTTTATATTTTGAAACACTTGTCATGTCGATCCCACCATTTGCAAGGGGTATTTTTCTTTAGTAAGTCTAATAACGGTGCCATTTTTTCGGTATGCATTCGAACGAATTTTGAATAAAAATTTAAAAATCCACGTAAAGTTTTGACGTTCCTATGGGTGGAATAATTTTTATTTGAAAAATTTATTTTCTTGCGGCTTTAATCATGAAGTTAGAACATCTCCAAGAAAGGTTACTTCTGAGTGACAAAATTTTGTTTTTGCTAAGTTTATCACTAAACCTCATTCGCTAAATTTTTTGAACGTATTCACGATATGAATTACATGTTCATTAAAAGATTTTGACAGACATAATACTATATATCGTCAACAAAATTTATGTTATATTCAATTAGACCGTGTAATACGTGATCCAACGCGTGAAATAAACTCGCCATACTTGTTTTTAAACTGAACGGTGTAAAGTTGTATTCATCAAGAGGAGCGGTCGCTCCGCGCCAAGTTCTTACAGCTTGCAGTGTCGTCCTTTACCGCACACATAGCGTTAGTATATGTGCACTCAATATATTTTTCGCTTCTATACTTTTCTGAGTAACATTTCCGAGCTGTTAGTATGCCAAGTATTTTTTATTTTTTTTTATCTTTAACTTAGGCCTAGTCCGATTAAAATCGGTTTATTAGTTATTGAGATATGAATATTCAATTTTACCAATCCCAAGATTTCACGATAGAAATTCTTCATCCGAACAATGAATCATAAGATTGCACCTTTAATATGTTCAGTGAGAGATGAGCAAGATCGATGATGCCGATTAGAATGAGTGCGATAAGCACCGACACTCTGTGAGCAAATTGTATGCGACAGAAAGGTGTTTGAAGAAAAAAGAATGTCGTTCGGCGATTCAATTCTCGAATCTTAATCGAACCTCAATATGGCGGTGTAGAGCTGTCAGATGATTGAAAAAATATGTGCCGTCTATATTCGTTGACATATGTTTCATATCGTGGTAATTTAACAATATAAATCTGAGTTGGCTCAATAATAGCCTATTGGATATTGAAATAAAACAGAAAAAGTAAATAAATTAGTATTTTTTTATTGTCAAAATACTAGAAGTGACCGGCCCAATTCCCATACAACTCGCTCGACACTCGAAAGGCCGTTTTGTCCAAAGCGGGAAAAAAAAACAATTTTTCAAATTCGATATTTTTATTTAAGAAAAATACGTGCATGTATAGAGAATGGCAAACCGAACAACTTTTCTCTGAGAATTTGTTAAATATAATAAATAGTTTCCGTTTTAAAAAATAGAAACAAAAATATTAAACCATAAAATCAATTACATTTTAAAACATAAATCATCATGTCTCTGAATATTATTGATAAAATTGTTTGAAATTTGCGATGTACACGGAGTATATCCTAACGATGCCTATAAACAATAAAACATAGTAAAAGTACATTTTGTTTATAACAGATTAATTTTGAAATCACGACTGTCGGAATCCGCGTATGGGCAGCATTGCCATCGAAAAGTCTGTGGGGCACTTTCGATTTCCAAAAACTTCGAGCTAGAGATTTGTTCCTTACAAAGAACGGAAGTTTGTTTTAAATTTGAGGTAGAGTGGAGTTAAATTCGTAAAGTTATGACGATTCTAAAGCAAATACGCGGCGAAGCTCGGTAGATCGTTAGGTTAAAAATTAATAACTTGTAAACAAGTGATATAATCTTGAACTTTGTAGCTTTTTAAGAACAAATTTGCCATAATTAGTTCATTCCGTATAGGCGTTCATCTTTTTTCCCAACCTTTTAATATTTCCTTAATGTTTGTCTCTTGTAGGTCATATTGAACTATTTATTGAAAATCTATATATACCTGTTAAAAGAAATATTTCTAAAATAATAAAATAATACAACTGATTCTGTAATAGGAGTTTGATTTATCATTCATAATATAACATGATGAAACAACTGTGCAAGTAATATATGAAAAGATCGCCATATAAAAAGAACAAAGTAATTATGGCAAAAATTGTATTACAGTTATTTTTGTCGGAAAAGATATGTAAAAAATAATTATATTTTCAATGTTGTTTACATATTTATTAGCCATTTATAATAAGTTAAAAAACTTTTTAATGGTATTTTTATAATTTTGTTTTAAAAGATGCTAAGGATGTCTGTGTTTTAAATGTTTAAAATTACTACATCGCAGATTGTATATTTAAGCTAACTGTATTCGCAAAAAGTTGTGAAATCTCGCAAAAAACATTTTATGCATGTATTATTAGACAATGGTTTCTTTCCGTACTTTCGGAGATAAACTTTACCATTGTACAAGAATGCAGTAAATTATTTTGAATTTTCTTTTATAGGTATCTACCAAAACCTGCTAGTCATGTCAAGACTCATGTAATAAATCAAGTGTTTCGAAATTTGTGAAAAATGTCTTCATGGTGATGCGGACGTTAATGGTCGCTCATTAAATGTCCGTTTAAAATTCTGGCATCTAAGCATAGGCGGACAGAACTATCTTTGTTTATAGCCGTCACTAGTGGATTAAGGTACTTAATTTTCGAAGGTCTAACAATTCCTAATTCTAACGTGCGTTCTATTTCCGCATTTAATTTCTTACTATACGCGAATGGGACATTATATAGTTGTTCTAAGAATGACATATAATCCTTTAATTTCAATTCATGTTCCTATAGATTAATTTTTCCAGGCCTCTTTGTAAATACAATTACGATAATTTTGATAATCACATTACGGTGGCCCGTCTTATTTTTCCCTTGTTGATGTTTATAATGAGATGTTATTTTACGTAAAGACTGACTTATGGTATAAAGATTGACTTAATAATTTTTATTTTGTAGCATGGCACGCAACTATGCAAGTGTTTATTTCTTCGGTACAATCTACAGATGAATGTGTTAATTTTTATAAAGAAACGAGATGGCTTGTACGTGTTAAATATCCCAAATAATCATTTTCATTAAATTCTGCTACAATTCGCTTTAGACGACCATTAAAATCTAGGTATTTTTTTCTTCGGTGGAGCTTCTCGACCATCTTCTAATTGACAAACTTCCATTTCTGTAAGTCCTTGTTCCATTTGTATCAGCTGAATTAGCTTCCAAATATTCAAATGGTACGCTTGAGCTTTACTCATGAATCCATGGTGCCATCCCTCTATGGAGTTGTTCGTTCTTGCAACATCATTCATTACCGATTGATAATGGTGCCACATCGATATTGGGAACATACTCTCTTGTCTTTCCCGCCTATTTTGAGGACCGACCCAGGTGCAATCAAAATACTCTACGAAACTATGTGTGGCATCATGACAGATCATGTAAAAATCCAGGTTCATAACAGCTTCATATGCTTTGATAACATGATCTTCAGGAACAAATGTTAAACTAGCGAGGATTTTAATATGTAACTCATAATCAACCTCCTCACTGTATTGTGTCTTCAAGCCTAATTCTTTTATCTTATCCATAATACATTTCCAAAAATGAAATTGACATCCTCGGATAGTTGTACTGGCAAATTCGCTTTGAAATGCATTGGTGAATTCAATTTCGAAATCCATCATTAAACGATCTGGTTTAATATTATCTTTTAATTGTTTCAACTCGCGAATAAAGCGAGTATACGTAGATTTGCGTTAATTCGGCATTAGCGTAATAAACGAGAGGCACATGTTTGGATCTCACCATGGCATGAATTGTATATAATTAATAAAAATATGATGGAACTACCTTAAATGTGCCACCAACACTCCATGCCTGACATTCACTTAAAAGTTCTGAATTTTTTCTTGTTGTAAATATTAACATTCTGCTCTTTGATGTAATGTCTTTCGTTAAAAATTCATCACCTTTGCACGTCACTCTAAATTGGTGAGGAATCTATGCACTTGACGTCGGATTTGGCGGAAGAGGATTTTCCCTTGCTCGTGTTCATTGAATCGTTCGCCCCATTGCTTGTTTACTGGGGAGTCTACCGGCAGTTAATGTATCTCCCTTAGATACGGCTTTGCTGATAATATTGGCAGTTGGTCTAGAATTGGTCTTCTCTCGTCGTTTAATGTTGGTGACAATTTTCAGTGCGGCAACTTCGGAACAAGAAGCCAAATGCGTATGTTCAATCTTCTTCACAATTTCACCTTCACGAGTATTAGATGTGGTTAAAACTCTTCCAGGACATTTTAAATCGGCAAAGTGAGAATATTTCCATGAATAATTTTCCCATGTGAGTGAAGATAATGGACATGATTGTCCATAACTAGTATTTTCTTTCCTTTGGGGATGTAATAAATTCCAAAGGCATTGTAGATGTAAGCCTTGTGACTAACTCAGTAGAACTGTCGAACTGGGGTCCCATCGGTCGTTCTTTATACCATGGGCCAGTCTTTAGGTACAATAGCCTAGATACAATTGTCCCCTCTCATTCTAAACATCAACAAAGGAAAAGTGTTCGGGAAAAAGGGTCGGGGAAATATGTCGGGGAAAAAGTGTTGGGGGAAAAATGACCAAGGAAAAAATTTTTCCAGGAAAATATGATAAGGATAAAATGTCGAGGAAAATAAGACATGGAATCTCACATTACGTGCACAAGATGGCCGTGGCTAGGCACGTTCGGTTTGATAATGACGAGCTGACTCGTAGTTTTGCCGTTTTTCTTTATTTAAAATTTTTTGTTAATCCCGCATTCGAAAACACAATGCGTTTTTTTATCAATTGAGCCCCACGTTGGGCGCCAAAAATTGTGACGTATTTTTGTTTAATGGCACAATTTATGGCTTTTGGCGTTCAGAAATTTTCCTGAACCGTTCACCGCCCGTAAAACGGAGTTTAGCGTTTCCCCGGTGGGAATACGCTGCACCAGGTAAACGGCCTTGCTCCGAATGCTCGTTTACTCGTTAAGGAAGGACCAACCTTTAAATTTCTCTTAAACTATATGCTTTGAGAGGTGAAGCACTGAGTGCGCTCCGTTCAAGATGAAATCCTACAAAGCTTTATCAGGTCAGCTGCTAGGTGTGATGTTTGAGGTTACAGTTGTAGAGTAAATATACTCTCTGCGATCCATTCACTGATAATTCGTTTGTTCATGTAATTTTATGGATCAAAGTAAAAAGAATAATTTCAGATTCTTTACGCCGATCATGGATAATTTTACCCATCAAAGTAATGGTAATATTCATGTGTAACAGTTCGTTCCCCGCCGACCCCACAATAACCTTTTCCCCAAGTTGATAACCTGTCATAGTTAAGAAATTTACCCGTTGCGTGATTTGCGAACACGCCGCCGTCCTTTTTGTTGTCGCGGCCCAAGCTTTATGTACAACCCCCTTTATTTTGGCGAATTATAGATTATCAGTTTGTTGCGTAGAGATTTTAAAGTTTGAATTAATTTTATTATAACCCCCTTTTCCTATCGAAATTAAAGGGATACAAATGGCATCATTATGCATAGCTTGATGTTACGTCCAAATCGTTCGAACGTCTAATGGACGCTACAGGGCGCGCGCCCGGGCGCCGATTTTCTATCCTTCGGTCGCCTGTACCTCGCAGGCCCCTTATATTCGTTACCTTCTTTGTCGGACTCATTGCAGCCGTCGTTGCGTCCGCCTCAGTCTCTCCTCCTCTTCTGTGGCATGCATCCATGCACGCTTGGCGACTCGTTGGCGTTACCATTTCGAACGCGAGTCGACAGTCGTCACTCGGCAAACTGTTATGGCAGACCGTACGTGTCATGATCCGATGGCTGACGTCACCCCACCACAAGTTTTCGTAAAAAGAGACGATATCCCGCGCGTTTCTCTCCATTACATGGAAATCTTCGCCGTCCCTCTTCGTCGCTCTGAGAAGTTTCATTACCCCCTTCGTACCTCCTTATGGCTACGAGTCTCGTTACGTCATCCCCCCTTTCTTTGTACTGCTGCCGCACTTTTCCTAATTTCGTCCGGTATCGCTGTCCTCTTCCGTCAGAATGCCCGTCTGGTATTGCCTTCCTTATCCTCCTTACCCATGATGCTCTACGCCGATGGAAAATTGTCAACACCGTGTCTGTGGGCACGAACCTCGAAAATTTTGGCGAGAGCCCCGGCACATTCCGTCCGGCGATCTCGATAAGTACGGTACCCTAACGTTGCTTCCCAAAGTTTGTTTCCCAAAATTCGTTGCGAATCCCTTTCGTTGGTTGCGTTCGGCCCCATAAGAATAATTAGTGCGTGTGCGATGACGTAGTGAAATCCTGAGAATGAGCTGGTGATTTTTGAGACCACAGCCGGGTACCCAAGTGCTGCTACAACGGAGGTGTCATGTCGTTCCCTGGGATAAAAAATCAAAAATCAATATAAATGTTATATTTTATATTTATTTACATAATGGTGTTTACGGTGACAGTAATTGATACATAATGTTACTATTTTTTGGTAAGGGGACTTTTTGCATTTATGGGGACGGTCCCCATAAGGAAATGTTACACAGACGTGTTTATGTGAACCACGGTTTAGCCTGATCTAACCTAAACCAAGTTTCAAGGGCTACCCAAAGTATGTGGATTAGGTTTTCTGTCAGCGGCGCGCGGAGAGATGGAGGAGGGGCTTGCAAAGAGTGAATTCCAGATGATTTCATTACAATGTAAATCAGACACACATAAAATGATTTTATAATGCATATAAGCATTGACAGAATGGAACTATTTAAGAATAACCTGCAACATTTTCGAAACGATGTAATAGATTCAAAATAAAACTAATAAATGATTTTGTCTATTCGAATATATTTAAGCAATCCTCGTAAAAATATTTGATTATTGAAATTAATTTGTATCTTGTTTTTTTTTTATTTTTCAGAGCTCAGATTTAGGACTGGAACTTTTGAATAGAGTTTTTCATGATCTTAATATATTGGAAATAAATTATTTTGGCCTAAGATATTTAGACGAAGCTAATCAAACGGTAAGAACATGTTCGCTCTTTTCTACAGTTTTAAACTTTTATATTGATAGAATCTCTGCTTATATTAACAGAAGCAGAAAAATTCTTTTTGTATATTTCATTATGTTTTATGTGGAATATGAATTTTTTAACGAATTCCCATGTTTATTTAAATTCATCTATACATTATTTTTATTCAATCATCTTAAGTTAATTAATTTGGACTAAATGATCTTGGGAAACTTGCGTCATCAGGATAGTGTCGTGACGTATCGTCGACTCAGTTTTGTCGACGTCATCAGGCCGAAATTTCATTTTAACAGAAAATACAGTAATAGCACACAGGTTTACACTCACTTCAATTTGCACAACTATACTAAAGAATCGAAAGTTATTTATAACGAAAAAAGGAAACATTTTTTTTGTTAAATTGTTACCTAATATTTTGAATACACATATGTATAAAAAAACTGCACCGGTTATAAAACAATAAATATAATATACAGAATACAAAAACACAAACTAAAGCGACAGAATACAAGTATGAAAATAGCAGCCATTACATAAATAGGGAACGAACCAATAATGAAAATACAAAAAAAAAGAAATTCGGTAGTAATCAAATTAACAGAATTAAACTAAAAAATTGAAGTGACTAAGCTCTATTTAGTAAACAGGCATCTTCCTTTTTATTGATGGTGTGTTTTCTTAAAGCTTCCTGCTCGCTCGTGGTTCGTAAAGCAACTGAAAAGCAACTTCGTCGCCCCGACGCGGCGACGCACGGATTCGAGGGCCCCCTACCACCCCGACTTACCACGGCAACACGTATGTAGCATTCGGACAACGTCGCTTTTGGAGCACCGACAGTTTCCGCGATTTCTCCAAAATTAGCAATATCATAAAGCTAATAACGGACGTCTCTCGTGTCCTTTTCTCCCTCTCACTCTCACTCACTCACCATCTCTCTCTCTCTCCCTCTCTCTCTCTCTCTCTCTCGTTCTCTCACTTTTTCTCTTGACCTTTCTCTCTCTATCTATCACTCAATCTATCTCTCTATCCCTCTCTGTACTGCGAACTCTCGAGCCCCCCACCTGAAAGACAGCATCGGCGCCAGAACGGGGTGCCCTGCGATCCTCCGGGCTCGGAACCAACAGGCTAGGTTGTTGCAGATTCGAAAGTGAGTTTACTATAATTCAAGTACTCCAAACTTCCAACCCTTACGCTAATCCGTGCTCGGAACCAATGGACGCTATGCGTTTGGAAGCGAGTTCATACAACGTTCGAACAGATCGTACTTCATCCTTGTCTATTCGTCATTATACCTAGTCATGTCAAACAAATCCACATCCTTCTCAGTGCTCCTCACGATACAATATACGATACCAATTAATACAAATTGAATTATCACTATTGCGATATCGTCGCCATTTGAACCTTTACAATCGTAGCTTATTAGGTTCCCGTCTCGCTTAGCCGCAGCCACTACTGACGGTACCACCATTCGGGTGTGCAATGGCGTAGGGAAAACCACGATAGTTAGTAAACCTACGCCGAGTGCCATTGTTAATTAGACTCCGTTTTCGTTCACGACAATTACTTACATTTCCGACCAAACCTGGCCGCGCCAAAACAGCTAAGCGCATAGTATCGCGGCGCGCCCGTACTACATTAAGATTTTCCGCCGTTTGAATTGGCAGAAAATGTTCTTCGGAGTAATTCCTTCTTAAACGTTGGTGCAGCTTTTCCATTTGGATAAAAGGCGTACCTGACGTATTTAATTGTAATTTGTTTAGCGCGATTTTTAGGTGGTGTTCAGTAAGACCATTTTACATTGCACAAATACAAACAATTAAAAAAACATTAATATCTTAATTTAACAAACAAATAACCATTTAATACAAAAACAAACACACTATGTCATATAAAATACACATGTAATATAAAATAAATGTACATAAATCATTCTATCAAACTATGCATTTTATTTAATAAATATATACACACATACGCATAAAATAACACAAATTGATCAATTTTTATAATAAATATATACGAAAAAAGTCAACAAAAATAAAAGAGGGAGAAAGTTCTTAAAATTATCAAATAAAATTATATACAATTTAAAAAAAATATATCCTGTCAATTCAAACATAACAATGAAATTAAAAAAAAAAATTTTTTAATAATCATAATGCAAAGTCAATTACAAATAACTTTTAAAATGACTTTAGTACTGTAACACAATGTAGACCGTCCGCCTACTTGCATTACCAACTTACATACTTACCTACGCTTCAAGAAATAAGAGTGAAGAATGGTGAATCGTCCCGTCAGAATCCAGTAGAGTAGCTCCAGGAACCTTTTCCCAACGGTGGTGTTTGTCCTGTCAATTAGTATTTGGTATCATCGTCCCATCTCGTCCAGCTGTCCAGGAAGCAGAAATACCTGTAAACATAGAAATTATTAATTGTTATGCTATAAATAAAGAATCTGTCAGTGTCGTGAAGTACTCAAGTCTGTCGTCCAAGGAAAAGGAAAGGTTCCTGAGGCATATAGAAGAAAAGTAAACAAAATACTTACATTTCCAATCAGCTGTTGTCGTGGTCGGCTGCCACGTGCCGGAACCGCTACTGGCTGACGTCCTTACCCTGAAATAAAAAGTTACCAATCCTTACACAAAGGAATAGTCCTTATTAATTAAAGTTGAAACTTACCGTAATTGTTCCTTTTGAATCCCTTCAAAGCTCCAAAACAAACTCCCGTTCCCGTGGCCGTCGAGAGGCTGACTCTGCTGGCACTTCCCTTGCACCCGATCCTGTGGCACTCGATCCCGGAGTGAACTACACAGTAAAACCAACACAAACTTTGTCAAAATGACAAGAAAATATTAAAACAAAACCCGAAACCCGAGACGCCCTGTCACTTTGGTCGTCGTTCATCGTGGACTGGCTATCGCGCAGTTTTACGCGCAACTCGGCGGCCATCTTGATCAACCTCGGTCCCTATTGGTCAGTTCAGTTGTACAGCGTCTCTGTCTACTTTCCATATTCGCGTAGTCGACGTTCGTCGCACTCATGGCCCAACATTGAATACTAATTCGTCATCAGTATTGTTTACACTTGTCGCACTCATTACATTTATTATTCCCCCTTCCAGTTCCGAATGAATGTCTATCGCACTCATGCAGAAAATCCATTCAGTCGCCTACCCCTTTTTGGAAATTTAGACTTGCCCCACTAATCCAGTATTGACAAAATTATGTTTCCCACCTTTGTCCTTACGTTGTCATAAATTCGTCCTTTTTAATAATTGTTATTCATTTTTGTTTATTCCCTGAAAATTAATACATAGGACTGACGCTATGGCGTAATGGTAACGGGCCAGACCATCCTCAAGAAGAGTCACTTCCTTGTGAACCGTTACGGCGAAAAACTTACAACTTTCCGTACAAAAGTTATATTATTTAATTGTTAAGAAGCGTATGGGATTTTTGTTGTGAAATACGTAAGTACTGTGCACAGTGCGCGGCGTTTTTTATATAATTATATTTTTAAAAGCCCTCCCCAATAATTGTAATATCCCCCCATCAGAAAATACAAATATATACATACGAATCTATTCCCCTTTAATAATTTTTCTTAGTCCCTCCTTTTATTATTTTTGAATGAAAACCATGTCGTTGGGACTCAGCAAGGTTATAGTACTTATACCATAATGTATACTATTAACACAACAAAATAATTAAATAACATAAATACCAATATTTTATACATAATTGTCTCGATATAAAACAAAGGTCACAGCGGAAGAAAGAAAAAATTAATTCGAAAGTCAATTTTAATCTTTCTTTTTTGTCATTTATTATCTATTCCCAGAATATATTTTGAATATATTGCGAGTTCGTTTCCGGTTGCGAGACTGACAGCACACAGTCTACCGTGTTCCGATATTGTATCGCTTTTTCTGTCACACTGTGATTTTTTGTGCGGTACGAAGTGCTCCGGAACCGACGAGTTTTTATTGGGAGTCTGGATAATCACTTGGATTCTGTGGCAACTGCGCGCTTTAGATTTTCTGGCTCTGTGCTGATTTTTAGACTATAGACATAACCTAAAAGTGTCATTTCTTTTGACGTTTCCGAGGACCTTGCCTCGCTCAAAAATTGTTCTCTCCGACCGTGCGCATACGTCGGGCCTTGAGTTCTGTAGGGGAATTGTGGTAGTGCTTTTCTCTTCTTTTTGCATTCTACCGTGCATTGGTGCCATGCGGTCGTGAAAAACAGAAAAGCACAGCGCGCACTTTTCAGTGCACATCCGGGTGACGTAGCTTCCGAAACCACGTCATACAGCGCTCTCTGCTCCCTTCCCTAGTGTTCGGGTGAGGTAGCACGCACGAGAACTCGCCTATGTCACAAGAGGGGATTCCCTCGCCGTCACGCTCAGTGTCAACGCCAACTGCTGCGTCGATTGGTAACAGGGACGAGCTAGCCGCAGTACCCCCGCTTTCAGCACCTGCAGTGGGGCATCCGCCGACTGCATTGAGATGGTCATCGCGTAACAGTCCCTCTCAATCTATTATTACGCACTTCTACGAAGCCTCAAAGCGCCAGCGTTCGCTGAAATCGGAGAATGACAATTCGCAATTTGCGAAAATTAAATTAAGAACATCTTCGCTGTCAGCCCCCGTGCCTTCCTCTTTAAACGCGAACATGGATCTAGCCGCAATCCAACATTTGCAGGACTCCATAATTGGTGCTCTTTCTGTCAGAATTGACGCCGTCACCAATAAAATTGATGACGCTAATTTGGAGAGAAGAACCGACACCATGCAATTGCTTAATGCGTTTTCCTCTTTTAAGACGGAGGTAATCGAGGAAATTTGGGGCCTTAAAGAAAACTTGGCAAAAAGGACGAACAAATTCGTCAGTTAACGATGCGGCTGGAGAAGCAAGATAAGGAGTCAAAGAAAAAAAACTTAATCATTAAAGGCCTTCAGTCTTCTGGTGACACTTCCGCCGCGCTAGAACAATTTCTCCAATCTACCTTCAACCTAGTTAATGTAGTTGACGTGGCGTACATCATAAAAAAACAACCACCTACCATCATGGTTGAACTAACATCAGCCCGTGCCACAGCCCAGATTCTGGCCAACAAACGCTCGTCTCTTGGCAAGAATAGCAATATTTTTATCACGGGCGACCAAACAAAACAGGAGGAGAAGATAGCCTTCCATGCCCATCAACTGGCCAGGCAAGCAATAAAAGAAGGCAAAAAGGTGGAGAGAAGACATCTTCGGGTTCAGGTGGGTGGTGTATGGCATACCTGGTCTGAAGAGCAAGGCGCTTTTACATGCGTTAATACGGCACCTTCTGCTAAACAGGTTACTTCATCGTCAACCAATGAACCTCCAGTACGCAGCGATCCAAAAAACGGCAGCCTACCGTCCCTGTAAGCAGGGTTAGGGGCGGTTGCCGTGTCACCGCAAACCTTGCTCATCGACTCGTTCCTCGATCATTCGTGTCGTCACCGCCGCCGTCAAGGTCAACTAGGGATGATGGCCATTTAATTGCGGCAACGGCCCAGAAAACTTCGGTCTTGTTCTGGAATATTCATGGTCCGCAAAATCTTGCCCTAATCGATACAGCTGCTGCCAACATTGCTTGTATCTGCGAGACCTGGAGACACGACGACGTAACATTGCCGCAATTCCAGGATCACATCTTCATCAACTCGCTAGCATCGCGTGAGGGCTCCAGGGGTAGGTACAGCGGTGGTCTACTTACGATTATACCGTCGCAGGGCTCACCTGAGTCTCTTGAGGTTACCCCCAATTGGATTTTTTCCCTCGTTAAAACTGCTCCATTGTATGTTATTATCGGTTCGTTCTATCTTGCTCCTACAAAAAACCTCTCACTCCTCCTTGACTTATTGCAATCCACCATAGACAAACTCCTTATCTCCCCTATCCCACAGCTATTTTTATACTTGGCGGTGAGTTCAACTCTCGGGTGGGCTCTCTCGATCTCGAACAGGTCTTTTCCGATCTTTTTGATGGTTCGCTTCTCGCTCGCGACAGATGTTCTCGTAATATTACGTATAATGACCGTGGTGCCCTATTGTACATTTTATGAACAACAATAACCTCGTACTTTTAAACGGGCGTGCGAGTTCAGATTCTCCGGCCGATTTTACTTTTTTAAATGAGCGCGGTCGTAGCACAATAGACTTGGTCTGGATCTCCGGTTCCCACCTTCCCTTTGTGAGTAATCTTGAAATCGGAACGATTCCCGGGGGCTCAGACCACTTTTCCGTCGTTATAAGTCTGGATGTATCTATTTTACGACATGAGATTTCGCCGGAGGCTCTTTATAAATCCGGAAGGATCCCGCAATTTCAAAGAGGCATTATCTAGCAGCAGCCCGCCTGCTGCAGATTTTGTCAACCAGCCTTTTGACACGATCCTCCCCCTTATCACCTCAGCCCTGTCGGAGGTAGCTACAACCGCCGGACTTTTGCGAGTTTCGTATGTCACTCGCCAATCCTCGTGTCCAAACGTGCCGTGGTTCAATGGAAATTGCCGGCAAGCACGGCATGCAATGAACCGGGCTCTTACCGCACTACGCACCAGTTTCTCTCTACAATCGGAACCCGAATATCTGGCTGCTAAAAAGCGATACATTTCGGTTATCGCGAAATCAAAAAAGCTTCACGCCGCAAAAATTACCGACAAGTTTGCTGCGGTAAAGGATGCCAGCACGTTATGGTCTACTATCCGCACCCTCAGATGTGCTCCAAAGAGAACCCCGGCAATCTCCATTGAATCGTGGAATGCGCACCTGTCAACTCTTTATCCGACTATTTATATCTCCGCGATTACTTTCTTTGGCACTTACGACAGCGAACTTGACTTCCCCATTACGGAGCAGAAATTCCTGAGGAGCATGGGCAAGCTGAAAACCGGCAAGGCTATCGGCCCGGACGGTATTCTTGCTGAGCTTCTCAAACTGCTTGATGGTCAATGGCATAGATACACCCTCGACCTTCTAAATTACATCTTTTTGCACGAGAGATTTCCGGAAGGTTAGATGAGTGCCAGCTTGTTCATGCTCTTTAACAAAGGTGATAGAAATAATCCGGAGAATTATAGAGCGATAGCCTTTACAAATGCGTTCTCGAAATTGCTTTCCCAGATCAGCGTGGCGAGGATGGAATCCTTGGCAACTCAATCCGACGTTCTTGCCACAGAGCAGTCTGGCTTCAAGAGAGGTCGTTCAACTGAGGATAATATCTTCACCCTCCTTGCCGCCTGCCAGATTCATTTAAGACACAAGGCCGCGAAATGTTACGCCCTTTTCGTCGATTTGCGCCGCGCCTTTGATTCCATCCCCCACGATCTTCTGTGGCAAAAGCTCTACACCCTCGGTCTAAGTGCCAAAATGATCAGATTTTTAAAGGCTATGTACTCGAACGCAATGGTCTCCACCACGAATGCGGGGACTGTCTCGGAACACTTTAGGATTTCTATCGGTGTACTGCAAGGAGAAATTATTAGCCCTCTCCTTTTTATTCTCTTTCTTACCGACATGCCGGATTATTTCCGTACACGAGGGGTGAGAGGTATCGACATTACGCGGACGTACGACCTTCTGATGTTACTTTTTGCCGACGACCTGACGATTTTTGCCTACTCTCCGGTGGACTTAAAGGCAAAGCTCCGTACTCTAGAGGATTACTGCCTCCAAAACTCATTTACTGTCAATACTGATAAAACCAAAATAGTCATTTTCAGAATAGGTGGAGGCCTTGACTCGGCCTCAAGATATTTTACATATGCAGGGAATCCGGTTGAGATAGTCCCTGTTTACAGATATCTAGGCATAATCATCTCGTCGTCGGCAAGGGGTCTCAGGGCTGCCGAGGACGCCATATTGAGGACGCAACAGGCATCTGCCTCTGTCCTCGCTCTGGTGGCCTCGGTGAAGGCGGATGCGTGGGCAGGTATCCTGAAAGTATATCAGTCGATGATTATCTCGGTGTTGCTCTATGCCGCCCCATGTTGGGCCCTTCAATACTTTGAGCATCTTGAAGCAATACCGTGTTTTTCGTTTGCCTGGAGCGACTCCGTCTTATTTGGTTCGCCTGAAACTCGGTCTCTACCCTATATCTTTTGAGATCACAAAACGAGCGATGTTATACACTTTACGACTGCTAAACCAGCCTTTGGATAGTCTCCCCCGTAAGGTGTTATTGCGCCTCTTTGAACTAGACCAAATGAGGAATAACCTTCATTCCTACAGTTGGGTCTCCCAACTAAAGCTCGTTCTGTGCTCTTCACAGTATGCCGATTTGTGGACCAACCTGTCCCCGGGCTTTTGTGAAGCAAATATAGATAAAGCCTGTCAGGACTTTGCGCACCAACAGCGTGTAAATGACTTGCAGCGTTACTCATCCTCGAACTCTCCCCTGTTCCCTCTTCTTAGAGTGTTCACTGATGGCTTCGACAATTTATATCCAAGCCGTTGTCCCATAGCGTATCCTCTAGTGAGGATGCAATTGAGAACTGCTACGGTGCATCTGCGATATTTCGTTCTCGACCAAGCTATTTTCAAGTTTGACCCAACTGCGAATTGCCCGCTTTGTAACGTGGATGAAAATGATACCCTCTATCATTTTTAAGGTAATTGTCCGCATGCGGAACCGTGTCGGGAACGTCTACGTAGAAGTGCGAGATTGGCTGAGTGCTCCGCGTCGAATCCACTGCCCATTTTGCTGGCGGCCGAAGACCTTGAGGCAGCGAGGCTTCTCTATTACTTTGCGAAAAGCTGTTTCCGTAGAAGGTCTTATATGCTAAACCCGTAAGAGCGTGTCTTCTTTATCCTTTTTTCTTTTTAATGTACCGGCGTTTACCTTTGTGCGACCAACTAGTATTGTACATTGATTATTAGCGGCATTGGTTCTGCGTTCACGTCTCTTTTTAATGTAATTTTTATAGTAATTTTTATTGTAATTATAGCGTTATAGATTGTACTCCGGGAACTAGCGTACTCTTTCCCAATAGAATTTTTGTATTCTGATTTAAGGGAAATAAATATATATATCTATCTATCTATATATTTTGAGACGAGCTCCTCAACGTTATATTTTTCTAATATTAACTAAGTATTATTTAATTTATAAGTTTCCTATTCGACATTATTTCATTTTTAACTACTTTATAATTATAACTATCATTTCAAAATTTTATTACATTATATATCATAAACGTTTTAAACATTTGCTATCATTGATTTATATTATTCCGTCGTTCTCAAATTGAATTCAAAATTGTAAACAAAACAACTAATTTCTTTCCCGAAACTCGCTATTGTTTACGTTTTGTTTGCCATTAAACGTTGGGTGCCATTGTAACGTTTTGTTTAATTTAAAACTCTCAGTTAAAATAATTAAAAAATACGATACGGTCAAGGGCAACCTTGACCTAGTGCAATAACAAGTTGACCTGTCTCTGTATGCGAAGGCGAGATCCTTTGAAACAATAGGAGTACGTAGGGGAAAGAATTAGCTAAATCCGCAAAAAATTTATCGGGTAGCAAAAATGATTTATTTGCACGTTAATTATCATCTCGACATTTACCAAAAAAAATAAAAACACTCGCAAGTAAATTATGCCGACGTACGACAAAGGAAATCGTGGTAATAACGTGAACGCGTTTCAAACTCGATAACGATTCGGAGAGATGAACTAGGAGCACCGGTACTTACGTGTTGTCGTAGCCGCTCATGTCGATGCTCTCGCCGCTAGGCAACTTGGCCGGAAAATCGCACGTTTCGTCACACCTCGTCGCTCTCGTATCCCGAGAACCTTATGAACAGTATTAGTAATACATGTAATAAATAATCAAAAATATAATTGTATTTAACGTCGGTATAGGAAACTTTAATCGGAGGAGACCTGTAAGATTCCTAGGAACGTTACAATGATGTTGATCATTAAACATAATTGTTACGATCCGTCGATCATAGATCATCTAAATTCCTTATAGCTACTAATAATTATACGTATCAGATTAAATGTAATGTAACGCCGCGCATCCGGTCTCATGTGACGACGTGGGACCTTTCCCGAACAATTCGGCTAACTGCATTTCAGGAACCGATCAGCATTTTTCGGCTAGGAACCTGCAGAAATTGGCAATTTGCAGGACTCGACTACAGTCGCCTGCTCGCGAAAACTACAAATTCAGCAGGTCCCCAGGCCAGGAAATGCTGACGGTGTGTGAGAACGACTTCGATCCGTTCACGGACACGTTAACGGATCTCGAGGAAGTGGGCTCTCAAGACAGACAGTTTGTAGCTGCGGAACGAGTAGCTTCGTCGGCTCGTGTCCGCAAAAACTCGTAGTAACCAACTTCGAGCGGAACGCCCGAAATTGTAAGTGCGCGCTCTGGTGTTCGACTTCGCGCGCCATTAGAATAACAACAAGTTCGCGTTTGCAGTCGAGGTAACGCGAGATCGCGAAGGGATGCGGGTGTTGGACCGCCTAATAAAACATATACTATTAGGATATCTTTTGTGTCATTCTTCCCCTTCGCGCCTGTTACGCACGACCGCTCCGTACGTAACAATAATTATAGGATAAAAGGATAAAGGATTATAAAATATATTATTATCTACAAGATCATACAATATTACATACATGAATATTAAATATAAACCATTAAAATAGACGAACTTACAAACTAGCACAATTAAATTAGTCGCATTTCATGTAAATCCGATATAAGAATACAGTGTTTGATTATTTCGTCTAAAGTAATTACTTTCAAAATGCCATTACGGATCATGCGAAGTATATCATTGAAATTTCTGGAAAACGTTACGAAGTTATTAAATAAATCAGTAATAAATAAAAATAATTGTCTTATATATGACTATTGCTGTTCGTGAAAGATGGTAATGCAGAGCATTTCTAGATAGATACTAGAAATATTTTTACCTACTTATCGAAATCAATGCGATTTCCGTAATTTGCGGTCTTTTTTATATGAATTTGTAAATAAATTTTAAAAAATGAAAGTTGATGTTGGTAAGTCCTAGAAAAATATGACAAAGCAGAAAACGTGTAAAAGATTGAAAAAAAAAAGAGGACTCAGAAGAACATTTTTAGGGACATCAGAGCATTATTGTTAGTAAACGAAGAAGTATTGGAAACTAGCAATTACTTCTTAATGATTCTTAATCCTATTTGGTAGAGGCGCTCATACCTTTAGTAACTTACAGTGACAAGAGGTGCAGTCGTGCAGTATGCATAACATATTTTAATCAACCTCGTTAAAAATAATATTGCATAAATTTCATAAAGATGTTTATTTAAGCTATTCATAAATGACTAATGAATATGAAAATAATATTTAAAAAACCATTATTTCTTATATAGAAATTCCAAAATTAATTAAATATAATTGAAATTGAATAACATTCATAAATATACATTTTACGAGATAAATAACGCTATAAAATGTTTGCATAAGTAAATATTAACGCGTGCAAAGAAATGATTAATTTTTTGTTTGAACTACACCCGTATTTATCAATATGTCTTCTACGTTTGTGTATAAGTTACTCTTGTTTACGTGGTAATAATGTATATAGGAGCGTAGCGTAGTGGTTAAGACGTCAGCGTAGTAAACGGAAGACCCAGATTCGATCCTCGGTCGGCGTAAATTATTTTCAGGTTCATAGATTTATTTGCGAGCGAAATTGTAAAACTATAATCCGTAATAGCATATCTAACATTCTCATAAATATTAATAAAAATCAAATTATATATGTATAATAACTCGTTCTATTTTTAAGTTTTAGTTGTTTTTAGTATTTTTTAAGCAGTTCAGTCAGATTAGGTCCGTTTCGAGCGGGTGCAAAGATGTCGGATTAAGTCAACGTGGATTGGGAAATGTCGTCCCAATGCGTGAAAGAGTGATACGATTCCAATTCTATTTTGGAAATGTTATACCAGTGTCCTTAATAATGAATGACGAACGATTAACAGTATTGAAGGATGGCATAATGGTTTTCCAACACATCTCGGTAAAACTCATGAGCAATTAGGAACATTTATCAATGTATTGAAGGTGGAGCAAGGCAATTCAGATGCAGTGTATGAGAAGTTTAATTGTGGACTTTCAGTTGCTTCCCCTAAACGTAAAAAGTACGTAAGTTATGAGGCACGCCTATGTACCACTGTACAAAGTTATAAAAACCACTGTGGTGTCTCGGAATATTTACGGGGGGTTGCTCACAGTGTATAATAAAAATAAAAAATTCTTATATGACTATTACAGTTCGTAAAGATGGTAAATGCAGAGAACTCCTGGAATCAAGAATCTTAAGATACCATCTTTACGAACTGTAATAGTCATGTAAGAATTTTTAATTAATGTTAACGGTTCATTTGCAGAAAAAAAATTCGAACATTTAATTTTTCTATATGTTTAAAGTCCAGAGTTTTCAATAAATGATACATTATATTTTTTTTCTGCAAATGAACCGTTAACATTAATTAAAAATTCTTATATGACTATTACAGTTCGTAAAGATGGTTCGAATTTAATAAAAGTTCGAATTTGTGCAGTTAAATGAAAATTAACGGTTCAGAAGAACATGGGGAGGAATAGCTCAGTTGGTAGAGCATTGCACCGGCAATCGAAAGGCCCCGGGATCGTACCACGGTTCCTCTAAAAAATGTTCTTCCGAGTTCCCCGCTTTTTTCAAATTTTTCTGCACATTTTCGGATTTATCATATTTTTCCTACATTAATTACCATCAATCTGTATTTTTAAGAGTTAATTTAAAAAATAATATTAAAATAGCCTCGAATAGCGGAATGTCCATTCTCATTTCGGATAGGAAGTAGCATGATGAAAAATAGAAAAGAGATAGGCGATGGCGTAAAAGTCCCTAGGTAGTAGGTTGAGTTTACGGAAGTTACTAGGAGAGCTTTAATATACGAAGAAAGTGTCTTATAACCCCGAACACCTCGGTACCAGCTTCTATAGCGACCATAGGTGTACGACGTTGATTATCCACTAGTTTTACCATGAAAGTTCCCTAGGACAAGAACGAATGGAGACCGCAGATAACTCAGTAATGCTAGTTCGTTAATAGTTATTTAAAAGTCGTGTCACTCAGGAGTAATTCTTGTCATAGTTAATTTTGGAAGCCGGCCTATCTAATCAAAGAGAGACTTCATCGTGGGTGACGATCTAATTCGAAGATTCCCATAGAGGTCGCACAGGTGGACGCCGTCACGGGTGACGATAGAGTTCGAAGATCCCCTAAACGTTCCACATAAGAGATTAGGTGGCGGAGCAAACGGCAGAAAACATAATTTATCCGTAAATAATCACCTAGGAGGAAGCAAAGTTCTTGCGGATTGGTAATATAACGCGCATCGTATTTTAAAGACGACTTTGAAATTATTTGTATGTTAGGCACCCGCCTGACTATATTCTGAATAAAGTTAGATAAAGCGTCAGACTGTTTTAATCACACTCCCGTTCCATACAGACTGAGTTATATTCGTGTAAATTTCAAAAAAACTCCAGGAAAGTTTCTTACAATGGTTCCGACCATGGCCTAGCGAGGGAGTTAGGAGACGGTGATTCTGCTTTCGCTAAATTGTTAGGTCTGTCTTGACAGCCGCATTCTGATTTATTCTCATATAATGTCTTGATGACACATCTCTCAATCGTAACAAAACGCAAACTTTTGTCGATAATAGCTCCATTATATGATCCGATGTGGTGGATCGCCCCAGTTATAAGTCGAGCAAAAATATTCATGCAACAACTTTGGCGGAATCAAACTTATTGTTAGTGGGATGACATTGTGAGTGATGAACTCGCAGTCGAGTGGTTTCGAATCTATAATGATTTGGTTGACCTTCAAACTATTTCCATACCTCGATGGACAAGTTTCGGTTCTGGTGTGACATCAGTCACGGTCCACGGCTTTTCGAACGCCTCAAGTCAGGCTTACGCAGGGGTAGTATACCTTCGCTGTGTATACTCTGACGGATCAACAAACATGTCGTTTGCAAGCAAAAGTCGAGTGGCTCCCATTCAAACACAGACAATTCCTTCTCTGGAATTGTGTGGTAAGTCCCTCTTAGTCGACTTTTAGACTTCATTCGTGTCATTCCCGAATATTCTAATCGAGAGTGTATGTATTCTACCATCCGATTCTACCATCCGAATCCATTTCTACCATAGTACTCTCCTGGCTCAACGGTCAGCCTATGATGCGTGAAACCTTCGTGGCGAACCGAATCTCGCTAATTCAATTGAATTGCCTGGTAAGCTCGAACTTTCAGGTCGCTTAAGTATTATGTGCTTGATCGATTTATGTATATACATTGCCACCCTACCTCCCTTCTTATATTTGCGGGCATTACGAATGAGCTGGTAGTCTGTGAGCCTGAAGTGATCATCACGAGAATGAGTATTAAACCAGGTTTCGGATAGAAGAATGGCATGATAAAAATTTTCAGAAAAGTAAGATTCAAAATGTTTAAATTTATTTACCGCTCCAAGTGACTGAACATTTAAATGACCGAGTTTCATATAGGCATTAGCAGATGGTCTTGGATGCGTAGTACTAGAGCACGTATCGTTTGATGGCGCTGGAGACAAGTGACAATGAGCTTGGCGTCATTTAGTGATTTTTGCTAGATCTTCTTCACAAGTTATCGCAATAGCAGCTGCACATCGCATAGGCCGGTAATGGACAATTCCTCGATAGATGTAAATAAATTTGTTTGGATCGGTTTTTACTATAGCGCAGGCTTTTTTAAGAAGGTTGAGGGTATCACTTGGTAGATATTCGTTTACATATATGCGTGTTTTTGGTAGAGAATCATCAACTTCATTCGCGTATAACGCTTTTCGGGTCCATATACCCTGAATAAACGCGGTACGTAGGACGGGGTTAGACAGCCTTACACATATAGATGGCGCCGAAAACACAGATGCCGTAAGAGATGTGGTTGGAACAGGCTCCGCAGATACTGGCGAACGATTAGTGGATGCAGCAGCGCAATCTAGTAATCAGATCCTGATTTTGTGTTTCTGGAAGACCCGATAAAGCGAGCTCACAGTTTCGTAATTCGTAAGCCATGAGGGCTTTATCTACCTGGAGGGCTTGAACAGCAGTTTGTAGCACAGAAACATTCGAGTCAATTGCGTTGACCCTTTCTTCGAGCTACAGTATCCGATCAAGTTTAGCATTTGCTGCTTATTAAATTTGTCCTGTTTGTCTAGATATAGCTGAAACGCGGGCGGAATATGAAGATTTGACGTATCGGTAGTATCGGACGCAATCGACGATCCACTATTTGAACGAGTAAAGCGCGGTATGGGAGGGTGAAGCGAGTCATTGGGCTTCCTCTTTTTAGACGGGCCCACTTCGGAATTTAAGCAGCAAACTAAGTCGCCGGCTTTAGTATTGGAAGAAGAAGCGGGTATGCAAGTTAAATGGAATTTCGACTTACAAGCAACACATGAGTGCGCGAGATCGTCCTCAATTTGTAATTTACAAGTAGCACAAAGATCCATTGTAAATACACGCGAGCTTTGCGAATATATATATATATATATAGTATAGTAAAAACACTCACACACGAACACACACACACACACACTCGCTCACAGTAAATAACACGCGTATAAATAAGCACGAACACATACACGTAGTAATAATCGCAATAAAGGGGAACGTGAACCGTACGCGCCTCTAGCAGTGCGCAAGATGATTATCCGAACAGCTATACGGACTGAGCGGAGCGTGTAGTGGGACGCACACATGCAAGGAACGAACTCACCGATATGCGGGCGAGTCAAGTCCAAGAGGTATCGGTTGTTCGAAGAGAAATTGACAGCTATGCAAATTACTGCGATGATAAAAACTTCAATAAAAGAACCGCGTATTGTGGGTGTATGGTTGGCCTCTTGATCATAAATTGTAATTTCATCATATATGCTAGGTTCCGTCAACTCCAAGAGCAGCAGACTATAATTTTATTTGAACTGCAATTCCTGCAATTTTCGACGATCGGATGCGGGTGATTTGCTCGCTGCTACTTTTCCAGACGTGTGACGTCACCACGAGAGCCGGTGAATAGTATGTGGAGTAACTGTCATTTCTAACATGTAGCAAGGAATAAATGTTTCAAATAGTCCGGATTGAAGACTCGGACTCTCGAAAACTCACATTGGACATAATCCGAGCCGATCCGGAAGCAAGTCACTAGAATTTGAACTCCAAAAAAAGCGATTTAAGTGAAAAAATTCATTCGTAAGTGGGGAGCGAAAATAAAGACGTCTGCTCTACTTACCGCCATAGATATATCTCGAGAACTATGCACAGAATCAAAAAAGGTGTGGGATGAAAGTTGTTCGACACAAAGGGGGGCATCCAGTGATAATAAAAAACAATAAAACTTCGGGTTTCTGGTCCTTCTGCCAATTCCATAATAACCATATATATCTGTTGATATACATGTGCATGCTCTCGTACGCATTGCATGTGTATATAAAATACATAAATTTATCATATGCCTATATATATTCATATGCATTAAGTTCTATGTAACATGGCAAATATGGCACGTATACAGTAGAGCCACAGTTTGCGCATAATATTCGATTATCTGATGAACTACGAATATATCGATATTGCGTTTATATTCACACTTACAAATATACGTACTCATGGGGATGTATATATGTGCGGAACGCGTAAACGAACTATACATTTATATACGTAATGCATACCCAACAGTTCTAACTTGCGAGGATAGTCATCACAAATTTGTTGGGACTTTGAAATATACAAATACTGCATTGTGATGACGGCTCAAATTAAAGCTTATTCAATTTAGGAAGCCTTCATGAAGCGCTTTATGTTAATTGTTATTATCGTTTTTAAGGTTAAGCTATAAAACGGGAAGAAAAGTTACTTTTGTCATGTTTTTTTTTAATTGTCAAATTGTTTTTTTTTCAAAGGTTGTTTAAAACTTGGAAATTATGGGAAAAAAGTCCCTCAGATTTGATATTTTTAAGAATATTTTTTTTTCTTTCGTTCCATATCACTTGGTAGTATTACGTCCCCGTAACCACCCAAGTAAAAAATTGTGAATAAATGATATATAATTTATACATAATATCGTCCATGTATAGAATACGTATGGAATTGAGCGTGCATAACCTATACATAATCTGTACATAATGTACACAAAATATATATTAAAAATAATAATTATAATAACTTAATATACTAATAATAATAAGTTATATTTAACCAATTTGTAGGTCTGAAAAATTAGTACATTTGATCTAATGATTCTGCGACCTTGATTGAATTTTGAAGTGACGAAACGAATACATCGAAAAATAAAGGCACATGAAAATGGAACATTTCATCAAAACTGATGTCCGCTAATTACTGGCCACATTTTCCTGAATTATCAGGAACGGTCAAATGTCGACCTGAAAATCGTCAGCAGCTTCAAATCTGAAAATCTAATCCACAGATAATCCAAATCCGAAAGAAACCAACAACACAAGCAAACTAATCACATTTAGCTATTATTTATTTAATTAATATATTTGATAATGTAGTTCTCTTTTTAATATACCTTCTTTAGTGGAGGTTCGGCAGAAACTGTCAAAAATAAATCACGTTATCGGTTATCACGTTCTTCTTTTTTTCATTGGATCGTTAGTAACGCGGCATGTTGATTTTTAAAATGAACTGACAGTAGTGACCGAACCTCCATAAAAGCGCGTCACAATGAAACGACTCACTAAATTATTATGTAAAATCATTAAATAAATAATAGTAAAATGTAATTTTCCATTTTTATTTTTTTATTTTACAAGTTATTTTTAGAATTATACCTGCCGCTGATTTTCTTAGTATTACGTGAAAATTCGTGATGATCCAGGAGTTGTGGCCAGTGATTAAATGGCATCAGTGATGAAGTCCAATTTCGATCATTTCATTTCCTGTTTAATAAAATATACCTCATTTTTGTCGACAATTCGTTGTGTACTTCTCAAAATCGTTTCAGCGTTTTACAAAACTTCGGTATTATTCACGGAAAAGAAGAATCAAAACCGATATACCGAACATTCTGGAAAATAACTAATTCACGTGATTTGTCCTCCAAAAACAAAACCTTAGCTAAGAAATATCTAAGAAAACAAGAAAATGAATTTTCGAAAACACGATGTCGTAATCTTCATTGCAGCATTTCAGAATCTTAAATAGTTACTCTATATTTTAATAAACATTTAATTGCGACAATATTTTCAATAGACTTTTCAAACGTAACAACATATTGATCATCGATTATTATTTTTATACGTTTCTATGCGACAATATCTTTAATTTCAATTAACTGCGACAATCAAATATCTTTGTAATTTCAAATATGGGTATATTTAACTGCACCAACAATTGGAAATTCCATTACGACAATATGCTTAATTTGATTTAAGTACGCCAACAATTTCAACCAAACATTTTTGTAAATCTAATTACTACTTTTAACCACGACCATTAAAATATGAGAATTTAATTGCGATAAATTATAATTACAACAGGATTAGTAAACGAATAGTTTCACGATATTTTGAGTTTAACAATACTAAACAATTTTATATTATGTCAACGTCGACAAGAATATTTGTTATTTTATACATGGTGTCCTATTTTAAGTGTCCACCCTAAATATCTTGAAAATAACGCGTTGTAGAAAAAAATGTTTCAGACAAAAGTTTCAGAATTTCTTCCGGACTATTTACTGGTACCATTTAATTTGAACATGACCTTGAAGGTTATTTCAAGGTGAAGTTTATTTTTTAAATACGAACCCCTATTTTTTATTGCGGATTTTGAAAGAGCAGGAAATTTCACGTTCAGACATGACTTGACCATCTCCTGATCCATGACCTTCAAGGTTATTTCAATGTCAAGTTTGTTTTTTCAAATGGGAACCCCTATTTTTATTGCGTATTTCGAAAGAGCAAAAGATTTTACGTTCAGACATGACCTTGACCATCTCCTGATCCACGACCTTCAAGGTTATTTCAAGGTCAAGTTTGTCTTTTCAAATGGAAACCACTATTTTATTATGAATTTGGAAAAAGCAGGACATTTCACGTTCAGGTATGACCTTGAACATGTCCTGATCTATGATCTGCAATGTGATTCCAAGGTCAAAGTTGTTTTTTAAATGGAAACCCTTATTTTTTATTATGGATTTGGGAAGAGCGAGATATTTTACGTCCGAAATGATAGTTTATAATATGCTGCAGTAACCTTCAGAATGTAAAATGCTATTAGTCGCTAAATGTTGTCAAATAATGAATCATATTCATAATGTTTTCTTCGTTGCACGTATTTTGTTCGTATTACCAATGGTAACCCAGTAAAAGAAGGATGAATCTAAGAATAAACTGTAATTTTGCCAAATCAGCGAAAAAAACCATGACCTTTATTTAATTCTTGCACTTATTTTGAAAACAGCAAATCTGATAAAAAATGTTCCCAACAAAAAATGTAACACATGCATTTCTCTACAACAATATTTTAAGGAGAGTAAATGATCAAGCATGTGTACCGCCGGTATTAGCATTACCCGATGTGCACCACGGTGAGGAAGCATGGCCGGATTTTGCACAGTTTGTGTGTGTGTGTGTGTGTGTGTGTGCGTGCGTGCGTGCGTGCGTGTGCGTGTGCGTGTGCGTGTGCGTGTGCGTGTGCGTGTGCGTGTGCGCGCGTGTGTGTGTGTGTGTGTGTTTTTTTTTTCCGAAGCGACGATGAAAAGCTCTACCAGCCATCCCTGCCGGCCGGTGCCAGCAGGAGTGCGGGGCTCCCACCCGCTAAAACCACCTCCGCTCAGACTGTGATTCCCCCCTCGGAAACCGCCGGAAGGCATTACTTCGAGGGGGGCAGTCTATGCCTCAGTAGGTCCTCCGCCGATGTTTTGGCTCTTCAAGTCTGGGCGATGTTGCCTCTTCCGTCTTCTTCTCTTCTGATGGCATTCAGCCTATCGATGATGGAGGTGGCGATGATGACTACCGCGTCCCATCCCTCCTGTGAGGCGAGCAGACATTCCCCAATGCCCTCAGGTGTTAGTGGTCCTCCTCCCGAGATCCGGAACTGTTCCCGTTCCGCTGCAAATCTCGGGCAGTGGAAGAGGACATGGGCCACGTCTTCGTCGACACCAGGGCATGTCGGGCAATCCGCACTTTGATAAATGCGGAAACGATGAAAGTAGCTGCGAAAGCAGCCGTGCCCGGTGAAAACCTGGGTGAGATGAAAGGTGGTGTATCCGTGTTGTCTGCCCGTCCACTTTGCTACATCTGGGATGACGCAGTGGGTCCACCGCCCCGAATCCGCTGAATCCCATCTTTTTACCACTCTTCTATGGTCCTCATGAACCATTTGTCGTGGTTCGGCTCCTGGTCGGCGATGTCCTGCCTTCGCGGTGTACTGCTGCCCTCTCCATAGCAAGAAGGTCTATGGGAGGGAGTCCCACGACCACCGAGAGAGCGAAGTCCGATACAGAACGGTAGGCACGGGCCACTCTTAGGGCGGCTGTTCTATAAGCCCGCCGGCAGGTGGCTCCGTAGCTCTTATGGATGTTCATGGCATCAGCCCAGATCGGTGCCCCGTAAAGAATAACGGAGCTTACTACCGATGAAAGGAGGGACCGTCGCGGCTGTTTCGCCCCCCCCCCCCCCATATTGGACATGATGCTGGAGAGCGTACGAGCCACTTTGGAAGCCTTTGCGCCTGCGTTCATCAGGTGTTGTTTGAACGACAGCCGCGCATCTAGAGTGGCTCCAAGATATCTAATAGTGCCCACCGTCCTGATCTGCGTATCTTCCACCCTGAAGGTGGCGTATACCCTTTTCTTCGTTCAAGAGATGAGCACCGCCTCCGTCTTCTCAGCCGCCAGATCTAACCCATGGTTGCTCAACCACCTAGCTACTACCTCGATAGCTTCACCTCCGCTAAATTGCACCTCGTCGATGGTCTTCGCGACGACGATTAGTGCAAGGTCGTCTGCGAAAGCTACCATGGACACCCCGTCTGGAAGGGATTGCCTGAGCAGTCCGTCATATAAGACGTTCCAGAGCAAGGGTCCCAGAACCGAACCCTGGGGCACGCCTCCCGTGATGCTGTAGGGTGCCTGCCGTCATCGGTGTCATAATACAGGGTTAGGTCTGTTAGGTAGCTTGAGATGGCTTCTCTTAGGTAGAGAGGCACCTTCAAGTCTTCGAGGGCCTGCATGATGCAATCCCACCTGTCCGAATTGAATGCGTTCCGGATATCCAGGGCAATGATGGCACACATGCACCTGGTGTTTCGGCTGCCACTGATGGCATCCGTGGCTATTGCTTTCACTCGGCCGATTGCATCGATGGTTGAGCGCCCCTTGCGAGACCTCCGGCATTTTCGATGGCTGCTTCCAGCCTGGCACAGATAACCCTCTCATATAGCTTCCCGGAGATGTCAAGCATGCAGAGCGGTCGGAATGAGGATGGGTCGTCCGGGGGTTTGTTTCCCTTAGACAGCAGCACCAACCTCTGTTCCTTCCACTGCGCCGGGAAGCATCCTTTCTTCAGGCAAGCACTGAATGTCAATGTGAAGATGGTTGGTACATTCAGCGCTGCGATCTTCACTGCCATTCCAGGTACCCCATCCATTCCTGGGGCCTTACGGGTGGAGATCTTCTTAGCAGCCATCATTACTTCGGCTTCGGTAACATCTGGCGGCTCGGCTGCACCAGCAATTGCCATCAGGCCAGTGCCAATCGGCCGTTCCCGCTGTTCTGCGAATAAATGGCCGACGACTTTGCCAAGGAAGTATGGACAAGATGATGCGTTGGGTCCCCTGGGCTTGATCTTGTTCATGAAAGTCCTGCCAGCACTTTCTTTTCGCGGCCTTGATGGCAATCTTGAGCCACTTTCTCTTTCCTTCATAGTCCGCGGCCAGTTGGTAGTACCGGGGCTTATGAATTGCTCTCTGGTGCAGCCTTCGAGCCCGAAGGCACTCTCGATGGTTATCTGCGATTTCCTCGTTCCACCAGTGAACTGGGGGGCGGCCGCGAGGATTTGACTTCACGGCCATAGAGGCATCGCAAGCCGCTGGTATGGCTCGGGAGAGGCATCGGGCTCTCTCCTCTGCTGTTTCCTCCACCTCCGTCTGTTCCAAGCTGTAGAGAAACATTTCCCGATCGAAGGTGGCCGGTGCCCATCTCTCTTTGCTTGCGCTCTGTTGGAGCTGGTACACCAAGGCTTGATGGTCACTGCCCGTGTATCGGTCGCTAACTTTCCAGCCCAACCCTTCCCCCATCAATTTTGGGTCGACGAAGGTCAGGTCGACCACGGAAGACTTGGAGTAAGTCGGCTTTCCCCCCGTGTTAGCAATCTCCAACTCCAGTAACGAGAAGGCCTCAATGAGGGCATATCCTCGATGGTTGGTCTTCGCGCTACCCCATTCCGTCGCCCATGCATTGAAGTCCCCCCCGATCACTAATGGGAGTCGGGAGGTTCTTGCACTGGCGACGATGGCCTCCAGGGATCCTTGAAACTCGTCGATGGTAAGACTGGGAGGGAGGTAGCAACTGTATAGTCTTATACCAGCCACCTCCACCCAGGTGAAGCTGGGCAGGGGGTCGGACATCTTACAGTCTCGTGCGCCTTTCCTGACAGAGTGTCACTTGTAACATTTCGGTTGTAACAGTGCGGTTGCCTGATAACGACGCCGGAGAGCCCGCTTGCTCACTCGTACCCGACGCCGGTACTGGGGATCCGACCCCTGCACCGTAAGCTTTTATCTGCAGCTGATCTTCCATACTTGGTTTATTGTTCGGGGTTCCTTCCCCTAGCTAGTTCTTTGGTCCGCGTCGGGTATTTTATTTCTCCGATACCTTTTACCAGCATTCCCCGATCCACCACCTGGGGACGCGTCCGTTAGAAGGAACCAGCAAGACTCCGGCGGGTGTGTGTGTGTGTGTGTGTGTGTGTGTGTGTGTGTGTGTGTGAGTGTTTTTTTCCCGAAGCGACGATGGAAAGCTCTACCAGGCAACCCTGCCAGCCGGTGCCAGCAGGAGTGCAGGGCTTGCACTCCCTAAAACCACCTCCACTTAGACTGCGATTTTGCGTGCCCCCTCTTGGCAGCCGCAGTAAGGCATTACTTCGAGGGGGGTAGTCTATGCATCAGAAGGCCCTGCGCCTATGTCTTGGCTCCTTAAGCACGGCCGATGTCGTTGCCTCTTCTTTCCTCTTCTCTTCTGATCGAATTCAGCCTGTCGATAATGGACGTGGCGATGGTAACCACCGTGTCCCACCCGTCTGTGAGGCGAGCAGACATTCCTCAACTCCCTCATGCGTGAGAGGTCCACCTCCCGACAGTCGGAACTGCTCCCGTTCCGCTGCGAATCTCCGGCAGTGAAACAGGGTATGGCTCAAGTCTTCGTCAACTCCAGGGCAGGACGGACACTCCGCGCTTTGACAAATGCGGAAATGATGTAAATAGCTGCGGAAACAGCCGTGCTCAGTTAGCATCTGGGTCAGATGGAAGGTGACGTGTCCGTGTTGTCTGCCCTTCCACGTTGCTACATCTAGAATGCTGCAGTGGTCGCCCCGAGTCTGCTGTATCCCATCTTTATTGCCACTGGTCTATGATCGTGCTGGACCATTTCTGGTAGTTCTCCTCCTGGCCGGCGATGTTCTGCCATGTACACCTGCCTCACGGCGTATTGCGGCTTTCTCAGTTGCAAAGAGGCCTACAGAAGCCCTGAGACCACCGAGGCACAGTGGGGCCAAGTGGGATTCGCGCATTAAAGTTAAGCCACAGGCTTCAATTTTCCATGAAAATTAATGATTTTTTTTTAAATCTTCGTAAGAAAATTTAGAACAAACGTAAGGAAGTCGTTTAAAAAAAAATGTTCGTATCGTATATATATAGCAATGAAAGTAGACATAAGCGTATAAGCGGCGTATTGTTAAACGCAAATAAATTTTTGCAGCGATCGATTTCTCATGCAATTTAGTATGAACAAGTTCTCGAGGTCGCTAATTAAGAATTCAGTATCCAATTCCCAAAATTCAAAATGGCGGATACAATATGGCCGATCGAAATTATAAAAAGTTAATTTTGCCTTATTTTTGGTATATAGGGGTTTTTTAGGTCGCTGATTACGAATTTGCTACCAACTTGTCAAAATTCAAAATGGCGGATCCAATATGGCCGATGAAAATGTTAAAAAAAGTTAATTTTATCTTATATTTAGTATAGAGGGGTTTATAAAGAGTATATTTTAATTTTCTCGACTACTTTTTCCGATTCTTTTTTTGTAAGATGTTTTTTTACAATAATATGGTCTACTTTTTTACACCTTGAGGGTGACCGTTCGAGAACCAATTAACGGAAGAATGAGATTCTATCTCGATGCTGATGATTCTAGCTGTTGCAGACTGAGATGAAACGCCGAAAGGGATTCTATTTAATTTTTTCAAAAAATTAGATAGAATCTCATTCTTCCGTTAATTGGTTCTCGAACGGTCACCCTCAAGGTGTAAAAAAGTAGACCATATTATTGTAAAAAAACATCTTACAAAAAAAGAATCGGAAAAAGTAGTCGAGAAAATTAAAATATACTCTTTATTAATTTAAAAAATAGCCCGATTCGAAAGTAACAAGCTACAACATGTGCTTTCTTTACTTCTAATTTAAAAATAAAAAAAAATAGAGGGGTTTCTTAGGCCACTGATTACGAGTGTGCTGCTAAATTTTCAAAACTCGAAATGTCGAATCCAATATGGCAGACCAAAATTTTAAAAAGTTGTTAATTTTATCTGATCTTTGTTATGTACGGGTTTATTAAATTGCTGATTACGAATTTGATATCTAATTTTCAAAATTGAAAATGGCGTATCCAATATGGCCGATCAAAAATTAGAAAAATAGCAATTTTATCTGTATTTGGCATCTAAGAGTTTTTGAAGTAGCTGATTGTGAATCCGCTATCAACATTGCAAAACTAAAAGTTTACAGAGTCAATTTTGTAGTAAAAAAATGTCAAAAATATTATTATTTTTAGAAACTTTTTTTTGGGTTACCTGATTTGAAATATTTGAAATAATCAATTTTTTTATGGAAATAGATTAATGTAGATATATATATATATATATATATATATATATATATATATATATATATATATATATATATCTCAGGAACCTTTAACTTTCTGATATATATATATATATATATATATATATATATTTATATATATCTCAGGAACCTTTAACTTTCTGATATATATATATTTCAAAACTATAAATTATTGGGCACAAACTTATGAATTTTTTTAGAGTTTCAGACAACCCTAAGAGATGATAATTTACTAGCGGACAACATGTATGATGGTGCCCCCCTTAATTATGAATTAATATAAACAATATTATAGTTAATTTCGGATCGGTGTGAAGTTGGCCCCCCACTTGACTAAAAAAAAAATAACAACAGTTCTATATGCCCCCCACATAGTTCTGAAGTTCTTTATACATTTTGAAAATAGTTCTGTTGATTTTACCAAAAAAATTACATTTGGTAATATCGGGGGGCCAACTTCACCAAATTACAAAATTTAAAGACCCGTAACTCTCCCATTTGTCATCAGATCAAAAACTTTCATAATAAAAAGTTCATAATGAAAACTATTTTCAAAATGTATAAAGAACTTCAGCACTATGTGGGGGGCATATAAAACTGTTGTTATTTTTTTTTTTAGTCAAGTGGGGGGCCAACTTTACACCGATTAATTTCGGCATACATTTTTCCTTTCATTGGATTCCCTTGAAAGTTGATACAAGGTATGTTTTTGAATTGCTGATTACGAATCTCAATTCAGAATTTTGAAATTCAAAATGGTGGATTCAATATGGCGGACCAAAATGAGAAATTTACTGGAATCGGTTAAAACTCGGTGCTTATGGGTTATTGAAGTTACCATTTATGAATATGAACTGAAAATATTGAAATTAAATATGGCGGATCACCATGCGAAGTTACAAATAAAACTATACAATCAATTTTTTATTAGGTAATTAAAATTACCTAAAATTATTAGGTAATTAAAAGTCAAGAACATAAAATACGAATTTGTGAGAATACTTCAGTATTAAGAAATTAAAACCACTAATTTTTTTTTCAATTTTCTTCAAATTTAAAAGTTACTCGTTTTTTTTCTTTTCAGACTCGTCAAATAATTTTTATTTTACCTTTTTATTGTTATTGTTATTATTATTGTTGTTATTATAGCGAAATAACATCTTGTGGACAAATTTTATTATATTATATAATAACAATTTTTATTTTACTGCAATACACATATTTACATTATTCAACCCGCGTTTAATATAGATTATTTCAATAGTTTTCAGATGTATTGTATTCGTATCGTCAAAGACATGATGAAAACTGCTTTATTCTAATGAAATTTAATATACTATTAAGAACAAAGTTATTAATATTTATTTAACTTCATTAATGTTTTTTTATGGATTATATGTGCATATATATATGTGTGTGTGTATATTTATTATTAATACGCAACTAATCATTATACGTACGGAACAAGACACGCGAAATTCGGACATGTCATTACATTTTATTACATATTAATTGAATAAGAAATAATTTCTTGATACACATTCTTGTGCCAGTAGATGAAGTATTAATGCAACTAATTGTCTGATATTTATTTCATTTGAATACGATTTATAAAAGTCCTGAATTAACGGGTATGGAGTTAGTTAAACTATACATAAACCATGAAATTAAAAAAAAAATTAAAAATGTCAAAAAAATATAAAAAGAATTAAAAATATAAAAAAAATTAAAGATATCAAAAAAATAAAAAAAAAAACCTTTACTCGGATCACAACCTTGCCGCGCTATAGAGGCTTAATCCATAAGGAAAGAAATGGTGTTCTACGTTTAAGCGAGTAAAGTATGGACTGCTTGCAATTATAAACACACACGCACGCACACCTGTCAAAGAGTTTGTATGGTCATATTTCGTTATTGGTAGGCTTGCACGGATGCAATATGGCGGACAAATTTTTAAAATTCTTGCAAAATGTTTTTGTCGGTCAGATTGGATCCGCCATTTTGAATTTTTAAAAACTGATATCAGATTCGTATTCAGCAACACCCAAAAACCCCCGAATAATGATTTCCGTGAACTTTGCGAGAATTTAAACATTTTTTCCTAACTCCGTGCGGAAAATGCGTTTTTGCGCACGCAAATCAGTGCGCAAAACTGCCCATTCAAATTTTTTTTCGCACTCGTTAGGAAAAATAGTATACGCAATTACTGCGCAAAATAGGCCATTTGCGCACTCGACATCGTCTCGTGCTGGAATCACCCATTTTGCGCACTTATTGCATAAGGTACTATTTCCGCATTATTGGATCCGTCATTTCGAATATTTAAAAAGTAACATCGGATTCAAATTTATCGATCCCCAAAAATCTGTAGATACAGGGATTTTGATTTTTATTATTATACGATTATTCATAGCCAAATTATTTCAAAATTTTTCCAAATTTTTGAACTTTGTTTGTTATTAAAAATAAATTATTATTCAAATTGCAAAAAATGTAAATGATTTGATATTTATTAATATACTAGGATGATAAATTACATGATATCCTGATATTATTGCTAATTTTTCGCGAGAAAAACATAAAAAATCACATAGGAACAAGGTGGACCTATATGTCCGCCCACCCTTCAAAGGGTTAAGATTTAAATAAAAATAGGCAATTGCATTATAGTTTATAGTTTATCCCTTTCAGTTACAGCCGGATACTAGTGACTCTCTTTTCCTGAGAATCGGGACGGGAACTGTCAAACATTTAAATGTCATTTGCTGGACTTTAGTTTGACAGCCCGCCCCTCATTTGATTTGGAGCGCATGCGCCCCATTGCGGCGACACATGCGCTCCGAGCTTGGAACTCGGCCCGTTGTTGCCCACTTTTCAGGTTGCGCGACCACGGCGCCGTTGCACCTCTTCTGCGCATGTAGAGGCGCACCAGCGCCAGCGCCTTGTCATTGCGCGCACATGTCTTCTGATGCGCGCTCGGATCCCACGTGGGCTTGGGATCCAAAATAGCCGACCGGCCGGAAAAAGCGCGCATCGCGTCCTTGGTATTTTCTTGATTACACGCGTCGATATAAATTGTAATGGCCCTCTTTCTCTCCGTCGCTCTTTCTCTTCCGCGCGGTGTCGAGTTAAGCGGCTCGTTACACAACCCAGACGTTAAGCGACCACTGGCGCTGGAACTCCTTATGTATTTTCCCGTGTACATTAGAATCTGCATAATAATGCATATTATGCCTATTAACATCACCTCTATTGGTGAAGGTAGCTATAAAAAGGCATACAATCTCTCTTTCGATTCCAGCAGCCTACGAAGGAACATCATCCAAATCTCTGAAGTGAGTATACATTTTATTAAAATATAGACCCGATTTCGAGAGCGAGAGAAAAAGACTACTCCAGTTAATTCATTTAACTGAGATGTAGTCCATACTTATCCTTCCAGTTAATTCAGCTTCTCTGTAATGAGAGCTGATTAACTGAGACCAAAAAAGAGTGGAAACTTAATAATTCCTCCGGGTAATCGATTTCTCTGTGAAGAGAAGATCGGTTACTCATTTTATTTTTTATTATTTTTCCAGTTAAGCCGTTGATTTACTGTGTAACGGATCTGATAAACAAATATTGTGATGACGGACCAATATTATTGATAGAGTGTGACAGAGAGATAGAAAGAGAGAGATCGGGGTAATTTGGAGGCGTTCGTCATTCGAAATCAGCTCGCGTGCCAAGCACGTTGCTGTTTCTTGCAAAGTGTGTTTTGTTCTCGAAAGGGGTAAGTTCGAGAAAAAGCGTACTGAATATAGTGAGAAATACTAATTCTATTCAACAGTGCAGCGTTTCATCGGGACCAATAAAGCAGTATCTCAATTTATTGGCGTGCAAAGAGCCTCTGTAAGCGGCGTGCAAAGAGCCTCTGTAAGCACCATGCAAAAAATGTCCGTTTTTCGTACCTCGAATATTGAAACTTTTTTTATGCCAATTGGTTACATATGACCCAATATTCCCTGCAAAATTTCAAAGTGAGCATATGCCCCGTTTCGGAAATATGAGGGGTCAAAGTTGACCATGTCCAATAAAAAGTGTACATCAATTTCACATTTATACTCGAATAATAATATTAAAAAACAATCAGACGATATGGTTCTTTACAGATTTTCGGCTGCTGATTACAAATCTGAAGTCAGATTTTAAAAATCCAAAATGGTGGATCCAATATGGCGGACGACTTTTTTGAAAATCGATGTAATTTGCCTAAAAATTATTACTCGGGGGGTTTTTGGGGTCGCTGATTAGGAATCGGATGTTAGTTTTTCAAAATTGAAAACGGCAGGTCCAATATAACGGATGACTTTTGAAAAATTTAATGTGATTCGCTTGAAACTCGTCAGCTTAAGGTTTTTGTAGTCGATGAAGTCTAATCTAATGTTGAATTGATATTGAAAAGGCAATCAGCTTTCTTTGTCGCTGCATTAAATCTGTTTGGACCCTGCATAGGAAACAAAAGAAAATCTAAAAAAATCCAAGTTTTAATGCATCTTTTAAGACGTCTTATTTGAATCGTGGGCTTGCGAATGTGATAAAATAAAAGTATCTTTAGTGTTGAAAATCTTGAATTTATAAAAGATTTCAGCCTATATTCAAAAACCCTAGAAACAAAAGACTATCAGCAGATTAGCATTTCTTTTATTTCCATTCCATTGTACATCTTATTTGAATCGTTTGCTTGCGAATGTGATAAAATAAAAGTATCTGTAGTGTTGAAAATCACGAATTTCTAAAAGATTTCAGCCTATATTCAAAAACCCTAAAAACAAAAAACGATCAGCAGATTACCATTTCATTTATTTCCATTCCAGTGTACATCTTATTTGAATCGTTTGCTTGCGAATGTGATAAAATAAGTTATTGCAGTTTTGAAAGTCTGAAGTTGAAGGATTTCAGCATATAAACACCAAACCCTAAAAATAAAAGACGATCATCGGATCATTAATTCATTAATTTGCATTCCATCCTTCATCTTATTTGTATCGTTTGCTTGCAAAGGTCGTAAAAAAGTTTGATAATCTGAAAATATATATTCATGATAGATGGTAAGTATTTTTTGTGAATTTTGTATTTATGATAATGAAAAAAAGATCGGTTTAAACGTTTGTCATACTCGCTACTTAAGAGATTTTTGGTTTTTTTAAATAAAAATGCCTTTTATTAAATGCGTTAGCTGCGATAAACAAAAGAGAAGTAAAGATGGCAAGTTCTTTCCTGTTAACAATATTGAAAATCCATTAACCGTTATTAATTATATGAGACAATTTCGCAACTCAAAAAAACGTAAGCTTGACGACATAAGTGATATTTCATTAGATGCTAAATTCTGCACAGGTTGCTATCAATTACGGAAAAGTTCAAATGTTTCAGCTGATGTTATGGAACCAGATTTATCGATTTATAGAAGAGGTCTGAGTTCTCGCCGTCGGTGCACATTTTCATGTCAAAGTGTTAATAACCTAATTATGGTTCCACCATTAATTTGTCGTGATCTTCTTATGACTTATAAATTCTTTGTTCCATCGGGTGCTCGAATGTGTTCTGATCATGTGGGTATTGCGAATTACTGGCCTCTCGTCAAACAATCTGAAGAAGTACCGTCAGAAGATCAAGCTTTAATTACTGATAAACTGTTAGAGTATTATGAAGAGCTAAAATCAAAAAAGCAAATAGTTTTTGATATGAATAACATCGATTCTATTGATGATGATACATTTAAAGCCTGGTTTGCGTACAATAGAGAACAATTTAAACAAATCTGTACCTATAACGTAAAAAGTAACCCAGTACATGTAGGTGTCCTTCTATGTAAACTACGCACAGCTCTCTCAAATAAGCAGATTAGCTTCTTATTTGGAGTTTGCGAAAAAACAATTTGCAATTTTATTAAATTAGCAGTAGAAGACTTAGGGGAACACTTAGTTCCTAAATTCATTAATAGTAAGGACCGAACAGTACTTACTGCTCATGTGACTCCTATTGCAAAAACACTTTTCGACATACCGGAAAATAACGCTTGCTTAATATTTGATGCTACTTACCGTTTCGTGAAAAAGTCTAAAAATTACTCAGGACAAAAGCAACTATGGAGTGAACAAAAGAAAATGCCCTTAATGAAACCCATGGTAGGATGTACCGCTGACGGTTGGGTACAATTCGTTCTTGGCCCATTTGATGCTACTCACAATGATGCAACAATATTGAAAGATTGTTTTGCTAGATACACTTCTGAAATGAATGTTATTCATGAAAATGATGTCATTTTAGTTGACAGAGGCTTTCGGGATGTTATAGAATTCCTTACTAAAGAGAAAGGATTGAAGGTTCATTGTCCAGGACTTGGTCAATTAAATACTATAGATGCAAACTTGTCTAGATTTGTTACAAAATGTCGCTGGGTTATTGAACAAGTTTTTGGTAGACTAAAAGTTCAGTTTCCAATGTTTTCCATTCCTGCACATAATTCAACGTTGCTTCGTGATTATCAATCACTTCTGATAGCTTTTGCATTGCTGAACTTATTTCATAAACCTATTCTTTCTGATAGGATGAATGAGGATATTGCTGATTTAATGAAATCGAGACTACACATTCCAAACAAATTGCAATGCATTGTAGAAAAATTCAACCTTTCGAAAGTTAGAGCCGCGTTTTTGCAAGTCGAATATGTAGCACTTGACAATGATGAAAACAACCAACAGCTCCGCTTTCCACAACTTACACTAGACGATATATATAATATTATTCTGGGTCCTTATCAAATGCAAAATGCAATTTCTTATTATGCAGAACATCAAAATGATGGAATATTTCTGGTTTCTAAGTTTCAACCAAATCGAAAACATCAAACAGCGGCTATTAAATACACAGACTTTGATATTGATATCCAAGATCCTACATTAATAAAGGCTTACATGAAATCACGATACCGTGGGGGAAAGCACCATCCCATCTTTGTTCTTTTTGACAGAACCTTAACAGGAAGAAATTCTATTAAAGAATACTTTCGCACGTGCGAAAGTGGCGCTAGAACAGTTGGCTGTTGTAGTCATATTATGACAATTATTTGGTTTCTTGGATACGGCCAATATCATGAAATAAATATACCCAACCCTGGAATATGTGACGTATCTATAACTATACCTAAGAAAAACCCGCAACCAATGCAAACAGAAGACTAAAGAAACTAGATAACCTCTTACCTTTCTTGGTTGGATTATACGATCTTACCTTAATTACCGGCGGAAATTTGCACAAACTATAGTCCTATTGGATACTATATTAAATATCAAATATTAGCAATTTTTATAAAAAAATGCAGGACGTAGAGGGGGTTGAAATTTTGAAATTTCATCATACAAGGTATATTTCGACTGTTAGTAACTTTGTTAAATTAAAATAATATAAAATATGTTTCAGATAGGTTTTTGTCCCGCTCTTTTTAATGGTGAAATCCATTTTTTGAAAAAATTAATTTATTACCTCGTAAAATGCAAATTGAAGATATAATTGAATATATCTCAAAAACTACACGTTTTTTAAATTTTTTTATTGTTTCATCGGAAAGATGCGACTTTCTACTACAAAAAATATGTGGTTAAAAAGTGGGATCAGTTTATTTCGCTAGTCAAATTGAACGATGCTTACCGCAAGGAACCGCGCCGCTGACGTATCAGATTGGAGCTATAGGACTTTGAACTGGTATTGTTACCGACATACCGACACTACGTGAAAAATATTAATTAAAAGTTATTAAAGAACTATTTTAAAATTCGGTATTCGTTATTACAATTGCATAGAGATAATATGATTTTAAAAAGTGAATTTTCTGTAAAATAGATCAAGAATCGAACGAGCAATTCTGGCTAAACGAAAAAACACGATATTCAGGTTGTCTTTTTTAATTTTTTATTCTTCAATTTCGAGCAAAATTCTTTTGAAATTATATAGAACAGAAAATGTTATAATTTAACAAGGGTGAAATTTTGAACAATTTTTGGAATAATTTTAAATGAATCTTTTTTTTATAACGTCGGTGCGGCGGTAAGAATCTCCAGATTGTGATTATTTTCCAAAAAAGCGTCCATTAACTACTTTAAAGCCGCAAACAATTACTAAAAAACAAAAAAGAATAAATTAAGATGGAGAGAAACACACACACGCGCACAGGCATACTCGCGCCCACGCACACACAAACGCACATAGGTGACGGCAAGGGAACCACCTTAAAAAAGCACCCCGAAGAGATGTAAATCCGACCGTGCGACCTCCGCGTGGTACATCTTGGGTGATGCAAATGCCGGCGGTACTTTTCTTGAAATTATTAGAAAGTAAAATATCTAATTCTTGTATGTTAATTGCCAAACCTTCTATTTCGATGGAAATGAAGGATCAGCAGCCTAAAAAATATTATTTCGTCCTTTTTGTAATTTTGCCCCACTATGCGTGAGAGGTGGCGTGACGCAGATGCGACACCGTGCGGTAGCATCGTTCAATTTGACTACCTAAACAAACTGATCCCACTTTTGAACCACATATTTTTTGTAGTAAAAAGTCTCATCTTTCCGATGAAACAATAAAAAAATTTAAAAAACGTGTAGTTTTTTGAGATATATTCAATTATATCTTTAATTTGCATTTTTCAAGGTAAAAAATTAATTTTTTCAAAAAAAGGATTTCACCATTAAAAAGAGCGGGAAAAAACCTATCTGAAACATATTTTATATTATTTTAATTTTTGAGTTTAACAAAGTTACGAACAGTCGAAATATATCTTATATGATGAAATTTCAAAATTTCAACCCCCTCGACGTCCTGCAATTTTTTATAAAAATTGCTAATATTTGGTATTTAACATTGTATCCAATAGGGCTATAGTTTGTGCAAATTTCAGCCGGATCCCAAATGTTTCAAATTCTGGCCTGGATCACTTGACACGAAATCCGTCATATATACATATAATCGATTCGTTTCAAAGTCCATGCGATATTGTGTATCTGGAGAGTAGCTAGCGAATGGTGTATGAGTGTGTGTGTTCATACGTGCATTGTATTATGTATAGTCGGTTTCAAATTTGAGCGCGCTGTCACCGTTGACATTTAATAAGTCAATTTCATGGAATGTCAAAATTCGTCGCATTTGCGAAACCTTCTAAATTATCGAGATGTAACGACCTTTCTGCAATAGCGATATTCTTACTTTGGAAGTGAATTGTGGAATTTATGGATTGTTCCAAAAAAGGATTGATCCGAGGGCACCGCGCGCGGAGAACGAGACAGACCGCCGCGAGTCGACGGAAAAATCCCGCGGCTCGTACACAGTACCAAGGTTCGTCACAGAGAATGAGCGCCGCGGGAAATTGAAATGAAAAGGGCGGGCTGTCAATTTAAATGCGCAAATGACATTCAAATAATTGACAGTTCCCGTCCTATTCGGAGTAAAAAAGGCGGTGCTCCATTTGGAACAAGACAGACTATAAAAGCGAGGTCCAGGGTGGAACTCGCTCCGTCTTTTTTCCCGATTCCTGACGACCTGGCACGTCAACTCGAGGTCGGCAACCACAGCCAGAATCCAGGGTGCCGACGAAGAGCAAGAGGAGTTAGATTCTGTGCCGGGAATCATCAGTGCAAGCGCGCCTTAACCCTTCTCTGCCAACAAATCCTGTTGAAAATGAATTAAAAGTCTCTCCGTCACCAATATCTCCCGATTTCGTCCCTCCTGATCCAGAAACGCTGCGGTTAAACCAGAAATGATTCCTCTGACCTTTTAAATTCAGATTCCGGCGTAGACATTGCCACGCCTGATACTCCCCCCTAATTGCCATTGAACCTGCCTGTCCCGAAGATACATTTTCTGTGAATGATTTCACTGATTCTGTTATTGATGAAAATGATGAACCATCCTTGGTGCGCTTGATATTGCGGGAGAATATTTGTTAACATTGCGATAAATTATACATGCTTAGGAACAATTATGCATTTTTTTCGATAATCAAGGTAATCTTTAAGATAAAGAATCAATCCATTTTTCAAAAAAATATGATCTAGGCTAATTTGGCCCTGATGCTCCGGACATTTTTTCGACATTGACGTGTATTCTAAAGAAATTTGTAAAAACATTACAAATCAACAATATTTCTACTATTAGCGTACCGACTTTAGATCTTTTAGAGAAGGATAAATGGCTAACAGTAATAACTAAAATAAAAAACATATTCCACCAAACGCCTATAAAAATTTGTATTTGTTTAGGTATAGTAGAATACCCAGCGATATTTAGAAGGCATTCTTTAATTAAAAAATCACACGATTCTGTAATAGGACACAAAGGTGTTACAAAAACATATAATAGATTACGAACAAGTTTCTTTTGGGAAAATATAAAAGAAGATATACAGATTTATATACAACAGTGTTTACAATGCATATTAAAAAAAGTTAACTCGGATTAAAACAAGACAACCTATGGTTATTACGGATTCTCCTAAAGCACCGTTCGAAAAAGTAGCATTAGATATCGTTGGTCCATTCCCTATCACAAAGAAAAGAATACGGTGGATTCTGACTATGCAATGTTTACTAACCAAATTCTCGATAGGTGTACTACTGCAAGATGCAACAGCATCTAGTGTCGCTAATGCTTTCTTAAAAAGACTAATTTGCATACATAGTATCCCTAAGGTGGTTCTTACTGATCAAGGAACCAGCTTCTTGTCTAACCTAATGAAAACATTAACAAAAAGCTCCATATTAAACAGTTAAAAACCACCGCATTTCATCCACATACCAACGATTCTCTTTAAAGAAGTCATATTGTTTTAGTAGAATATTTGCGTCAATTTACCTCAAAAGATTACGAGTGGGATGAATGGGTTGAACTGACGATGTTCTCTTATAATACTAGTATGCACGAGGGAATGAAAAGAATACCATTTGAACTTGTTTATACTAGAAATCCTGTATTACTATCAGATAGATCGCTTCCATACCAGGAACAATTAGAAACTTATGACAATTATTTAATAAAACTATTAACTAGACTAGACACTTTGCATAACGAAGCACGAGAAAACATTTGGCTAAAGTAAAAGCAAAATATTATTATGATAAAAAAATACACCAAAAAAATTCTTTCCTGGAAATTACGTCTTCTTAAGAAAAGGCATAAAATCCGGTAAACTAGAAGATCTTATAGACGGTCCCTATCGCATAATCGAAATAATAAACGATAATAATATTAAGTTACAAATTGGTAGAAAGGAAAGTGTCGTATACCCTGACAGATTAATTTTTTCTGAAATAGAATAATAATAATTATTATTATAGGTAATTACATGTAATATTTCAATTTTACATATGAACTCTGATAAAGCCATTATCTATACCGCCGGGAACGAACCCCGCGCGTCACCTAGAGATGCACGGTTGCATCGCTGTAGGGCGTCGAATCTTAAAGGAAAATCTCGAGAACTGCAAAAATCCGCCATTTGAGTAGGAGTTAGGCGAGTTCGGAATTCAGAAATAATGGAAAAAGATAGAAAAATTGCCGGAAGTAATTCTGAGATGGGCCTAAAAAAGAGGCCAATAATTATTTCAAACATTCCCATAGACAAACCGTTGTTAATAAAATTCCGTCCTTACGTAAATATGCTCGTGCCAGTCTACGACGACACAGCAGAGGGGCGCGGTATCCCTACCAGAGGAGATTTACGGAATGGAAAGGTAATAATATCAATAGACTTGACAAGAAAAGTATGAACAGAACCGTCGTTATCCGACGAACCAAATGATTGCCCAGTCAGGAGAAACACACCCATATAAATGAAAAACTGAAGTAAACGATCCCCCAATTACGAAGAGGCCTCCACTAAGGCTGCAGAAACCGTTTTGCACATGGAGGAAGTCTAACCGCAGAATTTTGCGAGCTCAGATCTTATTTCTGATAACCATCAGTCGACAGAAGATGTCGAAAATTATGTGAACTCACCAACCACCCCAATAACTCACTGGACTCAGGGATCATACCCTAGAGTTCCGAAGAATCTGATAGGCGAGATTGCGAAAACGCTTATTCCATTACCTCTTACGATTTCTACAATAATATAAAAGATTGTCCAGAAATGGAAACTCGGCCTCGTTACCTCGTTAAGCAGAAAATCGCAAAAACCACAACAAGCGCATGTATGAAATAAGAAGGGCGAAAAAACTGTCGCAACCTCAGCTCTATCATAGCAGCCATAATAAGTATTTGAGTAACAAGGTTTCGTCTACTGACAGACCAATCAATTTTTTTCGTAGTAGTTTAGTCTAGGACAAGGACAAAGGACAGGTATTTTCCCCCGCGTTAATGACAATTATTAGTCTATTTGCGGGTCGGCTCTCGGGTGGAGAGGTACAGGACAAAGACAAAACGGTACATGACAGAACTATGCAGATACACAACACAACACCCACCTAGAGCCAGTCCCCCTACCCCAATATCGGTACCACCAGCAGAGTCGGCGGACTGTGCTATAGCCAGTACAACGCGGGGCTTATCCCATCTTTATCCAAGATAAGACCCACGACGTACCAACCGCGGATAAGACGCTGACTGAAGTACTGAACAGTGAAGGCAGTACTCGCATCTCCAGTTTCAGTCATTCTCTGGTCTCGCGCGGCCAATGGGGTGAACTGTATGGGCTGGAACTGGCCAATCAGGAACGCTCTATCTTTAACATAGTATGCCCTATGTTCGGATCGTACGCACGCACCCTGTATAATAAGCTTATACGCTAATAATAAAGATAAAAAATTATATATAGAAGAATTTAATAACTTATTCGAAAAACTAAAATTAAATGATAATAATAATTATTATGTAATGGCAGGTGATTTAAATTCGAGACATGCACATCGGGATGACAAAGGCAATAACAAAACAAGAAACTTACTTTTTAAATGGTATAATGAAAAATCTCATATTTACAAAGCTCAACTTCATGCACCCAATGCTACAACTGGCCATTGTAGATACGAGAATAAAAATCAATGATCTCGATAGTAATAAAATAAAAACAACAGACTTTTAAAGCGACCATAAAGCTTTAACTTTTAACATCGACATTACAACCGACAATTCGATAAATGTTTTCAATAACAAAGAAAATCACACGTACATGTATAACCAACTAATTGGTCAAAATTCTCGAAAAATTTGTCAGAAAAATACGAAATTCAAATACCATTTAATAGAAATTTAACTACTGAAGAAATAGACGAGTATATTAATGAAATAAATCAATATATAACTGAGGAAATAGAGAGGACAGTTCCAAGATATTCACCAAAAAATAATACTCAATGTTACGTGAACAGCAAACTTAAAAAATTTAAAAATATGAAATCCAAGGCTATCACGATTTTAAATCAAGTAATGAAGCAAAAAACATCCAGTAATAACTTACACGTAGAAAATATTAAAAATCTTATAAAAATATTACAAGAACAAATTACAAAAGAATTCAGATCATCTTACACGAAATACTGGAATAAGCAATACGCAACAATTAACTATAAAAAATCGCAGGAATTTTTCCCGCAAATAAACAAATGGCTCAGATCGTCTACACTACCATCAGTAGACGTCTTAAAAATAAATACAAGCAACAAAGAAATTCTAGAAAATAGCAAGTGTGACCTTGATGAACTAATAAGTAAGGACGATAACTATTATATCACTAACCCTAGAGACAAATTGAACATAATAGGATCATACTTCGAAAGTATTGAATCTGCTCGACATACAAATCAAAATACAAAAACAAAAAAAGTAGTGAAAACCGCAATTAAGGATTATTTGAAAGATCTAAAAGAAAGGCAACAGAATAAAGTAACTGTGACTACATTCTCGGAGAACAATCCGGCATACAATCCTTCGTTTAAACCCATTGAGCAAGTGGAATACTTTTGCTCAGTTAGTACTGTAATAAACATAATAAAACACCTACCCAATAAGACTTCTTCAGGAATAGACAATATACCCCCAATAGTCCTTAAACACATACGTATGAAAATGATAAGAGACTATCCAAACTATTCAACAATTCCTTAAATCTGGATTACTTTCCAAAAATTTGAAAAGAAGCAAAAGTTCTGCCTTTACTTAAAAATAATAAACCAAGTGATTCTCCAGCATATATTTATATCATTATAACATATACAGGAAATAATAAGTCATCAATAAAATTTAAAATACAAGAAGGATTACAGTAAGGGACCGACAATTCACCGAAGTTGTTTAATATCTCTAACGCGGGTGTATTTGAATTATTCCTAAACGACAATAAATAAAAAATCGAAAACATAGCCTTTGCAGATGACCAACTGATATACACAGCCGATGAAAAACCTAATATAATCAGGGATAACCTTGAAAAAGCAGTCAACGTAATCAGTGAGCATTATGGAAAATGGAATTTAAAGATCAACCCAACCAAATGTGAAACAATAATATTTCATAAAACCCTACGATTCGTATCTCCTAGTAAAAGACATGATATTATAAATTTCAATATATCCACAAATAACGACAAAAAACAAAAAGTACCACACAAAAATCTTGTGAAATATCTTGGCATGCATATCGACGATCTATTAAAATTAAATTCACGTGTAGAAATTCAAATCAGGAGGACTATTACCGCTTTTTAAAAAGTCAGTAGAATTTTTTTTAATAAGCACTTAGAAAAACGCACATGTATAATTTGCTATCCCCTGTTAATTTGTCCAATAACAACTTACGCTGCTCCACTGTGGTGGAACATAAGCCCTTGATTGATGGAAAGACTGAAAAGATTCGAACGATCCTGTCTGAGGCACGCTTTAAAGACGTATAGTGATCCAGAAACGGAATACAGACACTACTTCAAAACAACAAAAAATTTATGAAACAGCAGATATCCTCACAATAGACACTTTTATTAACAAATTAACTCGTGACTACTTTGCCAGCAATAAGAACCACAGCAATCCTATAATTGAAAGTTTAGCATCATCACCTTCAATCAACAAACTAAATGACAAAATAGCAACCGGATACTTTACTCCACAAATGTTCATAGCACTGGATACTAATGGATACATAGAAAATAATGATAGCATCCCCATCTTCTATCACTTTGGACGACATAAGGCAAACAAATGTATCAAGTTAAATGAAATAATAAATGGACCCAAAGTATATAATAGCCAAATACCTAACAACAGAAAATATAATATATACAGATGCCAAGAAAAATAGTGGTGGATCAAAAAATAAATGAAAGATGAGATTCGGTGAAGAACAAGAAGGAAAACTAGGAATATACAGTAGGAATAGCAAAGGAAGAATTTTAAAAAATTATAACAAAATAAGTGATAACGATTTGTAGTAAAGAAGTCTTTTAAGTTAACTTCGCGTTTGATTAAATCTGCTTACAAGTAAACCTACGGAAGTGTAAATCTCCGATTTTTCTGCAATTTGGATATGTTGTAGAACATGAAAAAATAAGAGACACGTATTTTTTTTTGAGCGGCGGAAAAACATATTTAGGGGGTGAAACAGTCCCCCCCCCCCCAAATTGGGGCGAAAATGTGAAAATTGCGATATCTTTAAGGTTATTGGAGCGATTTTATCGATTTTTGGCAGGAAAATCTCTTTCGGTAGAAGACGAATATCGGCCTAAACATCTTGGAGGGGGATGAAAATTAGGGGGTAAACTACCCCCAAAATGAAAAATTTTATTATTAAAAAAATCAGTTTCAATACGATCGAAGAAAATCCTATTAAAACATGAGGTTAAAGGTTACTTAAGAAACACGTATTTTTTTTTAGCGGCAGAAAAACATATTCAGGGGGTTAGACAGCCCCCCCCCCCCCGAAATTGGGGCGAAAATGGAAAAATTGCGATATCTTTAAGGCTAATGAAGCGATTTTAACAATATTTGGTAAGAAATTCTCTTTCGGTAGAAGACGAATATCGACCTAAGCATCGTGGAAGGGGAATGAAAATTAGAGGGTAAACTACCCCGAAAAGGAATAATTTTATTTTGCAAAAAATCAATTTTGATCTGATCGCAGCAAATCCTACTAAAACATGAGGTGCAAGGCTACTTAAGAAAGACGTATTTCTTTAGCGGCAGAAATACATTTCGTTGGGGAAACACCCCCTCCTCCCCCAAATTAGGGCGAAAATGGAAAACTTTCGATATCTTTAAAGCTAATGAAGCGAGTTTAACGATGAAATTGGTAGGAAAATCTCTTTCGGTAGAAGACGAACATCTTGGGGGGGGGGGGATTAGGGGGGTAAACTGCCCCCAAAATGACTAATTTTATTATGTAAAAATCAGTTTTCATCCTATCGAAGCAAATCATGTTAAAATATGAGGAGAAACGTTACTTAAGGGAAACTTCTTTTTTTACCAGGGACCCGGAACGTTATTACGCTTATACATTGTGAACATAGGAGTACGGAACAAAATATTTCGTTCTTCTTTCGTTTTCCCATGCATTTTTAGTATAGTCTTAATTCGTTCTTTTTCGTTCCGGATCCCTGTTTTTTATATTTATCATATGCAGGTAATTGAAAACATTAATTCTTAATCACAGTTCGTAATTCGAAACTCTAAATTCAAAATACAAAGTCCTAGTCTAAAATTGAAAATCCAACATTCAAAATGTGATTATCCCAATATAAATATACGAGACAAAATATAATTCCGATATCTGGTGGCATTATGACCCGATTATATCGGGGGTCTTTATTTTACTTTGGATTTTGATCATTGAATTTTGAATGTTGCAATTGAATTTTAAGGTTTGAATTTTTGATTGAGAGTTTTCTTTTAAATTAAGAATTCTAAATTTCGCATTTTAAATATTGACTATGACGAATTATATTTTGAATATTAAATTTTGTACTTTAGAAATTTTGAACTTTGAGTTTGGGATTTTATATTCCAAGATTGAATTTTAAGTTCTTTTAATTCTGAATTCGTGCATTATTTTCATTATTAGTCTTTTATTTTGTTTTGTTACGCTTATCTTTAAACTAAATCAACAATATTATAAAACATTTTTTAAAATTATATTTTATGTTATTCTAGAAAATACTTAAATAAATGTGATAATAAATAGTAGATCAAAACTGTTAATGGTTGGGTTATAACATAAAGACACGCATCAAAAAAGAAGAATTCAGAAACGACTTTCCTAATAAAGAAAGCTAAATAACAACAAGACGTAGACGATAGCGCAAAGGGTAATCACATAAGACGGGCACGTCGTATTTACTTGTGTAGCCTCAGCGCAGCCGAATACTGGAAGACCGCGAACTGTAATAGCGCGGGATCATTGATAGGAAATTCTCCGCTGTTCGGTATCATAGTCAGCTATGAATTCAAAAATTTTGTATGGCTTCTGCAAGAAGCGTTTGATAAACCGCTGTATGATGTTGAATCTGCTGTAAACGACGATGAAAGAACTTTTAGTTGTGAATTAGAAACTCTAATAAAAGACGCAATAAATGATGATGTTTTTGTAGAAACCCACGAAACATTAATTTTTGAAGATCCAAATGATATTCAAGAGTTTCATTTAATCGAAGATGACGACTTTTCATATTTTGAGGATAAGACTTCTGATTTGCAGTTAGATTCTTCCTCCAAAGTGTGTGAAGTTGATAATGAGTACAAACGAAAGACCATTGAAATCAGGAAATCAGGAAAAAAAAGAAAATTGAAATTTGAAGCCGTTAAAAATAAATTTAAGCGATTAAAACACAAGAGCGAACTATACCGTTGAGAAGCCCAACTTGAAAACGATGGAACCAGGTATGAGAAATTATGGAAATTTTCAGAATATGTTATATCTCAATTTCAAGAAGCGGTTGAAAAGTCAATAACAATTCACGACGTCGATATTCGTAGATGGGCTTTAAAAGCACGAGATGACGTTTCGCTTTCTTCTGATTTATTCACAGCATCATCAAAATGGCTTCACGCTTTTAAAATAAAGTACAAGATTGTATCAAGAAAAATAAATAAATTTATAACTAAAAAATATGTACGTGATCAAGATATACTTAAACAACAAGCTGCGGAATTCGTTGAAGATGTAAGCACACTGATTTCAGAAGCAGGAGACTGTAATGTATTTAATACTGATCAGTCGGGGTTTAATTTAGAGATGCATACTGGGCGCACGCTAGCATTTAAAGGGGAACAAAAAATTGAAACATTGGCACAATCACTAAATTCGATGACTCACAGTTATACGATTCAACCTCTGATTTCTGCTGATGGTCGTTTATTATCTCCGTTGTTAATCGTATTGCAAGAAAAAAATGGTGAATTCGGCCCGAGAATAAAAAACAGTTTGTTCACGTCTGAAAATGTCCATGTACTGGCATCTAAATCATGCAAATTAACAACAAATCTTGTCCAAGAATGGTTTAAGGATGTTTTTTTACCGTCGACTAACGACGAAAGTGTACTATTGTTAGATTCTTGGAGTGGACAGAATTCACAAATGCTCAATGCATTATCAACGTCTGGAAAATCAGTTGTAATCAAGACCATTCCTGCTGGTACAACGGGAATGATTCAACCTCTAGACATGTATTTCTTTCGCCCCTGGAAGAATTTCATTAGGTATTTTTCTGATAACGTAATTTTAAACAACTTCGATATAAATTTGCATCATCGAAATAATGTCATTAAACTGCAGTCATTGATCCACAATCAGTTTTCTTCTCCTCGATTCCAAAATCTTATTAAGTACTCGTGGTATAAAAGTGGGTATATAAAAGAAAAACCGTCGGAATATGATAATCCCGTTGAATTCTGTTTTAAAAATTGCGGAACATCTTGTGATTCCTGCACTTCGTCAGCAATAATAAGATGTGCTTGGTGCACCAAGGTCTTGTGCATACTACATTTTTTTAACGATTATCACATATGTCATAAGTGATATGATCTTTTCAAACGATACACACGCGCGCGTACCCAAATTCAGTACCCTCTAAAATTTCTTGCAGTGAAAACCACTTCATAGAAGTGATTTTCATTTCAAAACAGTGAGAATTTGAGGGTGATCCAATTGTCACTGTTTTGAAGTGAAAATCACTTCTATGAAGTGGTTTTCACTGCAAGAAATTTTAGAGGGTATGGACCATAAAAAATCGGTAACAGTTACCGTTACATTACTGGCTAAAGACGTCATACAGAGCACTGACGAAAAAGACACTTGGATTATTGCATACAAATTGCAGCAATCTCAAGATGTTCCGCAATTTTTGAAACAGAAATCCATTTTCCTGCCAAAAATCGATAAAATCGCTCCAATAACCTTAAAGATATCGCAATTTTTCCATTTTCGCCCCAATTTTGGGGGGGCTGTTTCACCCCCTAAATATGTTTTTCGGCCGCAAAAAAATAATACGTGTCTCTTATTTTTTCATGTTCTACAACATATCCAAATTGCAGAAAAATCGGAGATTTACACTTCCGTAGGTTTACTTGTTAGATAATTAACAGCAAAGCTGATATCTAGACGAGGTATTGTCGACAGGTAAAGCAGTTTCCAATTGCTTGACAATATGGCTCAAGTGTATTTAGAGGTGCATCATTTACAAAATTTTCGGAATTTGTTACCATTCCTCGTTCAATAGACGTATATACAGGGCAACTATCTTCAAACTGAAAACGTTCCAGAATTCTCTGGGCATACTTCGACTGACTGATAAATATGCCATTTGATCCATGTACAATTTCCATCCGGAGGTATGACAGTTCACTAGCATCCGCATTATCATATGTAATTTTAAATCTATTACGTAATTTGATTAAAATTTCAAATATTTTATTTAGACCGACCATCAACCCGTTATCAACGTGTAGTACAATAATTATGCTCTGGTCTTTATTGCAGTAGACGCAGGGATCATCGTCTGATTATTCGAAAGATAATGACTTTAAATATTCTGAAAACTTTTGGTTCCAGTTTTTGGGAGCCTGTTTGAGTCCATACAGACTTTTCTGCAGTTTACAGACCTTTCCAGACTTATCATTAAAAACTTCTGGTTGATACATTTAAATTGTTTCTTTTAATTCACCTTGTAAAAGTGCAGTCTTAATGTCAAATGTCATTATTTTCATACCTTTCGACGCAGCTATACTAAGAATTAACTGAATAGACATATGCCTTGACAACGGACTGAAGCCGTCGAAGTAGTCTCTGCGTTCCTTTTGCTCAAATCCCCTGACGACGAATCGAGCTTTGAACCTTCCATTGTCCTTTCCGCAGAAAACCCAAGGACCGATTAATGTTTTTACGTCCTTTGGTTTGTCAGTAAATATCTAGGTTTTCATTTCCGTCAATGCTCTGAATTTTTCAAGCATTGCCTGTTTCCAATTTTTCATTCTGAGAGCATGTGACACTGACATATTTTTCGCCTCAACAACCATTTCCGACTCCATTAGCATAGCATAGTCCCTATAACCTCGGGGTGGTTTTAAACTCTGACGATCTCGTAAGTTTCTAATAGGAGGGGGTTCATCTTCTGGGATAGCACTTTGATTATCACATTCAGGTTCTTCATTAGAATTATCTGGCTCTGATTCAAAACTGCTATACTCTGAAATTTCTTCATCGGAATGTTCTTCGAGTAAATTAGCACTGGCATCTACACAATATGGTACTTCGAACTGTGTAGCACTAGCAATTCCAATTCTTTCGTCAAAAATGACATTGCTCGAACTCTTGACATCGCGCATGCTGTCGATGAGAACTATAAACCCCGGTGAATCCAGATCGTAACCGACAAATATGCCTTTTAAATATTTCTTCTAGTTTTAATTTTTTCACATCCAATTTTCTGCCAAACCATAATTCTGCAGGACTTTTACCGTTGACTGAACTCGTACCGGAACACAACATAATTTATTGCTTCAGCCCACAAATTTTCATTCAGATTTCGAGCATGAATGACTGACCTTGCAGCTTATACTACTGTTCTCATCTCTCCCTATTCGCCCATTTTGTTGAGGGGTGTACTATTCTTGATTTCTTGCCCATGATCAGATATTCAACTTTTAATTGTCCTACCAAATTGATTTTTTGTCAGTTTAATAAACGTCTCCAATTTTTTAGTCCAGTCGTCTGTGACGGAAATCCCACTGAACCTCCGAAAATCGTCCAAACTAGTGCAAATTGGTGAATATCTCAAGTAGTGGACCTTAAAAAAGATGGAAAAAAGTTTACCATTCTCAACCCCGGGCTTCCAGAGAAAACTGCCTCCGTAGGGGGTAAAAACGGAAAAAATCGAATTCCCAATCAGTACTTTGAAGAAAAAAAATGTTTCAAACAAAAAATGTAGCTGGCACGATTTTGCTCAAAAAAGTTCTGTAGCACCCCAGATAACACATGATATTCTCCGTATATTTGAAATTCATACGAAAATTTCCTGTGAATATCCGTAATATTCTCATAATATACTCAGAATATCATAAACAGCATATCAAAGTTCATATATCCTATATAGATTCTCAGAATATCCAAAACGGAATATTATATTTATTTCGAAATTCGTATATTAATCTATATCCCAAAAGTCATCCTGAATGTCCTATCCCTGCACGTTAAGTACGAACGCACCAATCGTATATCCTGTATATATATTCTCAGAATATCGAAAACAGAATATGACATAAGACGCATTAGCACCTTTCTCGCAAGTGGTAACAGCCGAGTCCGGTACGTATATAAGAATTGACTATCCTGATACAGACAAGTGCATCGATGCCTGTCAGAAAGTCTGATGATCTACGACAAAGATGGCTATAAAGAATTAAAATGAGAACAAAGGAAACTATTATTAATAAATAAAATTATGGAAGTGTTTCACGAAACTAAACCTCATACTTTCAAGGGGTGAAATGGTTTTTATATTTTGTTAAGGATAGATCGATTTTTGAACTGTAATCTTGTGGTTAGCCAAAAAATATATTACAAATATATATTCGGAGAGAAGCACAGGATATTTTATATTTGATTATAGAAAATGTATGAATTATATACTATGTATATTCTCAGAATATCGTGAATAATATTCTGAGGACATCGTGAGAACATATTTTGGCGGACATAGGAATATTCTGAGTATATTCTCAGAATACCGCAACATTTATTTCGAATATCCTCAGCATATCGAGCATGATATACCGAGTATATACTGAGAATATTCTTTGAATATCATGCGTTATGTGGGACTTGTTTGTAAAATCAACCGCTGGCTCAGAAATAACGCTTTATGAGCAATTCTATATATGGTGAACAAGAGAATTGTGCCAGTTTGCAGCTAGTTTAGACGATTTTCAGAGGTGAAACCTCTGACGACTGGACTATTTCAGCTGCTTCATTATTATACTTTAACAAGTAGACTGTCCTAAAATGGGTAAAGTCATCCTTGAATAATAGGAAGTACTTCATTCCTCCTATGGAATGCACATTCATTTCATACAGGTCAACATGAATTAATTCCAATGGTACAGATGCAATTTTTGGATTTGTTGGGTGAGATACTCGATGCTGCTTTCCATAGACACAACCCTGACATATATAATCATCCACAAATTTTATTTAATTTCTTTTCAGCGTCTCTTTCGCGTGAGAAACATTTTGATGTTAGTCTATCATGCTACTTTTTTATAGATAAATTTAGCAAACACTTTTTTTGAGATTCCAGACGAAATTCCATTTTAAAAAGTTTTCCATCTCGCGTGGCTCGTGCTACAATATGGTCATTAATGTCCTTGAAAATTAACATTTCCGCATCAGCTTCTTGTCTATAGCCTCTATCCAAAAACTGAACTGACGGAGAAGAGATTGAATGGCATTTTCGGAATGTATGTATAGTACATCTTTCAGAACTATTTTATTCCATTTTTGTCCATCAAAAGCTTCCAATTCCACATCGCGTATTCCAAGCCTTTCACTTCAGTGGCATCGCCAATAATGATCATAGTTGGTTCTTCTAATTCAGTGAAATTTTTGAACCATTCTCTATGCGAGCTCATATGTTGTGTGGCTGCATTAATCATGGTACCAACATTTTACAGATTGTTTTTCAATTTCCGATTCGACATCAGTAACTGGCAAGCACACATTTATAAGAGTACGTCGGTGTAATTTACCCTTGTCAGCTCGTTTATCAACTTTGTATTCATTTAGATTGGAGTCTTTGTGTGGACATTCTTGGGCAAAATGGCCATTATTTTTACATATTTTGCACCCATACGTATTTTTACAGTAGTCTAAATATTTAGCAGTAGGTTTCCCGTACTGCTCTGACTTTTTGTGTCCTTTCTTACCACACTTGAAGCATTCAAGAACGCTATGCCTTGAAGTTGACGATTTCACACATTTATTTTCATTTTTTGGTAAAAAGGCATTTAGAGATAGGTGTTTGCCCCTTGATTCACCTTCGTCTAACCCGCCTTCCTCAAGACGTAGACGGTCAAACAGATTGGTCAATGATTTCTCAGCACCTGTAACGTTATCCCACGCAGTTCTAAAGTGATGAAGTTTCGATGGCAGTATTCCGAGGATTCTTTGTATTATCGAGGTTTTTTTTACATTTTCACCTTCTGCAGACAATTTATCAGCATACTCTTGTATCTGGATGCAGTTCTCTATCGCTTACTTTATTTCATTGTATTTATAGCCAAAAAATTGTATTTGCAGACATTCGATCGATACCTCTGACTTCTTACCATACAGAGTATTCAACGTATTTAGCATCCCATATAAAGTAGTGCATTTTGACATTTTTTTCGGATATCGAGCTACTGCAATTTAAATCTATAAGTGTCTGAGCTTCTAAATCTTTTGCAGCCCATGGTGCCACCGCTGCACTGTCATCTGCACCTTTAGGTTTAAGTTCGCTTCCGTTAGCAACACCGAAGATTTTCTTCAGTTTGAGGGTGTGGTCGAATTTAAATCTCCACGACTCATAATTCACATTTCCTTGTGCATCCTCGGTTAATATTTCTAACTGTGACTTAACATTGTCCATCTTAGCGAACCCTCACAAAAGGAATTTTCAGGCAAAACTTGACTTCTCTTGCATGCATGCACTGACTGGGCCCATAACCTGATAAAATTATAGCTCCGCTATGAAGAGTTTACTCAGGGGAATTGCATGTAAGGCATATATAAGACAAAAACTATTTTCGTTTAAATTGTAAGGATGGCTTTTGAATGATATAGACAAATAGGTCACTTTCCTTTTTTAGAATAAGATTAAAGCTTATATAAAAGTGTTTGTATACATTACAATCTTCTTAACATAACACGTGCAAAACATGTACACCATACGTAGAAATTACAAAGGTTTCTTTAATGTACGCTTAAAAAATGGTATAAAAATATTTTTTCAACGAAACGGTTCAGATCGAATACTAACGTATAATGCAATTATACTTCTTCTCATAAGAATGTAGTAATGTTTCTGAATTGTTATGTTAACTGTAAAATTAAACTGTCAGAAGTCAATCGTACAATTATTGTTGAAAGTTTAGAATTTAACATGTCCACATTCAAAACACACATACATAAATTAAAGTATTAAATGCTGCACACATATGATATTTAATATCTCGAAAGAAAAAAAAGATTACCAAAATAGTACTAAAGTTTGATGCAAATCGGTTATATGTATAAACAATCTAAATGAAGTCCTATTTTTGAGATAGTCCATGGCCAAGGTTGGTTACTAAATTGAAAAGAAAATTATCTTAAAGAAACATTAAATAAGTATCAACAAACAAACTCCGTCTTACGGTGAATTTTTTAAAATTCACTCTTGGCATTGTAAAACTGCGACACTATACACGGAGAGAACTTTGAGACAACAGTCGCCAGGGCTATAGCAGAGCGCGCACGCTTGCCTTCTAGCACGGTAACCGTGCTAGACTCGCGACAAATGTCATACAGTGGCCGGCATAATAAAGTGACCACACATGTATTATTTACAAAATATCTTAAAACTAAAATTTTTAATGAAAAAGCATCCTATTATCGTGTGTATTAGAAAAGTTGATTGTCACCAAAGGGGTTTTTCATAGAAATTACAAGAACATTTCCATCAACACGAAATTACAACTTAATTTAAGAAAACAAACATTTTCAAACATGACAAATAAAGTGACCACTTTACAAATCCTAATTTATACACCAAAGAAAATTAATAGTACTTGTTATAGCCTCCTATGGCCTGAATGACTGCCGCCAACCGTCCGGGCATACTTTCGACCAGATTATGTAGATGATTCGGATCGATACTTTCCCAGGCTCGTTGTAGCGCGTGAAAATAATTATTTTTATATGTGACTTCAGTTTTATTCACATTTCTGTCCAAAATCGACCATAAATTTTCGATAGGATTTAAATCTGGGGACTGCGATGGTCAATCAAGCTGTTTTACACGATTGGAGGTAAAACATTTCTTTGACTTCTTGGCGGTATGCTTGGGATCGTTATCCTGTTGGGAAATGAAATTTTTCTCCAAGCCTAATTGGGTCAACGAAACTTCCGAATTCTCACTTAAAATATCGATGTAAGTGTCAGCAGTCATAATTCCATCGATTTTTACCAATTGACCCACGCCTTCCCAAGAAAACCACCCCATACCATAATATTACCTCCGCCATGTTTTACAGTTTTCTGGAGATGTTGGTCTTGAAGCTCCTCGTCAGTTATTCGCCACACACGCAGCAGTTGTTTGCGTCCAAAAAGTTCAAAATTACTTTTATCCGATCACAAAACTTTTAATTTGCATTTAATTTGGTTTATTTGCATACTTTTTGGCAAATTCAAGTCGCCTTTTCTTGCTTCTTTTAATAATCAAGGGGCGCTTTTGTGCGAAGCGACTTTGTAGATTTGCTTCCCGCTCCTACGCACTGTCCGGTCGGAAATGGATAGCTGAAGAGATTCACGAATATTCCTGATATTTGAACTTGGATCTTTCTTCACCACTCGTATGATATTTGCATCATCACGCCACGTTGTGCCTTGCGTTCTACCTCTTCCAGACTGATCAGCCACTGTTCCGGGAATCAAAAACTTCTTATTCAGTTTCTGGACTGCGCTTTTGCTAACCTCATATTTCTGAGCAATCTTCCGCTGCGAAACACCGCGTTTACAGTCTTTTATAATCAGATTACGGATCTGATAAGAAATTTGTCGTCCTGTCATTCTCACTAATTTTCAATTACTGATTCACCTTATTCGGAATGTAAATAAACAACTGGTAGGCACAGGTCGTCATAGGTCGTCATTTGTTTATATTTTCCGAATCACACATCGAGTATCTACAACGAGACTAATCGAAGTCTCCAGAAATTGTTGGTTGGCCACTTTATTTGGTCATATATGAGAATGCTTGTTTTATTAAAGTACCCTTAAAAATTCTTGTTATTGCAAAAATTCTTTTAGTTTTTGTGACAATCCTTTGATGCGACATTAAATCTTTCAGAAACGCTCGATAACAGGATCCTTTCTCATTAAAAATATTACTTTAGAGATATTTTACATATAATATATGGTAGGTCACTTTATTCTGCCGGTCACTGTACGTACATCTAGCAGCATTGCCGTATTTCTCACTTTTCAAACGGCAGCAATGCCACACTTTCGTACGACACTTGTCGCGGTCTAGCACGACTGCCGTGCTAGGCAGGAACAAAAGCTGTACGATTCGCAGAACAAGAGAGGCCACAAATTTCGAGCAGCAGCTCTGTTTACTAACTCAGTATCTGTTCGTATGTTCTCTCGCTGTATACTCAAAAAAACGAAACTAAACTGACAACAAGTTTCGTTTCTTAGATGGACGCATAAGTAAATATATTCGTGATAACGCCTTCTATGAACATGTGATCTAGTCCACAAAGGTACATATAAAAATGTACGTAAATGTAAATCAGTCTGTAATAATCAACACTTACATTTGAGCAAACTGTCTTTCTCTTGTAAGTAATAAATAAAACATTATATTTACTTAGTGCAGAAAGAAAATGCATTAACTTTATTTGCCGAAAAAAAGAAAATATAAAATTGTATAAAACTGCAATAAAATGCGTTTATTATATCTTTAACGGAAGCATTTTAGCTATGCATTACGTCTTTCCATATCAATGTACAACCGAAAATAAAAATATGAAATTTCTGTATTTTGTATGAAAATGACTCATTAATCCATATTATTGTTAATTTATCAAGAAAATAAATGAATATAAAAAATTAGACATTAAATATCATGAGTTAATTTATATTATAACTAGCTTTCAAGTTTCGCACCATGTAGACTTTTTATCAAGACATGCCAAGAGTATTTTTCCATGGTTTATGTTTCATTTGACTGGGGCCACTTTTTCACTTAAATAGTGCGTGGTCCATGTGGCAGGATCAAGTAACTTTTTGCATTTCTGTCTGCTATCTTAGTTCCGCCATTTTTAATGTTGAAAATCTGATATCAGATTTGTAATCAGTGGCCACAAGAACCCCCGATAAACAAATTTCAGTTAGATCGAGTAGCTTTTTGTACTACCATCCGCCATCTTAGATCCGCCATTATTAATATCGGTAATCTGATATCAGATTCTTAATCAGTGACCCCAAAAACTCCGAACTAAAGAGTTTGAAGCGAATCCAATGAATTTTTACAAATTCGTCCGCCATTTTGAAATTTGAAAATCTGAGATCATACAGATTCGCAATGAGCGACCCCAATAACCGTCGATTAACAAATTTCAGCCGTTTTCCATATACATTAAAAAATTTGCTTCAAACGCATATAACTTATAGCCGCCGTATTGGATCCGTCATATTTAATTTTGAAACGGTCACCTCGGATTCGTATTCAGCGAGCTAAAAAACTATAGCTTACCAAATTTATTGCAAATTCATTGAAAATTGTGAAAGTTATTTTAAAATGGACAAAGGACAAAGGACAAGGTATTTTCCCCCACTTTAATGACGAATATGTCTATTCGCAGGTCGGCTCTCGGGAGGAGAGGTACCGGACAAAGACAGAACAGTACAAGACAGAAGTAGGCAGACACACACACAACACACACCCAAAGCCAGTCCCCCTACCCCAGTATCGGTACCACCAGCAGATTCGGCGATCTGTGCCGTAGCGAGTACGACGCGGGGATTATGCCATCTTTATCCGAGATAAGACCCACGATGTACCGACCGCGGATATGACGCTGACGGTACTGAGAACTGCCGACCGGTGTCGACAGCGGTCCCAAATTCGTATCTTCGCCCAGCAAGGTTCCCCGGTTATTATTTTAAAATGTATATATATGATATATTACCAGACGTGCCAGTTTTTTTGTAAGCACATGATATATTACCAGCAAAGTCGTTAATGAGTGACTAAATTAAATTAAATGATTTTGGTGAATAAATTAGTGTTTTATTCTTTACAGGTCAAGATTATTTAATGTACTGTTACGAATCTTCGTAACGACCGTGGAAGGGTGAAAGGGGTGCGAAGTGATAGTATCAAGAAGTGATTTTTTTTCAGTTTATTCCGAACTCGCAAAAGAGAGGATTACATTCAGTTCGCGGCTACGCGAGTTATTTTTCGTAACTGACTCTGTCCCATGCAGCAGGTGATTTTTATGCACCTACGGACTGCATTCGTGAACCCCTTATCTACTCGCCGATAGCGTTGAATTTCGCGGGAGCATTGGGTGACCGGACGTAAGTGCAAAGGTTCATCCGGCTGTCGAGAAATTCAACACGCAATTTAATATTAAGGAATGTTAATATTAAGGAATATTATTACTGATATCAGAGATATCTACCTTTCACTAGTTTCTGCTTATTTATATTCAGAGAGTACCATGTACGTTAGTTACTTTTAATTTTATGTGGACATAGATCAGTAAATTCTTAAAATTGTATCAAAAGTTGGTTGATATCCAATTCGCCATTTTATAGTGCATCTGATTCATTGTTGTAGGTTTAGAGGGTAAAGGATAAAGGAAAGGAATTATCCCCCGCTTTAATGATATTTTTAGCCTATTCGCGCGTCGGCTCTCGGGTGGATTGGTCGCACAGACATTCAAAGACATTACAAGACAATACTTTTAGGCAAATACAAGGCATCACCCACCCAGAGCCAGTCCCCCATTACTGCGCCCCGTAGAGCGAATTGACCCACTGTATCGCATTTGCACGGGATCTGGGAAAACTACGGAAAACCCAGACAGATAGAGTCGACGAAATACTTTATCATCTGATGATAACCTCTGATGATAAAGCGGCTATGTCTCCCACTCAGCAATCGGCCTGCTATATTTGGCGTAGAGGGTGCAACGCTCGTTTTTTTATTTCAACAATCAGCTTCCAAGTATGGATCCCCAATCAGGATGCTTTACTTGAAAGAGCGACTGCGCGTTGCGCCGACCACAAGCCAATTGCTGTCGGTTTAGAGATGTTAACGGAAACTTTTTGTACGCAGCATTTTTTACATAACCCTACAAATAAAAGTCAAGAAGAGTAACATCTGGAGAAGAGAAAGCCACTGTACAAACCCACCTCTACCGATCCAACGACCGGGGAAAATTATATTTAGATGGTTCCTTGTATATCGAGCAAAGTGCAACGGTATGTCATATTGCTGCTAACGCATCGTCTACCTGGTTTATAAAGAGACATATTCCATTAGAACTGGCAATTCTTTTAGTAAAAATTGTATATAATTTTCACCGACAATGGTTTTATAACAAAAAATATGATTCATTAATCTCAATATATATTCCAAACATTAACACACCATCGATGCAATGCATCAATTTCTCGAAGAAGCGTCTGCTCGTGTGAGAACCCTTTTCTCACACTTTCAATGCGTGCGCCTCTTCCTCGTCTACCCCCCAATATATCATCAAGCTGTTGTCCCAACCACGGCTACTGCTTCGTTAGTCGTTAGCCTCGGACATGCGCGCATGCATCCATCGCTCTAACCCTCTCTCCCCACTAGATTTCTTCCATGTAACGGCGTCAAATTGATTTCGTCGCAGCCGCGACGCGCGAGAGTCCGATGTCTGTTTCCTCTCCCCCACCCCGGCTATGCATCCGCCAGCCATCGAAATCGTTCGAATTCGAATGTGAAATGGACGTTCCATGCAACGCGCCCGGTCGCCTATGCCCTCTCTTTTGCTCACCTGTATTTCGCGGGCTCCTCCAATACGTTACCTTCTTTGTCGGACTCATGTAGTCGTCGCTGCGCCCGCCTCATTCTCTTACTCTTCTGGTGCGTGCATCAATTTCAGGCCAGGAAAAGAGTGATAAAATTGTTCTTAAAGTTCATTCATTGTCGTGAAGAGAAGTGTGTTATGTACATTGGGATCTGATATTTAGTGCTGTTGTCGACAAATTTGCAAGCTGCCGATAGCCATTTTGATCGATCGTCCAATCATCTTTCTCAAAATGTAAGATAAATATCAAGAAATATGTATATTGTTAGGGCTAGTGAAGGAACAAAAGTTGTGTGCGTGTCGTCACGAACGTTGTGTGATTTCAGCCACGACTAGCCCCCACTTTAAAGCGTGACTTAACTACATCGAAAATTAAACTTTGCAGGCCACGTATGTTAACTCTATGTATTGACATGTAGTTAATTATGCTTAAAATGGGAATACGCGCCACCTTCACAGCTTGTCTTACATTCGAAAGAAAGTAAGATTATTTTTGTCGTTAGGCTTCATAGAGGTTGAACAGATTTCTCTTGATACGTTGCTTTTACTGCGTTTCCCTGGTAAAAATGGAAGCGTATATGAAGTGGCGATGAAGCAGGCAAATAAGCATTTAGGAAAAGTACATACACTTCCTGTACACCTTGTAACGGACAGGAGCTCCGGAAGAACAAGAACGCGTGCGAGTGATTGAGAGCGAAAGGTTTGTGAGTAACAGAGCGAGTGTCGCGTGCCGGCGCGAGACTTCGGGCTATAAATTTGGGGGAAATTCCCGAGGGAGGGACAGTCGTCGCCAGACGGCCTAGAACAGTCCGTCGATCGACTTAGTGTACTCCGATTCCCCGGCTACGCAAGTATCCGTGGGCGGGTAAGAGTGTGCGCTTAGTATTACACTTGCAGTGGCGTTGCGGTCAGCGTACCGGGCGTCCCTGTCAAGTACGGGTAGGCAGGTCCCTCTTATAATCTAATGCACGATATTTTTATCCTTAATATAACGCTCTCTGCAACGAATTGTAAATTCGGATCTCTTAAAAAACAGAAAAATAAAGAATTTGTTTCAATATACAAATCGATTTCTCGAGTCCGATTATTTTTCCTTACCTGCACGTTACAACCTTATAAGGCCTACATTAAGCGTGAGTTTGAACATTTGGAGCGATCATAAAGCATGCATTACGCACCCCGGTATAAATAAGAAACACCCGATCCCGTTCTTCGTCTAGCAAGTTTGAACATAAATTATTCGTCCACTCTCGCTGCTGTAAGCTGATTAAAAAAGAATGAAGAAACAGAAAATATATATTATCATGGTACAGACTATCGTAAAAATGAATGTCTAGTTAAAAAGAGAAATTAAATAGAAGAAAGTTAAAATAGAACCAATAGAATACAGAACATTTGAAACGCATAAATTTTTCAACATTTTTAAAGTAACATGACTGATTTGCAATCAACCTGTACAAATAAACTTTTTGCTGTCATTCTCTTTGTATCTATATGTGTTTGTTAAGGCCAATTTCGCCAAATGAGCATTTTGCTTTCTTTAAATTGCTTCTGATAAATTTTGGAAAGTGTTAATTTGAATATTACTAACGAGAAAATTTAATAATTTTCAATGCAATATTTGACCTCAAAACTATAATCAAGAACCCATTTGACTTAAACGAATTACCGTACACGGTGGGTCGGAAGGGCTTTATACAGGTATGCGAATGCAGTTCGGAAATTATTGCGGAAATCGTTTTTAGAACCTATGAATAGAGTAAATCTGAATAATGGCTATACATATTGTATTTAGGATGAAAATACTTACAGTATGTTTTCATTTCTAATATACAGACTTAATGCAACGTAGATTCATGCTTTTTTAAATAAAAAGATTGGCAAAAAGCTGAAAATAAAGCAGTTGTTCCAATAACTAAAGCATTGTTTTAAAGAACTGAATCGCCGAGTATTTTAATAAAAATCGACGACTATTTTAATAAAAATAAACTGAAAATTTAAATTCAAACCATTATTTCAGTATCAGCCATTTCCTTATGAAAGTGAAAGTGTGCAACCATGATCACTTTACATTCGGAATAGGTATATTGTTGTTATTGTTGTTATTTTTGAAACGGAAGTGCTAATCCTATTATGTCATTAAATGTAATTGCTTTAGAGTGATTCCACGTCAATAATATCAAAACTGAGGTCAATTACTCCAAAATGTAATATTTGAAGGTGTTATGTCCAGATTTTGTCTGAGCAAAAATAGAATATAAATTTGGCCTATTTTGGTCAAGGCACTTAAGCCATTTACCGGGGATCGGCTATACGATCATGAATGAGGAATTATTTTAGTCGAGAGTTTAGATGATTATCATTTTGGATATCTAATCTTGAGCTTTTTGTCGGATTACAAAAATCCATTGACTGGGGTTATCTTCGGCAGGGTAGGTGTTTAGCATTTTGTTGGAGGAACTTACATTTTCCCGTAGAAGTCTGTTTCCAGACAGACGATGGATACATTCACGTCTACCACCGGCGCGACCCACTTTCAAAAAGGAACGAAAAATATTGATACAAAAATAAATTAAGTCATTGTAATACTTTTGATTTTATCTGTTTGATTTAAGTTGGGGAAATTTTAAACGAGGACCTCAACCGCTATGTAGCGTTCAATGTCCAATCCTAAAGAACCTCAACCGCTGTGGAGGAGGCTGGAGGAGCCTGCATTTATACAGAAATTTTACATATACTTGCATGCGTTGAATAAAAAGAGAAGATGAGATTAAAAATACATATTTATGAAATGTGCTTATTGGTTAAAAAATCCTAACGGAAGTCTATCTTTTAAATTCTTTGATTAAAGAATTTCCGCCGAGTGCAGTAGTTTTATTGGGTAGGCCATAACACTCTCAAGTATCGTGTTTGAATTGGGCGGCTTCTCTGTTCCATCAAAGGCATCTAAAAATTCATTTCTAATTTGTTGTATAGTATGAAAAATGAAATTTACTTATTATTAATTTTATTATTAATGTTCATTTGAGTGTCACTTCAATTAAAGTCTTTTTTTTTGAAAACATCTTTGTTTCTTTCATATTTATCTTCTATTTTCAGAAATGGAGAAAAGTCGGCGTTTCTTGGCATGACCTATTTAGATATCGTGTATTTTCGTCAGGACATAATAAAAGGTATAGACTTGAAAAACATTAGGTGAGTTTTTTTTTTTAATTTCAAAATGGTGGTCGGGATGTCACCTTCATTAAATTTCTTCAAATTACGATATCTGTTATTCAACTTTGCACACTTTGCGGCTCCTTCAAAGGGAACTCCTCCGCTCCGATCGGTGAATCTCTCTCTCTCTCTCTCTCTCTCTCTCTCTCTCTCTCTCTCTGTCTCTCACTCTATGAGGACAACCCTGTAGTCCTTTTGTAGAAAAAGTAGGTTACATACTTCACCAAGCAGCGGTCCACGCAGAAGTTCTACACAACAAACTTCGGGTACCTTTTAACACGTTTTGTGCAACGTCAAGTGACGTTACATTAAACGATCAAAAACTGCAAAGCGACCTGTCGGGCAAAAGCTGCAAAGCGACCTGTCTGCTATTTGATTGCGATGGCTGAAACTGCATATATTGGGCATGCTGCCAAAAGATGCATTAGTGTCTCAGCATGACATCTACACAATCTACAAAGCGTACTCTGTACCGCCTGGTGTAAGATGTTCTGGCGATACGCTAAGGTATTGATGACCCCATCCTGGCATGCGAAGATAAAACCCTCGGTCTCGGATTTCTAGCCGGCTGATCTTAAGAAGGAGAAGGTCATCTCTGCCGACAAGCCAAGTTGTTGGACATTTCGAAAGAATTGTCCATGCAACGGGTTGTCGATATGCCTTCCCTCCAACATACGGAGTTGTTCCTTCCGTATGTTAGCCCTGAGACGCACTGGGCACAGATTGATGACTGATTCAGCCTCCTGTGCACCACTACGTCCCACGTTGAAAACCAGACCGAGGTTTCGCGCCGCTCGTTCCGCCGCGTTGTACAAAAACGCCCCCTTCCCCTGAATTTCATGCTGATGTACTAGCATCATCAGGGGGTCCTCCGTTCGATTAATCACGTCGCAAGCTGTTTCGAGGACCAATCGGTCATGCATACACTCCAGGCTTAAAAGGCCACGACCTCCCATATTTCGGGGCAAATACAGTCGTTCCACGGAAGATCTTGGATGCAAACTGCGTTGCATACAAATCATCTTCCGTGTGCTTCGGTCAAGATCCCTTAGCTCGTCAACGTTCCACTTCAGTGCTCCAAAAGAATAGAGCACTGGTGATACGGCCAACATATTCGTGGCTGCCACCTTATTTCTCCCGGTCAATTCTGATGACCAGATCTGACGGAGAATGCGCCGGTATTTCTTAATGATGGTGGTTTTAGCAGCCTGCACATCCTGGACATGCCTTTGAGGTACGCCCAGGTATGTGTAGGCTTCTTCGGCGCTAAGGTGGCGGATGACATTTCCGTTGACGAGCTCCATATCGTTGTTATGGGAGCCTGACCTTCCTCTGTGCAAATGAACGACTGCACACTTGTCCAATCCGAATTCCATACCGATATCTCTCGAGTATGTGAGGGCGATGTTCAGAGATCGATGTAATTGATCTTCGCCTGATGCGTATAATTTAAGATCATCCATATAGAAAAGATGGGTGATCTTATGTACACGTTCACCAGGCGTTCCACTCATGTACCCTTGAGATTTCCGGAGAGCAACGGATAGAGGCAATAGTGAGATGCAGAAGAGCAGAGGACTCAGAGAATCTCCCTGATAGACACCTCTTTGGAATTGAACCAGTCTAGACATGGTTCGACGCTTGCCCGATGTCATGACAAAGCGTGTTTTCCAAAGAGGCATCAGGTCTTCTACAATTCTCACTATGTTTGGGTGGACATGAAGGCGTTTGAGCAACAAGCTTAAAAGCTCGTGCGATGTTGAGTCATACGCCTTCATGTAATCCAGCCAGGCTATCGACAGGTTACGCTTGTACTGGACTGCGTCCTGACAAACACACCTGTCGATAAGCAAGTTGTCCTTGCAGCCGGATACACCCATTTTGCAGCCTCGTTGTTCTACTATCCGTTGCCACACCGGTTTCACGGATTTCTCAATACGTTCGTTCAAGATGTTAGTGAACAATTTGTATAGCGTATTGAGACACGTGATCGGTCTATGGTTTCTCGGATCGGACAAGTCTCCCGATTTTGGGATCAGTGTCGTTCGGCCCTCCACCAGCCAGTGCGGAATGGGTTGGTCTCCATTTATATAAGAGGTGAATATTCGGGCTAGGTGTTGATGGACAGAAGTGAACTTCTTCCACCAATAGTTGTTAATTCCATCCCAGCCCGGCGAGGAGAAATTCCTCGCTCCTGTGATGGCATTTTTCACCTCTAATGCACTGACGGGTGGGCAATATTCACTTTCTTGTGTGACTTCGTCGCACAACTCGGTGAAGATTTCAATACCTGGAGTGTCTGCATTAAGCCTAGATGTTTTCTCGTAGATGCTCCCCCAGAATTCCTCAACTGCGGTTATCGACGGAAACTCGCTTGAGGCTGCGATACGATGTTTGAAGAGGTTGGAAGGATTCGTCCAAAATATTGCATTTTGTCGAATTCCATCCTCCCGTCTTTGCAGCCTCTTTTTGGCATCCGCCAAAACCCGAATTTTATCAGCCAAACGTTGCTTGATGTTGAGCAACTTCAGCTTGTTCAGTGTGTGATAGTACGTCCGCAGTTGTTGTGCGAACTTCTTGACTTTTGCCGTAAATGAACGGCCAGATGTTAAATAGTCGATCACACACTGAACTCGGGAAGCGAGCCTCCGTGTCAGTCGAATCTTTCCGTTCAATTGAGACATGCGTTTTGTAATCTGCCGACTCCCCGATATCTGTGTCAGATTTCGCGGAGTCACCAGATCACTTGCAGCCTCGTAAACGGCACAATTGACTTGCCACATGTCGCAGTCATCTGGAAGAGCATCTAGAAGTAGGCTATTTGCTCTGTCTATTTCTCGTTGTTTAGGAAAAATTTTTGTCGTCAAATTTTTCCTAAACCCGAGTGTCGTGCTGTCATAATGTGGAGCATCTCTCCCAGCATCGCGTGCGGGCTCAGTTGTTATTGCCCGCACATCCGGTACTGGTTGACAGCTGGGAACAACGAAACCCGTCCGCCTCAGATAGGCCACATAATCTCTCAGTTGTTGTTGAGAAAAGCGATCTGCCAGTTCGGGATGCATTACTGCAAACCGACTGTGCATTCGCGCCATGTAGCCTCTCTGTTGCATACAGCTCTCCTCGTAGCAGCGCATTAGATCTTGCCTGAGATCCTCCGTCCACTGAAATCGTCCGGGGGCATTCGTTGGTCGTTGTCCCGGGACACCTGTTTCGGCTCCTCCACCTCGGGACTGGGCTGCATCCGAAGCAGCCCGATGGTCAGGAGCCCTGCGCGTTATTCTATTTGTAACCGCATGTGCCAGGGAGTAGGGTGGTTGGCCCTGCCCCCCGTTGTTATGCCTCTCTCGTTTGTCTCTTACCTCGCCATCCACTGGGGTTGGTTACCCAATCTCTGGCAAGGTTGCTAAGAGTCCAGGGCCCACCGGCTTTAATAAACACACGTGGAGGTGAGAGTAGGCCATTTGGGAAGATAGGCTAAGATGCGGCTTTTTGCATAGCCGCATTGTGTTACGCGTCATTCCCTTTGGGCCCCTTATTATTTTTTTTTTTTTTTTTTTTTTTTTTTTTACGGAGGGGGGAAATGCATTAGGCACTATAGGGGGTTGAAGATGTTGTGTAACCCCCCGTGTGTCGGACTCCCTCACCTTTGATGTTAACGGCAAGGTTTACCGACTAAAACCGTAACCTCCCTTGGCCCTCCAGAATCTACGTGTGCAGTCTGCAGCAGAAAGGTGGCTCCGATATCCATCTCCTCCGCTGCAGACTGCACAGGGCCATTTCGTTTGCAACTGTAACCACTCCCTCTACCATTGGGTTAGTGGTTATTATTATTATTATTATTATTATTATTATTATTATTATAACTCATATACAAGTAATTGCTTTTCAATTGAAATATATATATAGATACCAAGTACATAAAGTATTATTGCAGTTAATACTCATAAAACCAATGTCACTGTTGTAGAGATGGCTGAATCCTAACGAGAAGATTGGCAAACAGATCAACTCAAAAAAAGGCGAACTGAATCTTGACATTTGCAATTTTTACTTCGGGGTCAAGTTTTATACACCTGATCCATGCAGGCTATTGAAAGAAACCACCAGGTAAGATGAAAAGAATTTAAGTAGACATGTACAACAATTTAAAATATAGTAAATTTAGTATTATTTATATCTAAACATAATACAATTAAATTTTCACATTTACTTCAATTGTTTATTAATTTAAATAATTTCCGAATAATTGTATACTGCTTCAGAATGCCCGTATTCTATGCCTGCCGCGCCAGGAGGATAGTAGCCGATTCAGTCCTGCCATCTTATTACTCTCTAAGAACAAAATTTATATCCATCTGAGATATTCGGATATGGATAATGATAAAAAAATTACTATAAGTGAAAAGAAACCTTAAAAAATCCTGAGTTTTGTAAAATAAATGGTCGTAGTTTGTTTATTTTTTTATTTTCAACAATTCGCGATATGGTTTGGGCAATAAAAAAGGCCCATTACAAACAATTTTTCAATGCCTTTTAATACAAAAAATTACTGATAAACTTTATTAAATTTATGTACATTTCGTCTTCAATGGGAGTTTTATTTAATTAGTTCCGAAATATATTGGCTCGTTTAATCCGTACAAAATTCGATAGCATACCAAATTTTTTTCGGACAAATCCTTTTGAGAGGTTTCTCTTCGCGATTCTGAACGTTTCGAACGCCTTTGTCTCGTCCAGATGATTGGATTATCGTGGTCTTTTTGGGCCACAATTTCTTAATACCCGGTTTCTCCGGTTGCTTCATATTGAGATCCTCTTGCAATTGCCGCTCCTTCATTTCACGTAGAACTTTGCAAATCTAGGCCAACTCCTCTAGAATTTTGATGCAATCATCTTTTAGTGGTTCAAACACTGCGGCGTCCATTGGTGGCACATTTAGCAACTTCCTTTGCCTACCGTAAGCAGCTTACGTCGCAACCATGAAATCCTCTAAGCTCAAGATTCTGTCAATCCGGACTCTCCAGTGTAAATCCAGTCTCATTATCCAGTACAGGAAGTCTATATGTCGCTTTATAGTCAACGGTTCTGGGTTCTACAACTCCAAGAGCGTCATTAACCTATTAACGCCCAAGAGGACACAATTTTCACCAAGATTTTCGGAATATTTCTTGACATTAAAATCCAATTTAAAAAATTTTAGACAAATCATTTTCGACGTAACATGTGCCGTTAATCTGCCGAATCTGCCGTTAAAAAATCAATCGAGACCATTCTGAAAAAGTTATGCTTGGTTTTTCACAATAAAATCAGATTTATTAACTGACAAATATTTTTTAATCGGCATTTTTACATTGGAAACGGTTAGGGAGATCACTGATCGGTGAAAATATCTTGTCATCGAACCTTTAACTTTGAAATGTGCATGATAGCATTTTGAAAATAAAGTTGGAAACTGTCAAAATGGGGGGTCCAACACGAAAAGATCGGCGAAAAGCTCTCGAATTTTTTATTCTAAAATGATAGGCTTTTGGAAAAAATGTCGCTGAACAAAAAGTTCTTAGAATTTTGACCGCCATTTTGACAGTTTCCAACTTCATTTTCAAAATGATATCATGTACATTTTAAAGTTAAAGGATCGAGGACACAATATTTTCAGCGATCAGTGATCTCCTTTACCATTTCCGATGTGAAAATGCCGATTAAAAAATATTTTTCAGTGAAAAAATTTGATTTTTTTGTGAAAAACCAAGCATAACTTTTTCGGAATAGACTCGATTGATTTTTTAATGGCAGATTTGGAAAGATCGATCAATTTTACGTCCAAATTTTAAGTCGAAAATGTTTTGTGTGAAATTTGTTTAATTGAATTTTAATGTCAAGAAATATTCCAAAAATCTTGGTGAAATTTGTGTCCTCTTGGGCGTTAATGGGTTAAATACCTGGTGTAGTCTCGGACTGGTTCATCTATGCCTAGTGTGCGGGCAATTCCTTCGGCCCATAGCCTTTGTTCATCCAGTGGGCTAAACTCGTAATTGGCGAAAATCTTTTGCAACATCCAGGAAGCTTTGAAGATCGAATACCAACGTTTCGCAAAGCTGGTAAGCAGTTCCAGTAGTGCACTTAGATTTCATCATCGGATAGATTGACTGGTCCTCGATATTTATCTAACCTTATCAGGAACGCTTCTATCTTGCTGTTCTTTGACCCGGAGATAATCTCCATTGGCGGAGTGTTTTCCCATCGTCTGTTTGGCCTAGTTCCAATCTGGTCTAGGTGAGCCGACTTCCGCACGACCAACCCGTTTCGAGGTCACCCCTCCCCCTAGAAGAATCCACTCGTCTATAGAGGTTCGGAAATACTTCCGGTTCACTGTTCTGCTAGTTGTGTTGCCGATTTTTCCTCAACTGCCGAGTTTCGGACATTTTCATAATTTATTCCAAAAGTTTCCTGAATGTTTACTCACGACTCTTCTTAAATTTTGTTCGGTCTGCACGACTACCTGCGTACTTGATGCAGGTGCGAGATTCACATTGTTCATTTAATTGGTTAATGTCGTTGCTACTTCTTTGCGCCGGTTTGTTTATTTGGTCAGTTCTTTAACTTCCTGACTTTGACGCTCATATTTTATCTTCATGTTTCCAAAATAGGCTGCTACTGATTTTGATACCATTGCTACGGTACCATTCGGAAGAACGTACATTATTAGTGGTGTATGTCGGAGATACTCTTTCGAACGTTGATTTTCTAATGCCCGATATTGACCAGGGCTCTGCCGTTCTCGGTACTCCATACCCTAAATGGCCCGGTATTCGATGTATTGCCGAGATCATTGTGGGTTTCGAGGACGTCATCGTCATAACTACGGTGATTGTAATATTACCGATGTTTCTTCACAATCGTGTAAACTCATTCTTTGAACAGTTCAATTATTAACCTCTTCTAGGTTGGAAACTTCTTTGTCATAATCGTAGCTTTATTTGTCAAACATCCGGACTGTTTTCTAGACATGCTTTTCGTTTCTCGTTCCTACATTGTCTCAGATGATACTCATTCTCTCTCTCATCCGACATATAATCTTTTCCGAATAATCCCGGTATAACCGATCGACTAATTTTAGTCCAGCTCTTCCCGTACTTGATATAGCTCATTATCTTCGTACTGAAAGAGCTACTTATTGACATCAGATTTTGCAAATATTTCTGAATATCTAAACCCGTTTGATATAATGTTGCCATCTTCCGAATGGATTTTCGACTGGTATTCAATAAATAGGGATAACAAAAATAAATAATTTCGTAATTGTTAATATTTATCGCAATGCATTTTTTCTGAATTGTAATCAACTAAACATCATCAACTAAAATTATTTAAGTGAAAATAATATTATTTATATCAAAATGTTATTTCTACTATTCGAGAGAGAAAAGCTATTTATTTCAATTTTTTTAGTAATATATTTGTATTTTTTTTAAAACAATCGATTGTAATACCGGTTAGTCCCAAAATATTGGGGTTATATTTGGTTGTCTTGTCTTTCTTTGATTGGTTTTAATTTTGTTAATAATTCCGAAATATGGCAACTTCTTACCGCTTTAATTTTATCCGGATCTCTTTGTGAACTGATGTTCACTATATGTTGTCAACCGTTAATATCGGTTTCGAGTCGGTAACACCTTTTGGTATTTTCTAGCGCTATTTTTTAAATTTATATATATATCATATTTAATTAACAACCGGGTTGAAGTTATCAGTCTTAATAAAAACCGGTGAGAAAGGAAAACAATACAAAACATAAAAACTAAAACGTATAATCAGGGTTTTTAATGAGTAGAAGTGTCTCGCTACTTAGTAATAGTTTTTTTCTAATTGTGTACCAATATAAAGAAACAATAGAAATAAATGAAAACAATTTTAATAATAATCATGGATAATAGTCAATTCGCCCAAATGATGGGCGCAATTACTTCCGTAAAAGCAGATGCAACTGCTGTCTGTGCCAAATTGGACGTGTTAGCAGTCTCGGTGCAACAGAATACAAACGCATACAACGCTCTTAGATCCAAGGTTGATTATATTAAGCATGCTAAGGCCCTTGCATGACCAACAGTGGATCTTATTATAAATGGCATTCCTACCCTGGTAAAAATGGTTTCGTACACGAAGAGTTAAATTAAAGGTACATGAAGAGTACGTACGGTTCGTATACGTTACGATAAGAGTACGCAAAAAGTACGTACACTTAGATTCCGCGTCCCGAAGTGTACAATAAGAATACAATAAGCGTACAATAAGAGTGATTTGGAACATTAAGAGCGAACGTACGTACACTTAAATACCGCTTCCCAAAGCGTACAATAACGGATTTTAATAAAAATTTTTATTTTTTTCTTATTTTTAGTTTATTATTTAATTTTAATATCTTTTAAACTTTTTTTTAAGATAAATAAATTACCTTAAAAAAACTGATGTCAAGCAGCCACCTATCCAAGTATTGCTCCTCTGCAAGGATGCTTTACGAGATCAACGACCGAGCGCAACACGGACCACTGGTCTATCACTGTCGATCACTATATATAACGTCTTATGATATGTGTGTTACATGTTAAAATTTAAAAAAATTCTTAATTAACTCAAAACGACAAGAATTTTTTTTTTTAAATCAATAACCCCCTAGTAACATTTTTGAGCGAATACTACAGATATTTGTAAATATCGTCCGCCATATTGGATCCGTCATTCGAAAAATTCGTCAAATTAAAAAGAATGACTTCAAATTCATAACCATCGACCCCAATTATCCCTTACAAGAATTTTGATCGAATACTGTACAGATTTTTAAAATTCGTCCTTCATATTGGATACTCCATTTTGAATTTTCAAAAAGAAACTTCAAATTAACAATCAGCGTCCCCAATAACTACCTTATATCAATTTTGAGCGAATACCATAAATAGTTTTAAAAATCGTCTTCCATATTGGATCCGCCGTTTTTAATTTTCAAAAAGCAACTTCAAATTCCTAATCAGCGACCCTAGAAACCCTGCAGTAACAATGTTGGACCAAATCCAATGATGTTTGAAGCAAAAACTGAGTGAAAGTTTTGACGCCATTCTCACAAAAATATTAAAAATTGACGACATTTGCAATAAAATAAAACTGTTCAAAAAAAAAAAATTATTTTGACATATTCGTGTTCCTTGGCATAAAAACATAGATTTATCGTGTTTTCTTAAACTTTAATACGTCTACAAACTTTGCAAAACAAGTCTAAGTAGGACCGCTACTGTGCCTAGGTAGCACGCTCCATGGTTTATTATGTTATTAGCTATAATACGCGCCCCCAGTGTTCAGGGTCACCGATTTCGGGGTCTAGGTGATGCGTTCCATGGGTTTTTATGTTAGTAATTGAAGCATGTTCTCCAGGTGTTCAGGGATATCGATTACGGGGTTGAAGTAGGGTTTTTGTCACTTATTTAACCGCACAAAGAACATTTTGTGTAGATATATATTTACAATATTTATAGACATTACATATTAATGAAGAAGAGAAAATGCAAATACTTTTTGTGTTTCTTCATTAAGCATCTACAAATTAATTAGTTGCATTTTACATATTATTCTAGTTACTAACCCGGAAAACCAAGGAGCGCACTACCTAGACGTGATCGGAGATATTGAACACCCAGTGCACGTATTGTAACTGATAATATGAAAAACCATAGTGTGCAGTATAAGCTAGATACTTCATCTGCGAGTCTGAACAATTAGTGCACTCATTTTCAGTAAATGATTATAAGAACTAAGACTTATCGAGCTCTTTTTGTGAAGTAGAACCCATATTTCTTTGGTAGTATAGGACGTATTAAAATATCTCGTGGGCTACATTCTTCCGAGTTCAGATTATGGAGAATAACGAAAAAAAACGATAATTGATTGATCATAACGTTATATTAATGTTAATTAAAAATAATTTTCGAAGTATTATTATGTACAGTTAAGAAACCGAACAAAAAATTTTCATTGATGGAACAAACCTTTCTTTGCTGGAATCTAGCGATTTTTTTTACAGGACAGTGTTTTTTTTATAGAAAAATTACTCAGCAATTCTGTGAGATTTCAAGCATTTATGCCACATTTTTTTCACAGCATTACCTCAGCAGCAGAACATATTTTGTTATTCTTATAATACCAATTATTTTTTATACGATCAGGACATTGTTCTGGACAGGATGCATTCCATAAGGCATGGAATTTACGATAGACCTACCAATGTGGACTGCAATAACATCACAACAGACAGTGTATTAAAAACTAATAAATTTTATTAAAATAGGTGATATAAATTTCTTAACTTTAATAAATATAATGTAAATTTAAAAACGTGTAAATCGAGTCATTAAAGAAACTAATAAAAGTAACGAATCCGTGAACGGCGGTAATTTGTTAGCTACCATACCAACTTTTATTTTGTACGTTGAGATTTAAGTACCGACCTACCATAAACTTAGTTATTTTAATGTCAATTGTTTTAAATTAATAAGATTTGTTGCTAATTTAATCAAATTATTTCTTAGAAAAGTATTCGTTATGTACGCTTTTTGAAATCCACTGTCATTTAATCAACTCTTTGTTTGATCGTTTAACTATCTAATAAATTTAGATTTTTATTTGTGAACGCTACGGCGGTTTACTAATTTATTTAATCATATTTCATGAGGTTTTACTGAAATATTGATTTCTTGTAGATTCTTCCAACAACAGTTATAATGATTTATCCAACAAAGAACAACGGGTTGATGATCTCGTAACAGTTGGAAATAAAAGCGTACCGTCTAGACTTCAAGATACAAAAAGATAGTTCAGTCCCATATTGAAACAGTTCATAAGAACAAAAACAATCTGAAGCAGTTATTATTGATTCCGAAATCCAAACCAGTGAAAGGGCATGAATTAACGGCAGCATGTATATTCGTCACCTCGTAATTTATTAACCGAGTCTTACCCGCCACAAGGCTTTAAGGCTCGGGCCCCATGGCGCGGAGTCGGGATACGCTCGAACCACCGGGAGACCCCTTCTTCTGGCAGTCTCTTCCAATCTATCTCAAAGCGGCAAGACTTCTCGAGCTCCTCGGTGAGGAGAGGACCTTTCTAATCCCTACGACACTCTGCAGGGTCTCACCCGTGTTGCATTGCTACTCACACATCCACACTCCCTGAGGTTGTCTCGAGCTGTTCTAGGGACGACAAACTTCCCGAGGAGGAGCGGACGGACCACTTCTGGCCTACACAGAAGCCTTTACGAATCACCTTACCTTACCTGGCGCCTAGACTAATACGAGCAACGTTAAACGTGATAGGTGCGCTCCTGGATAAGCGATCCCGACTTTGCAGCATGTCCAAACTGTAAGCAATATTATTTTAAAAAGTCTCTTCATCGACATTTTAAAACTGTTACAAATATTGCGAATTATAAACGGAACAGGGAAACATTAGCGCTCAGCGTGTCAAGTAGTTGGAAATGTTCATGAAAGAGTCAAGATTTAAGACGCATTTCAGCACGATTACTGTGTATATTAAGCGATGATCGATCTGCAAGGTCGGTAAAGACTATCGCTGTTAGCTCCCGCGTGACATCGCTAGGGCCGTGCTCTGCAGTCGGTCATTTTCGGTTTATCTCGTCATTCCGCCGCCCTCGCGTCCTCGCGCTCCCCTCGTGTTTCTTGCGGTTAGCGAAGAATCGCACTTGCACCAGTGTAGCTCCATAGCACGTCAAGAAAGAATTGCTTACGGCTTAACCTATTGTCCTCAGTGGTGCGTGGAGAGTGCGAAATCCCTCAAAGCGAGTCTGTGTAGCGAAACAAAGACGTACATTATTGTCAATTCAAATCAATAAATACTTTCAGTGTTCTTATTCTTTTTAATGTTCCGTGATATGACTGTAACAAGATCCTGGTCTCATCTCTTGACTGCAAAGCCACGCCGATTCACGGGCGCGAGTGAATATTGGACGAACAATTACGAAGCGATGATGTTGCAACGTGTATAATGTATGATCCATTAATTATTTGTAATGGGAAATGGGAAGCGTATAAATTTCGTCACTCCGAACATCACGATAAGCAAACAAAGGCCAGTTTAAGAAGATTAGGTCGAATTTTATTGAAAATAAAGCAGTTGAAACCAGCCATTACTACCTTCGAGTTAATTCTTGACCTCAATAACTTTCTACATTTCTTTTCGTAATTAGAGATCTTGGTAATTTCAATGAAGAAACCGATTTTTCCAGGTAAGCAACAGCTTCTGCTGCATGAGCATTATCAAAGGAAGTCTGTGAATTATTTATTACCGAATGAATAGAGAATAAAGACCGAGAAAGAAAACTTTTAGCGGTCAAAATTTAAATAAAAGACGCTGCAAAAAATGTATGGGAATAGATACCATTCGATTTGGATATGATGTAGATAACATAGTATTGAGCAAATGTCCTCCTGAGCTGAAGGACCAATGATGGTTAGTTTCCAAGATATTACAATCGAACGAATAGAACAATAGGTCATTTAGGTCTTAAGGCTATGCAGCCTATTTTAAACATCAATCGTTTCTTCGTTTATGCGTGGGTTAGTATGTGCGTTAGTACGTTTACATTTGCGTTAATATAACATGGAAAAATACGTTACAGTGTTATCTGCCACGAGAGTCAACACGGGGATAACTTAAGGGGGGGGGGGTAATATTTTGAATGGGTGCAATTTCCGAAATGATCTCATCACCTTATAGGGGGACTGCTCCGAAAAAGCGCTAGTGTTTTTTTGGTGATGACGTCATTCAGTTTTTTTTGAATGGTATGTTTTATGAATCTGCCGGGAGGCTTTTATCCAATGGGAAATGTTATCATTATAGGGGGGTCCGCTCCGAAGAAGCGCTAATTTTTAATATGGCAACAATTTAGAATTAGAAGTGAGGTTTGTTATGAATCTGCCGAGAGGCTTTTATCCAAGAGAAAATGTTGTCCTTATAGGGGCAACTGCTCCGAAGAAGCGCTAATTTTTAATGTGGCAGCATCAAGATGTAGGTGGTATAGTTTATAATTAGAATCGGTATTTGTTATGAATCTGCCGGGAGGCTTTTATCCAAGGGGATTGCTCCGAAGAAGCGCCAATGTTTAATATGACAACAATTTAGAACTAGAATTAGAATTTTAGGAGTGAATAATTGATAATTATAAAAGTACATGTAATTCGGGCTATTGTTCATTATTTAACTTTATTTTGATTATTTCCTGAAATATTATATTGCATGCGATAAATATTTCAGGCATAAATATTGGAATTCGTGATTATTTTGTTTTGGAAGTCTGATCAAGGACGGCCTTGTTTTCGATTTCCAAAAGTACAAGACGTAAACATCCATCGTATATCGTCAAGCACGCTGCTTATTACGGGCGTGCAGGGGGATCGACGCGTGGGGATTCTGGAACGTTCGCGTAGGAGAGGGTACGCGAAGGCGACGTGCCGAAACTTTGTGAACGTTCGAGAAGAGTTAAGAAAGAAGGACGGCGGGAACGTTTAACCGTGTATGCCCGTACGGACCGCGGGGTCTCTCCTTACTATCAAGATCGCAGTGTAGAAAGGGACGCGATTGCAGCCGACGCGTCGGATCGGCAGTCCGTTGGTAGCAGCCCTGGAGCCTGGAGGTATGTCTGGTCATCGAAAGGTACCAACAGCCCTGAGCTCGAGTACTTTCCGGCTACGAAGTCCTTCCGTGTGCCAATATCTCGATTCTTTTTGCTCACGGTTGTTTAAATAAATTGCGCTTTTCCGATTGTCCGCTGCCGTGTCGCGAGTGAAAGTGAAAGTGAAAAACGCGAATCGCCTTCGGTTATCTGAGTCGGATCTTCGGTTCGTATCGCGTTTCGGTGAAATTTTGCGTTGGCCGCGAATTTCTACATGGCTATCTTTCGGGAAACTTCTTTTTCGCGGAGAATATCTCGAGCAGATTCTTTATCGCGACAGTTGTTGTAATTAGGGGAGATAATGGTCATTCCCAACGAATATAAATATAGTTGTGTAGTGAAGAAAATAAGTTTTACGTTATCTCGTCATGAAAACGACGGGCTAGGTTAGGGAAGAGGAAGAAAGAGAGAGAGAGAGACGAGGAGAGGAAATTAGCTCCTGGTCGCCGACCGGTGGTAACCCGTTGTGGCTGGAGGACTTTCCTTCCTTCCTTCTTTTGGGGCGGGCTGGTCGACGAGAGTACCGTGGTTGGCCTTGGCTGGATCTCGGAGATGAGAGTTGGGACACCTGGAGCCGACCGCTAGTCGGAAGAAATTCCTTTCGCGAGGCCCGCCGCGCCGCGACTGCCGAAATATCCAAGGACCGCTTCGCTTTTATATTTTCGTGGTTGCTAGGGAGCTCGGATTGGTTGCTAGGAAGTCGGAGAATCTCCCAGGTTCGGTGTCGAGCCGTTGCGCTACCTCAATCGTCCACTGTCTCCTCGGTTCTTCCTCGATCGTCGTGGAAATGGTGAACTGGAAAGTCGAAAAAACAAATACTTTCAAAGTATTACTTTTTTTATGGACCCTGGTCCGTTGGCCATTGTCGGGGAGATGAGCCTACTGCTCGGGAGGTCTTGCAGTTTCCGAAGTCCGAACGAGAATAATGATGCCCGGAACGGCATCGCGTCTTATAAACATCGGGTTTGCACGACCGCGCACCAATCAGAGCCGAGTATGCGGCGATTGGTCGGATGAATTTTACGTTTTATAACGAGCGCTTGTAGAGAAGTCGCGTGGGCAAAAGTTCACAAGTGCGCCTTGATTGGTCGAGAGTATTCTAATGTTAAATTTTCCCCGATCTCGGTGATTGGTCAAGGGAGGGCTTTGGGTACAAGTGTCATTGTTTTATTCGCAAACAAGGGCTTAGGGAGTTATAACACAATGATATTATCTCTTATCGTTTTATTCGGCATGCTCGGCAAAAAATGTGGTTCTCTTATAATTTTCTAGTTCGCGTGACTTTCGGAAAGACGAAGCCAAAAGACCACACGCGTATGGTTAACTATCGAAAACGCGATCGAAGATCTTTCTCTTAAAGCTCCGGGAGATGCTTCGGTAAGAGGATAATTTCATCCTTTCGAGAATTTCAGGAAAAAGCCGTCACGTGGTTACCTTTTGTGATCGTTCGGTATCCGGGAGAAATAACTAGCAGTTCGGGCGAATGCCAGATCGAGTATAGTGTGGTTATCTTTATCGTTTTGAAAGTGCAGGTTCGGTGTTCGGAACAAAATGGTAACGAAAAGGGAAATACGATGCGTGGAAAGCAAATGCCGCTGAACGTGATGCTCTGTGATGTCACACCGCCACCCCGACAAGATGGCCGCCGGTTCCGAATCGCGGTCCGCGACGTGATCTCCAGTTGGCTTGGCGAGCCGTTAATTAGCGTGGTCGATACTTTAACTTCGTAATTTAGCTTCTTATGAACGAAAAGGCAAGCTCGTTAATTTTACCTTGGTTCGCTGGATCGCTCTTGTGAGTGATCGTATCTTGAACTTCATGGTTATCTTTTCACTCTGTTAGAGTGAACACTGCAGTTATCTGTTATCTTGCTCCTCTTGTGAGGCGGCGCTATCTTACAAATTAACGTGCGGACTTTTTGTGCAATAAGAAGGTTTTTCTCGGGTAATACTCCAACAGATCTGTCGGCAAGGAAAGAAACATGCGAGCGAGGCTAACTGGACTGGGCCCTCCGCGCGGTTAAGTTACCAAGATTGCCGATTCACGAGCAATCTTTGTGAGGCCAATGCTATCTAGCACTGCCGGAAGGTAGTGCCGTGTTTTTGTTATGTTTTTGTACGTGAGGCTTACTGTCTCTGCGGAGACGCTAAAGTTGTTGCGTATAAGTATGGGTTGGTTAACTTAAATAGCAGTGTCCGCAGTAAAACGATAGCGTCCGGGTGATCCGTGCAAATTTAGTAACGAAAGCGCAGATGGTTAAATTAGGGAATTCGGGAATTAATCGGTTCGTTAATTCACGCGGTAAGTTCGAGTTGGTTTCGGGTAGCGTAATTTTGGTGATTTGTCCGCGTTTAGTATATTTCAGTAAAGGAGTAAAATCGGTCAATTTAGTCGGTTTCGGTAAAGTTTCGGGTGGTTCGAATAACGTCGTTCAGTGTAGTTTCGGTATGCGATTCGTGTAAGTTCGTGGAGGTAATGAAGTGGCGTATTGGGGAGGGCGCGTGATTATCGAACGAGCACGGCTCCTCGACGGGTTCGACGCGTCCGATTTCAACTTTCAGTCGAAAGGCAGCACGCTTCGGAAGTCCTTGTCGAGTTCATTGGCGGGCACCACATCTTTAGAAAGTCCTGTTAAAGTTCGTCGCCAGGCACCACGTGTCCATGAAAAGTCCATGTCGAGTATGTCGCAGGGCATCGTATTAAGGAGTCCCTATCGGGTTCTCCGTCGGGGAATCGCGTGTTGTCGCGTGTCGGGGAATCACGTATAAAGTTTGACGTCCATAATTTGGGGCGCCAGAGAGGGCGCGAGAAACGAAGTGAACCGTCCTCGTCGGCGGTGGTTGCGTAGTAGTTCGTCTGCGCCAGAGAATACCGCCCTCTCCCTTGCCGGGCCGAGAATTTGGGACTGAGCTAGCGGGCACACCAGCGCGTGTGGCGCGCCTATAAATTTGTCGCGCCTCAGCTCGTCTGGTGCCCTCTTTTACATCCGGCGCGCCGTGCGATTTTTGTGGCCCCAGGGAAAAAGTTCGGTTTTCAGAGCAACGACGACGGACGGGCGGAAGTAAAACTGCGGGTTGAGGGTCACAGCGTATACGTATATAGGACATTCTTTTACAAATCGAACGGATTTTGTAAAAAAATATTCATTGATAATTTTAATTTGCTTCTAATTTTTTCATTCGTTCCTTCTACGAAAAAAGTCGACACGTATTTCTGGATTTTTATTCAATCAATATTTCCGAAAATATGACGGGTTGAAATTTGTAATACTCGCCAATTCTGCACTTTTTTTAATTGCTATAACACCGGTTGTATTTATCCGATTGACTTCGGCCGTTTTAAAGATAAGGAAATTGTCTTTATTCCCATATGTATAGTTTTGAAAATTGTTTACAAAAAGCGATTGTTATAAACATTTGAATATTAGAAAGTCCATTTACTGCTCGAGGCCGACAGTATACAAATTTTGTTATTGCACCATTGAATCCCTCGGCAAACTACAAGAAATGTATTTTTCCAGAATGGCGATTTTATATGTTCTATGTCAAATAAATTAATTTCCGACGGCAGATTGCCCTCCGTAGCAGGCGACCATGGCGAGGCGAGAGAACACGCGTAACGAGTTGCGCAGTGCATGCGTTCTCCTAGTAAAGCCTACAAATTGCTACAAACATTACTAGTCTAGTATTGATAATAATAAAATTCATTGAAGTCATAATGTAATTATAATAAGGGATAATAATAAATTTAATAAATATTAAAATAATAATGTTAATAAATTGAAAGTCGGAGTTCCGTTATAGGCGGTAAGTACAGCAGACGTGCGTTTTTGTGCTCCGTATTTATGTCAGTTATAGACTATTTATCGTCGTTTTTTTTTGGGAGTTTTTTGCACAGAAATTGACCTCCGGATTGTCTCAGACCGAGTTCGTAATGAGCTATTGAGATGCCGAGTCTTTTATCCGGAATTTTTTGCGGTAACTTTTCTTCTTATCCGACGTGGTGACGGTTGGAAAATTTCGCCTGTGGTGACGTCACCCAGCTGTCAACACAACACGGAATAATTCTCCGGTCTGACAGCATTGGTCTGCAATTTGACACTTACCGTTATCTTCTTCGGGTTTTCTACCATCATATCGGCATCTGATGAGGACACGCTGCTCCCTTTAAATGGTACATGACATCTCCAGTCCAACTGACATATGCAACGTACTTCAACTGTCAAGATTTCTTCTCGAAGACTGAGTTATTTTTGAGATTCGCCTGTTTCTGGTCGTGTCTCGCCTTAATAACGGTGAGTTCGCTCCTTGCTTGTGTGCGGCCCACTACACTCTTAGCGTTCCCGAGTCGTGTTTACGTCGACTGTGTGTGTGTAAACCTTAAGGCGATTTATAACAATAATCTGTTCGGTCGTATTGGTAGTCGTCCGTGTGTACGTCTTTCCGTGTCTGTAGTCGGTAAATCGTCTATTAAGCATATACTTTCTATTACTCGCGGTAATACGCATAAAGTATTATATTTCTTAACCACAAGAGGTCAGAAGCTCTCGGCCGCGAGCGAATAATGTCAGCACCCAGTCCGCCCCGCAGCGAATCACAAGCGCTTGTCCTGCCTACGTCCTCTCCTAGTGACAGAGAGGTGGAGCGTACAACGACCATTTTGCGTCCGGCTGCCCTCATCGGCCGCCCCATAACAGCATCTAAGTGGAGAGCGCTTCCTACTAGCAGCTGCAGCGCTTTAGAAAATTTCGGTTTCAGTCTCGCCAAACGTAAGCGAGACGGCCTATCTGACTCGGACGACCCGAACGATCTTCAACCAACGAGGCAGAGAAAACTTATTGTTGCAGATCAAATCCAGCCGGAACAGCAGCCTATTGATTCTCCAACGATGTCTTCTTCCAATATACCGCTAACCCTGGAATCACTGCAGCAATCGTTGCTTACTGCGATCCAGCAACAATCCAATGTTCTTCAAGCGAGCATTGCTAATTACACGAGTGAAATCGTAGCGGTCAAGTCTGAGGTGGACCAAATCAACTCTGATCTTTCATCATGCCTAGGCTGTCTACAGGAAAGAGTGGACATTCAGGAATCAACCATTAACACGCTTAAGATTAAACTGGAGGCACAGGAAAAAATACTCGAGAGGAAGAACATCATCCTTACCGGGTTTGTCCCCGGTCCGGGTCCGCTAAGAAAGGAAATTTATAAATTCTTTTCTGCAAAGTTTCCACTGGAATCTTCGGTCGCCGCCGCGCGGCAAATCCGCATCAATCCTCCGACGTACCTGGCAGAGTTAATGCTAGAAGAGGACAAATACGTCATCATGTCATCTAAGAAAACGGCGCTTCAGTCCACGAACATCTTCATCAATCCGGACTATACAGATGGAGAACGCCTCAAGGCCTATAAGGTCAGAGTAGCTCGCCGAGCAGCCGCTTCTAGTGGCGCGTTATTCAAACAAAAGGGCGATGCCATAGCCACCAATAGCGTATGGCTGAAATGGTCAGATGCGGACCAGGACTTCAATATTCCATGTTCTGAGCCGGTAATGGGAAGAAATTTGGCCTCGTTTCGCTCATCCTCTGCAAGTCGAGCACAAGCCAGCTCTAGTAAAAAAAACGCAAATGCCTACGTAAGACCGTCATCCATGGACACCGACACGCTCTCATCACCCATAGAAACGGGTTTTTAATTTGTCCCCGTCCTTCGTCTTCTGTCAACGTTTCATCGTCATCGTCACCGGATGCAGTATCATCGCCTGTTTGTATTAAGTCGCCTATTCGTCAGAATTTATTAAAAATAGTTTTCTGGAACGCTCATGGTTTTTTTAACATTAAAAAGAATTGTTTTTATTCCGCACACATAATTATGAACTTTTCAGAAACTTGGCGGGATCTCGAGATCCGCCCAAATGATCTGCTTACTGATCATTCAGGGATTAATTCACCATCCATCCGCACTAGTAATTTTGGCCGTTGTATCGGAGGCCTTTTGTCTTTAATTGATCCTAACTCTAGTTTCACTCTGCTAAATTCGTCACCTCATTGGCTCTTTTATAAATTAAATATGAATCCGTTAAATTTAATTGTCGCCTCCTTTTATTTCTCTCCTCTCTCCGATTTAGAACCACTGCTCTCCTCCCTACAAATTGTTCTAGACTCACTGAATGAACAGTTTCCAGACTGTATTTTCATTTTAGGAGGCGATTTTAACTGTCGAATGGGTCCGTCTGACCCATTAAGTGACGTAGCTCAAATTTTTGAAGAGTCCTCTGTGCGAGTTTGTAGACGATCCTATGACGTGAATCTCAACCAACGCGGAACCATTTTGTCCGATTTTATGTCCATAAACAATTTTGTTTTATTAAACGGTCGAACGTTAAGTGATTTTCCTGCGCATTATACTTTTCTCGGACAGAAGGGTTTCAGTGTTGTTGACCTTGTCTGGATCTCGATACCGCATGTTCATTATATTCACGATCTTGTGATAGGCGATGATCTTTATGGCTCTGACCATTTGCCAGTGTCAGTGGAACTCTATCTCTCCAAAGATAACTCTTCTTCGCAGGCACCTACTCAAAGCTCTGTATTGCGTCGTGTGACTCGTTTTCAGAACCCCTCGGACGGGTCAACTAGTGCGTTTACGTTATATCATGCGTTTCTCGCGGCCTCGTTTCAAAGCACTGTTTCTGCTGTTTGTAATGATCTCGACGAGTGCTATAACCATTTAACAGTAACGATTCGCAGCTCGGCGCTTTCTTCCGGCCTTTTAAAAGACTATGTTATTAGCAATAACCTCTCGTCGGTAGGATTCAGGAAAAAGTGGTTTGACAAGGAATGTCTTTCCGCTAAGAGGTCATTAGCTCGCACCCTGAGACATATGAGGGGGTCTGGATACAGCGCGGCCGTATTGGAAGATTTCAAGGAATCCCGTAGGTCTTACTCAAATTTACTAGCTGCCAAAAACTCTCTTACGACTCTAATATTGCCGACAGATTCGCGGAAGTCCGTAACTCAGCAGATTTTGGTCTGCAGTACGCCAATTTCGTTCGAAACCTACACTACGCCATCAAGTGTCAGACGAAAACTGGAATGCGTTCTTCCGCGAGATCTTTCCGGAGATAGAATTGCCGCCCGTGCAGTATTTTGGTACTTTTGATCCCGCGCTGGATTCACCTTTCTCTGTGTCTGAACTTAGGGAAAGTCTAAGGAACCTGAAGGTAGGAAAGGCCATTGGTCCAGATAAAATACCTGCGGAACTGTTTAAGCATATGGACGATCAATGGCTTTCTCTCCTTCTTTCGCTCTTTAATTGAATTTTTACGGCGGAAGCCTTCCCGTTAGGATGGACTGATTCGACGATCTTTACTTTGTATAAGAAGGGCGCCCGTAACGATCCTTCTTACTACCGGTTAATCGCAATAACTAACGCACTGGCGAAAATTTTTTCACATATCCTATGTACACGCCTGTCCAAGTGGGCTACGCAGAGAGACATCCTACCGGAGGAACAATCCGGCTTTCGCGGTGGAAGAGGGAGGGAGGATAATATCTTCTGCCTTCTCGCCTCCGCGCAGGTCGTTTTGAGGCGCCGGAACGCGAAACTTTATAGCCTTTTTGTGGACTTTAAGAGAGCCTTTGATGCCGTCCCTCACGATCTTCTATGGCGAAAGATACTTGGACTAGGTATTAGCGCAAAATTCGTCAGGGTGCTTAGTGCGCTTTATCGCTCTGCGTCAGTGCTGTATAACAAGGAAAACGGGGAAACGTCGCGATTTAACGTAACGGTAGACGTACTTCAAGGCGAAATTCTGAGTCCGTTGTTGTTTATATTCTATTTGTCAGACATAGTTACTTTTTTTCGAGACAATAAGCTACGCGGAGTGGATGTTACCAGATCCACGGATCTGCTATTGCTCCTCTATGCCGATGACCTTACCGTTCTTGCTTTTTCCCCCTCAGACCTTCGGCGTAAGCTTAAAATCCTCTCTGACTACTGCTCGATTAACCAGCTCACTGTAAATGTCGAGAAAACTAAGATAGTCTGTTTCAGAAGGGCCGGTACGCTCGATCAGATCTCATGAGGCTTTCTTTTCAATAATATTCCAGTCGAAGTAAAAAGCGTCTACAGGTTTTTAGGTATAGTGTTTTCATCATCAAAGTCAGGCCTTCAGCCCTCCGAGGACGCCGTTACTCGAACAAGGGCCGCAGCAGCCGCGTCCCTAGCTGTAATAAATTCCGCTAAAATCGACGCATGGGACGCATACTGGAAACTGTACAAAGCTATGGTTACATCGGTACTATTATACGCGGCTCCGTTTTGGGCTCTCCGCCACTTGGATAGGCTGGAGTCGGTGCAAATCGCCTTTTTCAAAAGACTTCTCCATTTGCCAAGAAACATCCCGGCTTATCTAATACGTTTAGAACTCGGTATCCCTCTGATTGCGGTTGAGATACTAAATCGATCGATAAAATGGGTAATTAAGACCCTCCGACTTCCCGACTCAAGGCTGCCCCAGATTTTACTTATTCGCTTAAGAGAATTATCCGTGATATCTCCAGAAGAGCCCCGTAACTGGCTCACGCAGCTTTTCTCGCTCTTGGATGAGGCGGAGGTTGATGTCCTGCGGGGCAGCTTTAGCGCTGAGTCCTGGGCGAGCGTTGGTTCGCGAGTAATTGCTAAATATGCAGATTCTTGCAGAGCTAAGGATTTGGCAAGATATTTTAACTCCGAAAATATTCAGCTACCACTCTACCGTCAGCTCAGCGACTCGTCGTATACGCTGTATCCGCCTCGTCTGCCTCTCCCTTATCTAAGAGTGAGAGCTCAGCTCAGATTAGCGACAGTCTTCACGAGTTCGCGTTCTCTCGCCGGCATGCGTCTCATCTATAATCCCCAATCACCTTGCTCGTTATGTAATATGAATGTCCCCGATTCTCTATGTCACATTTTTACGGAATGCCCCCTACTCGCACCAGTGAGACGTGATTTTGTTGCTAATGTATCCGCGTGTTCTCCGAATAACATTTTTTGTACTCTGGTCTGTAAACCTGACCTTTTGTCAGCAAAAACTTTATGTAAATTCATATGAGCAATACTCGTGCGAAGACAATTCTTGTCTGGCGACTAGTTCTAGTTTTATTAAATGCACTGCGCTTTTGTTCTGTTTTATTCTTATCTTTTTCTGTTCTTTTTTTTAATATGTTATATTCCCTGCGTTTTGCGTTTATTTTATGGGTTTTATCTTTGTATCTGCGAATTAAGTTTTCGGTCTATTCCGGAACTCACCTCACCTCTCAACAGGTTGTACCCCATAAACGAGTAATAAAATACAAATACAATAAAAATACAATAAATTGAAAGTCATTTATGAGAGTAAAGTAGATACAATCACTTTATTTATTTTGTACTGTAACATTTGTCCACTTATCATACAAAGAAAAAATCTTCGCTTATAGCCGTATTGTGTTTATCGGTATCATAGCATGAAATGCTATTGTGCCTTCAATAGTTTTAGTTTGTAAAAAAGGCTTACTCAATGTAATCTGGGCATCATTATACTCGTCATTAGTTACATATTTACAAACTATTTTTGGTAATGATTCACTTACCCAAGTAAATAGTTCTTGTCATGTCTGAATAGGCTTATCAATCCTTTGGATACTAGCTCTTGCAGTTTAACGTCCCATCCAATCCATCACAAGGTCCTTTGTCATGTGATGTTGGAAAAAAATGCCATTCAGCCTTACGAAATACCAAAATCAGATTTACGATAACACAGATTTATAAAATTCTTTTTATTTTTGTATTCAGCGGTAGCTCCATTAGAAAAATAGATTATTTTTTCAGTTCCCACTAAATGTATTTTTAAAAATTCTATTAAACAGCTCTGATTGCGACAAGAACTGCGGCATTGTCGTGATCTAAACATTCAATAATAATGACTAAATTTGTCAACAGTTGTCAACATTTCAATGATCTCTAGGTAAAAAAGCAACGACCACAGATATCCCCGCTAACAGTACCGTCAACTACCGAACGGGGCCGTTTTTTAATTTATTAACGTTATTCTTGTTATCGCATTCGTGCCGACCTGCGGCACTTTTCGTACACGACGCGCCATCTATCCGCGAGCGCTGTCAGCTCTTTTCAATCTTTTCTCGATTTTCGTCTTGGCTCCGTCTTTGTCGAACATTATTACGCATCCTAGGAATGTGTACAGATTGGAAACCACATGCAGATTCCTGCATGATCGGCGAGTCATACACTAATGCACTTGCGCGTGTATCAACGCGTATATTCTCGCTTCTACAAGCGAACGCTTTCGATAAAGAACTTGACATCGTGAAGAACAATTCGGCCAATCTCGACGGTACCCGCGGTTTAATGTGTGCGGAAACTTTACCAAAAGCAAGTTATATTCTACAACGCGATCATGCAAAATTAAACAATAAGCAGAAGTGTTTGCAAGAAAATTTTCCTTTGATTCAAATTCAAGTCAAACATCGACAGGTGCATGTTTTAAAGCCTCATTCCGCATATAGCAATCAATAATGATTAATAAAAATATTGATTTATTGAATATAGATTTACCATTAACATTTTTATTATAGTAACTGGCTTAAAAATTGATACACATATCGTATAATAAAGAAAATTGATTATTTGCAATATCAAGGTTTAAATTACCATACGGATAATATATTGAATAAAAAAAAATACTCATTTGATGCTAAATCAAACTAGCATTTCTCGCCTTGTAATTTTTTCGTGCCTTTTTGAAGCCAATAATAATATATCGTGGGTTTTCTAGTTGTCTCGCTGTTTTCACATACCACACGTGGAATAATGTTACCGATAATAGCGAATGTACATAAAGTTCCGATGTACGGAAACTTAAAGATATGAAAGGATCTTATTCAATGAAATGTAGCAGCTGTATCTTTTCCGTATCACCTCTTGTAACCTCTTGAAAATGAACGCAAGCCGTTCGAAACGTCAAGGAAAACTATCACCACTCTAATTTGTAGGACAAAGCCGACCTTTATATTTTTTATTATATTATTTGCTTTAGTTTCGTCGATTTTCGTCAAACGTCCACTAACATGTATCAAACTTTTACATGTTAAAATATATAAATCTCGATGTTGCACATCAATACGAATTTCATCATTTTTTCTAACTGAACTTGTATTGTAAGATTGATGTGCATACAGCTCGTAATGAGCGGCAGATTCGTCGAAAACTGGGTTTGAATGCTGAGTATTGGATCTTTTATTATTGTTATTATGATAACCTGCAATAAGCAAACAAATACAACAAGGGCAATAACAATTTTTATTATTCACTGTTTGATATTGTGGTGATAATGTAACTTGAGTCCCAAACTTTTCAGAAATAGAACGTTCTGTCGTGTTTACGTCTTGTGAATTTGACGGCGACTGATATGTTTTATCCATGACGGTTTACTATTATTTTTTTTTAATATTATTTGACGTCGACTTTTCTGAACCCATACGGGACTAAATCGCGACGGAACCTACAGTTTATGAAGGCGGAATCCGAACCACCTGAGCTTTAGCGTTATTAGACACTTATAAACAAATATCGAGGTGTGCCGATGACAGATGTCAGAGGCCGGGATTGAACCAGGATTTTCTTATTACGAAGCCGATACTCTACCAACGGAACCACGGTCGCTCCGGTTTACTGTTATAGTAAGTATTAATGTTCTGACCATTGATAATACCCATTGTTACGTAGATTTAAAATGGAGTCGTATTGTAATAGTTTAACCACGAAAATTAACTAATTCACAGTTGAATATGACAATTGAATATGATCTATTTATCTGGCGGCAACAAATTAATATTTTCTTCTTCTTTGATTCTTTCGTAAGTGAAATATCTCTTCAAAATTAGATAAATGACGTAATTCGGCACTTCCACAATCTTATATCCGGGCGCCACAGTAGGAAAAAATTCATGAATCGTATGCGCTCTACTGCTATTAATATAAGCGCCTTCAGTTATGTTGCATTCCACGTGAAGTGCATTAACTTAAATTATGGTTACTGGCAACTCTAAAATGGGCACCTTGTTTGCTTCCAAAATTCGTCGATTGAATCTCAATGTTCGTCCAATCGAATCAATTGGTGTAAAATCAATGTCTTGAACAGATCGGCACAGTAATTTCATGGTTACCAATATGAAATTTATTATTAACGTCAAGATTTAGGATTGAATTAAACGTTAAAAGTTCTATTAAACGCAATGCATAATTCTTCTGCGGTGAAAGTTCAATGGATGGAAAGTATTGCGCTTCCAATACTGAAGACTGCCCGAGAGCGTCAACGTAAAAGAATCATTCATACTGATTGTTCAGATTACACTGATTATCATAATATTTTATACATTATATTTATACAACTGATACTTGTTTGGACAAAACAGCATCAAAATGTGAGACATAAATGTCCATAATCAACAGTCGTTCAGTCTTGAAATTTTTCACGCTTATACATAATGTTACGTACACCGAGATATTTTCCCAACTCAGCAGGTGATGTAAGGTTTCCAAAACTATCAAAATAAATGACTTTAGGACCCTGCTTTCGAAAAGCTACCCAATGTGTCCCCGGACAGTTTGCATCGTCTAAATTTATGACTGTTATATTACGCATAAAACATATCTAAAATTCGGAATTCCAGCTTCTTTTGAATATCTTAATATATCTGCATCGGTGTGGGCTCGATGTGGTAGCTTTACAAGTTTTTTCGATTTCTTCTACATTTAACACCTAATCCTGTTTTGTATGGTTTTAATTTTACGCCTGGACCATTTTTATAAGGTTTAAGATAATACTTTACCTATAGCTATTGTCTGCATAGCACAATTATGCCTTTCACATTCATGTAAGTGCTTTTGAGCAGCTTTTGCATCATTAACAGCCTTGGTTCTACCTGCTGTGCCATCGGCAAATGCACCTACAGAACTTAATCCAGCAAATATGGGTGCTAGGAATGGCAAGTATCCTCCAACCTTTGAAGGTATCGATAGTTGTCGATTTTTTTGTGTGAATCGCTTGTCACCTTCTTCTTTTATTACTTTACGTTCCCCTTTCAAAACGGTCGATATAACATTTTGAACATTATTACTTGGTGACATTGCCATTTTAGCTGCCACAATAATGTTGTTCAATGATAGTGTTTTCTTTTTTGACGCTTTTTTCTTTTTTAGCCCCATGCCTGATTTACTTTTTAATTTCATTGTGTTTGCAACACCCCCAGCTGCCGCCTTTTCACGCATTCCTGCGTTTTTTGTCAAAACTCGCTTCCAAGCCTGCGCCGCTAACATTCTATCCGCGTCGCTTCTACCTGTGGAATTTTCATGAGTTTTGGTATAGCTATATCGTGTTCCTTGCAAGCCTTGTCCATTGGATTTATCCCCGGATCCCCGCTGCTAATCGTTGCTTTAATTTTGTACCAGGCCCACAGTACTGATAACCGGGTATATGAAGTTCTACCGGTAATTTATTAATTAAATAATTGAGCAAGCCTCTCCCACTCTTTATCTGTTTTTGCTTTTTGTTTTTACTTACATATGTAATCATTTTAAGATGTACGTCATTCAGATAACAAACTGTTAATGACTGACATTACATATAAGCGCGCTACTTATACTTTTATGCTCAGTTACTTCATAAACAACCAACAAAAATCCCAATCACCAATTTTGACGATTTAACATCGTCTGTTTAAAATAATGCAATTAATGATAAACGACATGGGGAGTTGTTGCCAAATAGTGTACCTGCACTTTTCTGTCGGCCATCTCATTGCGGCACAAATAGGATACTCAGTTAGTCCAATCATTGATCAGAATGGGCTAAAGTTTGAAAATATATATGTATATTCCAAATCATTAAATTAACCGAAATATCAATTTTTACAAAACTTACTTGACTCTGCGGGGGATATAGGATACTTCCCTTTTAACGTCAATGAACAGGTAGTACCATCCTCCGAGATTAGGCCAAACTCTACTATTATATTTGAAGATGTTGCATGGCAGGTGCAAGATAACATTAGATCCTTCTTTTGTATGAGTAGACATACTTGCATTGATTGCTTTTATCTCAGTTAAAGGTACGCTCGTGTTCTCAAACATCTTATTCGAGATAACGTAAACTTTCTAGTTTTCTATAGGCAGGATGAAATGAATCTTAAGCATGTGTTTAATGATCATGGCAATACGGATTTATTATATAACACTTTCAAATACATATGTGCGAAATGTTGGACAGATAAGCATGGCTTTATAGTAATAGATAAAGAAAGTGAATTAGAAGAGGGAAGGTCTAGAAAAAGTTTTGATTGTTTTATAAGCATAAATGATTTTAAGAATAAACAAAAAATGTTGTAATAAGTCAGTACAGAGTGAGTCTTGCATGTATTAACATGTTCTCCTCACTTCAACAGCAGCAAGACGTTTTACGTCAAATTGTCAAAGCTAGCGAATCTATTCGCCGGAAACATCGATTATTAAAAAGGGGTAAAGAAACACATGGCCTTGGTATAATTTAAACGCTCAAACCTTTGATAAGTCCATTGGAAAAAATAGCCGACGCTACAACAATGTCAGTCAACAAACATGCTATTGATGATGCACAGGATAAAGTTTCGGATAGTATGGAAATTAATGATGTTAACGATTTTGATGGTGATGGTGATATGCGTGATGGATATAATACCCCTTTAGAGCAGATCTTTAGCAGTGATATTAAAACACCTACATATCATACTGAAGAAATGTTATCAAATAAGTTTCTGAGTTTACTGATGAGGAATATTCACAAGATACAATTTATGGTGTTCGCATAGAATGTGGTACTAAAATTATCGGCGATTCGACAATAGAATTTAAGAATAAAAATATTATTGTTAAGGATAACAAATTTGCAATTACTAAAGGTTTGCTCGAGTTATTATTTAATAAAAAAAAGTGATGTAGCTATACTCGAACAATCCGATTTAAACAATTACAAAAGTTTACTTACCGTAACTAATGCACGTAGGAAATATTGGAATCAGGGAAAACTTATTTGATATAATGCTTCCCACAAGTATCGAAACAATATCAAGGATATGTACAAAGATTTTCGCAAAAAAAGTCATAATTTGCCTGAATACATGATTGCTGGAAAAAACCATAAAATTGATTACGTGCATTGGGATGATCCCAATCACAAAGGAATGCAAGCACCCAAAACTGTCAATGCTGATAAGCGTAAGGCGCTCGAGCATGCAGAAGCTCCTCCTACACAAATTCTGCGTTCAGAATTGAGAGATATTCCATCAGGTATTACTCTGTATCTGCATTTCTTAAACTTTTTAATAAAATACATAACATTTAACAGGAACTTTAGCACAATTGTCTGATAGATTAAATGTAAGAAAATATATCAGTCGCGAAAGGTTGAGGAATATTCCCTCTTATCCTCAACGGAGCATTAAAATTAGAACGCATATGCTTTGTGCTGCAGCCTTCATTCCATCGGAAAAAATCGACAGGCACTTTGAAATTTTTGGGATAAATTTCATTTGAGAAATTTATTTTGTGAAAAGTGTACCCCAATCATTTTAAAGGGTTGAAATTGCTGCAGATGGGTCTTATGATTTTAACAAAAGAAAGTTATGTAATATCGGAATTCCGACAGATTCGGATGGTGCCATTAATGTCTTCCATACAACTATTCGTGATATTAAACAGCAACTAGATGAAATAAGAGAACGCTATGGTTAAGAGGTTAGCATGCTCGCTTCGTAAACTGAATGTTCCTTAGGTCGTTAGTTCGAGTCCCCGTCCGGCAACTTTTTCTGTTTATTTCTATTGTGGATAATTCAGGAAACTTTGATGGGCGAAGATACGAATTTAGGACTGCTACCGACATTAGTCGGTAGTTATCGACACCGTGAATGGTTTTTCCGTGGTCGACGCATCGTAAATATTGTCTTGAATAAAAATGAGACAATGTTTGCGTTGGGCCTGCTACGGCATAGGCCGCCGACTAACTATTGATGGCGTCGATTACGTGTATTATATTTGTTTGTATCATCCTGTGTTGGATGATGACTAAGCCTTGACCGATTAGCCATAGTTGGCAAGTAAATCTGACCAATGTAATGTAACTAGGTGAAATGCGTAAAGATGTAATTAAAAATAATGAGAAGATTAAATATTTTGAAAAAAAGTATAAATAAAACATATCAAGATATAAATAAAAATTACAACGAAATAGAAAAGAAGCGGATTATATCTTCAGATATCGCAAATTATATTGCTGAATTACATCAAGAAATAAATAAAAATACCAGTAATTTATATGAAAATAATTGCGTACGCGATTAGCAATCTTACGAATAATATCATTGTCTTACAGCAAGAAGTCAATAAAAATAAAGATGATTTGAATAAAAATAATGGTTTGATTGACAATCTTAGATCAGGAAGTCAATAAAAATAAAGATGATTTGAATAAAAATAATGGTTTAATTGGCAGTCTTACGGTAGATATTGCTGATATAGAAGGGGACTTGAAAAGACACGGTCATATCTAATCAGCAACAATGATTTCGAAAGAGAAGAAAGAAGTTGTGAAGGAGCTTCATAAACCAGCAAGAAAAAATTATTCAATACGGCGAGTAGATATTCGTGGATTGGATGAAACTTCGCAAGCTGATTTTGTAGAAATGATTCCATATGCAGATGAAAATAAGGGTTGCAGATATTTCTTAACTGTCATCGTTCATCAATCATAAGTTCTCTAAGTATACATGGGCCCGCCCGGTAAGAAGAATGACTGGTGATGACGTCACAGCTGCCATGCAATCGATATTTGAAATGGGTCGATTTCCAAAGAATCTACATATCGACCGTGGAAAAGAATTTTATAAATCGAAATTTAAAAATTTAATGAAAAAACGTAATATTAATTTATATTCTACATACAGTAATTTAAAAGCATCAATTTGCGAACGCTTTAATCACACTTTTAAAAATAAAATGTGGCTACAGTTTAGCCTTCATGGTAATTATCAATGGCTCCATATCTTACCAGACTTAATTAATGATTATAACAATAATAATCGAACTGTTAATATGAAACCAAATGATGTAAAAAAGACAATGAAAAAGAATGATTGGAACGTGTGTATAATGTAATTGTTAATGAAAAGATTCATCCAGAGTTTCAAGTTGTTCGACGAGTTCGTATTAGTAAATTTAAACATATATTTGGAAAGGGATATACACCAAATTGGACGACAGAAGTGTTTAAAATAATATAAGTTAAGAAAACGAGTCCAGTAACATATTTACTGGAAGACAAGGGTAGAAACCGAATATCAGGTGGATTTTATGAATTTAAACTTCAATGTACTAAAAATCCAAATGTTTATTTGATTGAAAAAATTCTACGCCAAAGGGGTTCTAAAGTGTTTGTTAAATGGTTGGGCTTTGGGGATGAGCAAAAGTCTTGGGTCGACAAGGGAGATTTATTACATTAAGACTAAAGTAAAACGCCCAAGATAGAATTACTTTTCTATAGTAGATATTGTAATACAGAGATCGTGGAACGAATGATGGGCAGTCGGTATAATGGTCAAACGGTTTGACTTAAGATAAACTCACTTTGCTGCATTTGTTGGTATATTTTTGGTATGTATACGGGTTTGAGTTGAAGATATTTCAAAGTCTATTTCTTGCGAAGTAGTGTTAACTTCACGTATAAAAAAATTGCTCGAGTAGTGCAATACATTAAAAAAGTGGTCCGGGTCTTTAATCTTAAAAGCACGCTTCGAATGAGACAATGGAAATTTATATCCTTATCTAGAAAGAGCACTTTCGAGAGGGAGAGGTAGATTTGCAATATTAGTTTGCGCAATCAAATCGTCGAATCAAATCTCGATATTAATTTGCGACCTTAAGTCATCTCGCGAGGTACCCCTCGCGTGCCACCCACCCCGCGGATGGCGCAGAAGCCCTTTAGCTCATCTATTTAACAACATTATTATTATTATATTAAGATTGTTTATATATCGAAAATTCAGTGTATTTCTTTACGTTTTACGGGATATTTAACAATATTGAAAAGTTCTCGCGCGAGAAATGCTTTTCTTGAGTTAATTAATTCATATATGGGTGATTTTCAAAATACTGTGATTCTCTGAATCTTGTATAAAAAATGAAATAATATGTACTTGAGAGAAATATATTGTCATATAACTAGTTATTAGGCAGTCCCGCTTTCTTGGTAAATATGAAAACAATAAATATAAAAACTATATTCAAGGTTCTGCGTGCAGAAATATAAGTAAAATGTCAGTACCGCGTTAGTCTTTTTTCTAATTTTTAAAACCAATTAGTTATTCTCCATAGAATCTAGTTTAGGAAGGCGAGTGATTATCATCTGCAGTTTTACTCTCATCCTTTAATTATGCTGAACAAAACGACTTAAATTTTGTCTGCGGTTTTAAGCATAATTATGTGAATCTGTAAGTTTTACAATATTTATATTATATTTGCGTTACTATTTCACAAGACAACGATATACATTGAATAGTTAATTGCCATAAACAAATGAGCATTGATCGAAGCAGTCACTTAATCTTTTTAAGACATAAACGGTCTCCAAATTTTCATCTTCAGTTACGCCAAAAAATTGTGGTCAGTACCACTTGCAAGTAGTGCCCAAGTGCAAAATTTGTTTGAGTAAAGCTCCTGTCGTGTAAACATGTAAGTTACTTAGAACTTTCGTAATGCAATCGGAAAATATCTCATGAGCACTGATTCTTGTATAAAATAATCATCAACATCAATTGTCAATACCGCCAAAGTCAGTACCGCCGAAAAGATGAAGTAAATTTGTTACAAAATACCTCTAAGTACAATAAAATAACGGGATATAGCGAACTGAAGAAAACTATAGAGAAAGGGAACAAAAAAAACCGAAATTCTAGAAAAGTACTAAATTCGTATATAAGCATTTCGGAAAAGTGTAGGGGAGAGGCACCAGATACGATCCATCTTTCTGTCTTCGAGCATAATTTCTTATGTGATTAATTTTTTGTATACTATAGGCACTGATAGTAAGCTAAGGGTAGTATAGCAACTAATTAAGATGAAACTTGATGTCTTAACACTTGAGACTTGACAAAATTTGATGACCCATTTTTCAAAGTGGGTCGTATGTACATGGTGCACAAATCGCTCATGCATTTTTTTGTCTTTTTTTCCCTTTCTCTATAGTTTTCTTCAGTTTTGCGATGTCCCGTTACTTTCTTATACTTAGAGGCATTTGGTAACAAATTTACTTCAACTTTTCGGCGGTACTGACTTTGGCGGTATTGACAATTAGTGTTTATGATTATTTTATACAATAATCAGTGCTCATGAGATATTTTCCGATTGCATTACGAAAGTTCTAAGTAACTTACATGTTTACACGACAGGTGCTTTACTCAAACAAATTTTGCACTTGGGCACTACTTGCAAGTGGTACTGACCACAATTTTTTGGCGTAACTGAAGATGAAAATTTGGAGACCGTTTATGTCTTGAAAAGATTAAGTGACTGCTTCGATCAATGCTCATTTGGTTATGGCAATTAACTATTCAATGTATATCGATGTCTTGTGAAATAGTAACACAAATACAATATAAATATTGAAAAACTTGCAGATTCACATAATTATGCTTAATACCACAGACAATATTTGAGTCGTTCTGTACAGCGTAATTAAAGGATGAGAGTAAAACTGCAGACGATAATCACTCGCCTTCCTATACATTTTTATTTTCCGATCAATAATATTTTCCAGAAACTAGATTCTATGCAGAATAATTAATTGATTTTAAAAATTAGAAAAAATACATACTGGCGGTACTGACATTTTACTTATATTTCAGTATGCAGAACCTAGAATATAGTTTTTATACTTATCGTTTTTATATTTACCAAGAAAACGTGATTGCCTAATAAGTTACATATAGTTACAGGACAATATATTTCTCTTCGAAAAACTAACAAATAATGCAAAAATACGCTGCAAACACCTGATAATTTACAAAAATATGAAAATTTATTCATTCTATGATAATAATACTTCGACAAAAATAAATAGATACACCAAAAAATGTTTACAACTTTTCTTTCAACTTTTTGCAATGGCGTTTTAATAAACAAAACTCCAGTTCAAAGGGTCTTCCAGTATATGAGTAACCTTTATTTTCAATTAAAATTTGTTTGACAGCATTTAAAAGCTCATCAAAGTTAATTTTCTTCTATTTGGGAGCTTTGTTCGGGACAGTCATGGTCTATAAATTAAAAAAAAAAATAATTCAGAATATATTAACATATTAATAACGGTGATGTTTCACTATAAAAATCTAAAATATGCACTTGATATGGAAAAAGTTAAGTGGGCCGTATATGGTGCTTGACACTGGATCGCGAATGGAACTAATGGGATCTTATATGCGACACAATAAGATTTTTATTCGCACATATTAAAAATTAGTATTGAATATAAAAATATATCGAAAATACTTAACATATACGTACTACATTCACTGTTAACACTTGTTTTACTTTAATTTCAAGCACATTCCAAATACTGAAGAAAAGTTTCTCAAATCTCGTTTTGTACACTGTGTTGACAATTTGTACAATAATATTTCCAATAACTTCGAGTGAAAGTCAATAACTGCGGCATTCAAAAACAATAACATTATGCCGAACAGAGACACGGTTACATCAGTACTACAGAAAAATAGTGGGGTGGGTCGTATATGGTGCTGGGTCGCATATGGTGCCTCTACTCTACATATACGTCAATTCTATATTGTACATACATTGGTTTGATACGGCATTTTGGTATATAAATTATGTGTTTATTTTAAATTAATAAAACCTTTTCAAATTTGTGTTTTGCACTCCATAATAAAATTCGATTTTATGCCATTTTTACCGATTTTCTTTGCATTTTACGCATATTGCATAACAAAATATCGTTCGACATATATTCAAAAAATATATTTTTTTAATATAAATTAAGTATTTATTAAAATATTAATTTCTTTCATTCAAATTTATATTATTTAATTTTCAACATTATTTACTCTGTTTTTTTTTGTATCAAATAAAGAATACACGCTTTTATAAATAATAATAATAACGATGAATATATACAGGAAAATACTGTTATAATTAATGAATGTTACGGACGATAGTTCGTACCTCGCCTTATCAAATAGTATATTATAATTTTCTGTAATATTTAAGCCGTTATAATAGATGTCAAGTTGCGAGTGGGATGAGCGAATATCGTATTTAACGCAATACAATATTCGTACATCCGGTGCACGGTTACAAAGTGGTCCGCGCAACCACAGCAGTTTAATTCTTTGTAAATTGCTTAAATGAATGTTCGTGGAACCTGTAAGCAGTTTTCGATGGCAACCTGCTAGCGTTTGCAGATCACATGGCCACACTCGGTGTCGACTAGCACCCTAACGGAGCTGTCGTCGGCGGGTTCCCACACAAAAACTGCATATCGCGCGTGTGACCGGATGGACAATCCGTCTTCATCGTCGACGGATCCCAAAAAGCGCGATAGTCTTTAGTCTGTCAGATCACCGAAAGCAAAGAGGCAACTTCGGGTCGTTGGCGACTTTTCACGCGAGAGACTTAGATCTCGAGGCACTAAATCCAGTCGGGACTTAGCCGATTTCATACATCTAACCTCAGCGACCTGCCTCTGGAAGTCATCCGAGTCGTGGCTTCCAAACGACGGGAAAATCGAGTGCGCTCTCTGGTCGTTTATTATAGCGCGCCGATAATAATCATTTCTGTACGGGTGCTGGACAGTAACAATAAATAATAACTGTGCGAAGAGCATAAAGAGAGTATTCCTTAAATCTCGACTCAAAGAGATCTGCATCCGTAACAGGATACTTTTTGGTGTCAGAAGTGGGATCCGCGAGTGATTTCACCAAATCATTTCGGTCATCCCGTTTACGCGGATCCGAACAGTCAAAATCCAACCTGTGTCTACAGATAAATTTCTACCTATCTGTGAAGAACTGAAGAAGAAGAAGAAAACTGAGTTTTACACATACCAACGTAAACAGGATAAATCTTATAAAGTAGTGTTGCGAAATATGCATGCTTCAGTCAATATCGATTACCTGAAAGATGAAATCGAAAAGCATGGACATAAAGTGATAAGAATTTCATATATTCAACAACAAGTAACTAGAAAACCATTGCCTCTCTTCTTCGTGGAAATTGAGACAAATGTAAACAAAAAAATTTTCGAAATAAATTCACTTGTAGTGAAATTTGAACAACCACATAACAAACGTGATATTTCGCAATGCATGAAATGCCAGGAACACGGTCATACAAAAAACTATTGTAACAAAAGACCAGTGTGTTAAGTGTGCTGAATATCACCTGTCAATAGACTGCCCCTCGAGGAAAAGATCAAGGATGTGAAATGTGCTAACTGCGAAGGGAATCATCCTGCTAGTTATAAAGGATGTCCAGTGAGAAAACAGTTGCAACAAAAATTATTCCCGGGCCTTAGAGAAAAAAGAGACACCCATAATACGAATCTAAGCAAGAAAATTTGTGATAAAACAGTCAAAGATAATATCTCATATGCACAGATAGTTACTAGCAAGGAAAATACACCTACGGGAAGCAATCAATATAAACATAATCAAAACAATACAGGTGCAACAAGTGTAAACAATCTCGAATAAATGATTGCACAGCTAATGACGAGGATCGATACTATGTTAAATTTGATTACAAGTTTAATAAACAAACTATTAGGAATTTAAATTCAATATAGCGATATGGAATGCTAATGGTTTAAACCAGAGAAGTTTAGAATTACAGATTTTTCTGCAAATGAATGGCATTGATATCATATTAGTCTCAGAAACACATTTCACCGCTAAAAATTATTTGAAAATTCTTAATTATACATTCTATAACACAAACCATCCCGATGGCAAAGCACATGGAGGTACAGCCATACTAGTCAAAGCAAAAATAAAAACATTCCAAATAGAACCTTATCAAGAAGACTATTTGCAAGCAACAAACGTCTAGTCGAAATTGAATATGAAAAAATCACTTTTTCCGCTGTATACTGCCCCCCCCCCCCAAGTTTTCAATTAGTCAAGAAAGATTCACTAATTTCTTTTCTAAATTAGGCCATCGTTTTCTAGCTGGAGGCGATTACAATGCTAAGCATCCTTGGTGGGGATCAAGAACATTTACGCCCAATCCTAAAGGTAAACAATTATACTTAACAATGAAAGCTGAAAATCTTATACTAGTATCCACAGGTGAGCCAACGCATTGGCCGTCTGATGTTAAAAAATTACCTGATCTAATTGATTTTGCAGTAGTCAAGAGAATAAATGCAGTGCGCATGAAAGCAAAATCTCATTTTGATTTGTCATCAGATCACTCGCCAATAACTATACACATAAACGCAGCTATCACAAATAAAAACAATAGGCAATTTTCATACAATAAAAAAACCGACTGGAATAAGTACAGAAACATACTCGATAATAAACTCACTTGTAATATAGCACTAAAAACAACTGAGGACATAGAGAAGGTGATTGCAAAGTTAAACAAAAGCATACAGGAGGCAGCTACGGAATCTTCTCCAGTAAGTTCTCTAGTAATTAAATTTCATTTTTAGATTTATTCAAAACATTAAAAATTATACGAAGAATGTGTGTATCAAAAAGCAATATATGATGTAAGCTATAAAAATCCACTTAACATTCTATGACACAACCTAACCGATAACCAAAATCAAACATTCAGTCGCGCGACGACTAAATGGTATGTATGATCATGACCGTAGGACGAATTGTTCCCGAGATACGAGCGGGAAGGCGGCACGCCGCACACAGGTACGGAGCCCATTTTTTTTTAGGAAAGTCAACTTTCTGAAGGAACCACTCGGCAGATTTTAATAATTTTTTTTTTAAATTGAAGCTAATGAAATTTCTGAAAAAGTTATCGAGCTAGATTTTTGAATTTCTGTTTCTTTTGTTTCTGAAATTTCTTCGTAGTTATTAGCCCTTGGCCTCACAGTGAGTTTCCTACATGCCTACCTTTTATCTGTTCGTTTAAACATCCGGATCTCATGTTTTTTGAGTCATAATTGCTTTGCTACACAGGCAACGCATATAGGAAGTCGGTTTTCAAAAATCAAAAATGGCGGATTCAATGTGGCTGACATGAAAATTGAAAATCGACTTAATTCGCCTAGAAAAAGTTACTCGGGGTTTTTTGGGATCGCTGAGTACGAATATGGTGTTAGTTTTCAAAAATCCAAAATGGCGGATCAAATATGGCCTATCAAAATATTGGAAAATCTCAATTTTACCCGATATTTGGCACCTCGGGTTTTTTGAGGTCGCTGATTACGAATCTGCTAATAAAATTTCAAAACTCAAAATGGCGGATCCAATATGGCCGATCAAAATAGAACACAAAAAAATATTAATAAAATATCTAATATTTGGTATCTGAGAACTTTTGAGGTAGCTGAATCCGAATTCGCTGTCAAATTTCTAAAATTCAAAATGGCGGATTCAATATGGCCGACTAAAATATTGAAAATCTATATTTTCGTCTGATATTCGGTCAATAAGATTTTCCGAGGTCACTGATAAGTAATCGACTCTTAAATATTATACAGTGAAAATGCCAGGTCCAACATGGTAGACGAAAATTTAAAAGAATCATTTTGTTTATAAAAATTCTTAGAAGCCAACGAATCAATGCAATTTGAATTTGTTGAGATATTAGTTAGTGAATTAGTTAGTTTTTACACTATTAAAAATATGAAAACCCGGGTTTTTTATTGCACTTTGAATCCGAATCGACAGGATGTTTTGCGGTTTAGGTGGGAGAAGTAGTAGTTATAAACAATTTTATTAACTGAATCGTAAGTTTCTCATTTTTAATTTGATTTTATTAATGCGACATCATTATTCATAGGTTTTTGGGGTCGGTGATTACGAATATAAAATCAAAATTTGAAAATTCAAAATGGCGGATCCAATATGGCGGAGAATTTGAGACAAATTAAACGAATTCGCCTGAAACTCGTTAAAACTGGTGTTTTTTGGGTCGGTGATTACAAATCTGAAATCAGATTTTGAAAATCCAAAATGGCGGATCCAACATGGTGAACGATTCTTGAAAAATTAACCCTTTAACGCTAACAGGTCGAAATTTCGACATTTAAGTTTGAATTGCGGCCACGATGAAAGAAATATTTGAAATATTGGACTTTTATGTTTTTCATGTGATTTCAAGTGATTTCTTGCATTGAATGTCTGTTTAAAAATGGTATTTCGTTCTCTTAACGTTTTTCATGTGTTTAAAACCTATGTTTGAACGAACGAAATTACACGTAATCGTGTAATATGAATTATGTCAGTCACTAACCATAAAATGAATTATTTGTCACCTCCTTAATGACGTATATCCATATATTCATGGAATCTAGTAAGTTTAAGGTAACTGTATTTTTAATATCGTTTGTACCTTGTTGGCAACTAAGTTATAATTCACAATTGTGACCGCAATGAAAAAAATGTTGGTAATTTTTGTCCCTTATGTTTTTGCTCTTTCCAACGCTGATAATTAAAATTTCTTGCATTAAATGTCTGTTTAAAAATGACATTTCGTCCTCTTAACGTTTTTTCAAATGTTTATTATCTTTGAAGATCCACATAAGCATATTTGATCGTCCATTTGCCGCATAACATACGTTGCCCGACTCTCTCCGAACGAGGAGGTTGACGATAATGGAGAGTCTTTTACTATTTTTACATTTTATTTTTTTTTATTTTTTTTTCTTTTTTGAATATTTTTTTTTCTAAATTTTTTATATCTTTTTTTGTATTTTTCAATTTTTTATGCTTTTTTTATTTTCTGTTAAAAAATTATTTTTAAACATGTTTTACATTTTATCTAAGTTCTTTAACTGGAGTTTAATCTTGTGATTGAATATTCATTCTATACTCAATTCTTTCATTTTCTGATAGTAATTCGACAGCTTCGGCAAACAATAACATGTCTTTTTTGGGTATTTTTTTTCTGATACTAGTTATGTAGGGATCAGAAGACACTAGCAAATAGTTAAAAAATATCCTCGTTTGTTTCTTGTCTAGATCCTTTTCGAGCATGGTCAGTTCTGACTCATTTCAAATCATTGTTCCGAGACTCTTGTGCTTCCTCGGACATGCATCCGATTGGAAGCAGAAATCGGTCGATTATGTCAGCACCATGGATAAGAACTATATGTAACGCTACTGGCGTGTAATACCACTTATATTTGCGGACGTATAGTTCATAAGTGCCCAGCGCATAATCTCGGAAACGATCTGTGTCGATGTATCTTCCAGTTGCCATAACTTGTAGGAGAACGTACATTCTCTTCAACAAGTCATCATCGAAACCATTAACTGAAGAAACTACTTTGAAATTGCGAAAGAAAGTGCGGGCAGTATTCCCATCGTTAGAGGTCCCGCTTCCTTGCTTTGGCACGTCTACAATCAAGCCTAACTCACTTCGTAATTTTCGTTGGATGTCTTGTTTCGCTAATTTCATGGCTTCTTTTTCTTCTGTGCTTTTAGCTGCCCATTTCTTCAACGCCATTCTGTACGACACTTGTAAGACACACTCCATACATCGAATCCATTTATGCAAAGATGATACACCAAAATCGTAGACGGATTCGTCATATTCTATCTTTCCTATCTCATAAAATTATTCATATTTTTTGGACATATTTTGCAAATTGAACACACGCTCGAAGAAGATGTGTCGGAGGCATATTGGAGGAATTTACCGTCGACCATTGTACATTTAAGTTCATGATTTATATAAATCAGTTCATCATTATTTTCAATGGTCGTGCATGTCAGTTTCTCTATTTGTTGCTTTATTTCTTCCAATTCAGACAGTACTAATGCTTTCGTTTCTTGTACAAACTCCAACATTACAGGCCTACAGTATTTCGTGGAAGATGTCCGAGGATTTTTCCATAAATCGACTTCCGTAAAATCTTCCAATACTGCTCTCAATCGCAATGGAAGCAAACACAATAAATATAAGTATTTATCAGTATTATTACTATCACAAAACTTTTGTTTGTATTCACTGAATCAACTGGTTCCATCCGCACCCCATTTTGAGTCAAGCGTAAGTTTAATCGCACCAGTGTGAATGATTATTTCTGAGGTCTTCATCAACCTCACTACAATATGATTAAGAAGTGATTGAAGCTCGACTGACGCGCTCGATTCACTTACAGTTATTAATAAAGGATAGCAATCATTTTTCGCTTCAAGTACATTGCTGTAATTAGGAAAAATGTCGGCATTTTGTCTTTTCCCTATTTCTCTTATCGAAAGATACAGAGCTTTAGTAAGAGCACAGTCGATTAATAAAGCTATACCTTCATTTTTCGATAATTTTACAGGTGTTAGATCATTCATCTTAGGCTCTTCATCAGGATACATAATTTTTGTATTCGCACCAATCATTCCCTTTCTACCGGTTGCTCTAAGCATCTCAAAAAAAGCGCATTCAATTTCATTGTGACTTACTTGAACGTATAGTTCTGCTGATCTTTTCTTTTTAGTTTTTTCACAGCAAGAATCAAATGGCTTTTTTCTTTTTTCACAACTAAATCGCAAAACATCCTGTGGATTCGGATTCAAAGTGCAATAAAAAACCTAGGTTTTCATATTTGTAATAGTGTAAAAACTAACTAATTAACTAACTAATTAACTAACTAATATCTCAACAAATTCAAATTGCATTGATTCATTGACTTCTAAGAATTTTTATAAACCAAATAATTCTTTTATATTTTCGTCTACCATATTGGACCTGGCATTTTTACGGTATAATATTTAAAAGTCGATTACTTATCAGTGACCTCGGAAAATCTTATTGACCGAATATCAGACGAAAATATAGATTTTCAATATTTTATTCGGCCATATTGAATCCGCCATTTTGAATTTTAGAAATTTGACAGCGAATTCGGATTCAGCTACCTCAAAAGTTCGCAGATACTAAATATTAGATATTTTATTAATATTTTTTTGTGTTCAATTTTGATCGGCCATATTGGATCCGCCATTTTAAGTTTTGAAATTTTATTAGCAGATTCGTAATCAGCGACCTCAAAAAACCCGAGGTGCCAAATATCGGGTAAAATTGAGATTTTCCAATATTTTGATAGGCCATATTTGATCCGCCATTTTGGATTTTTGAAAACTAACACCATATTCGTACTCAGCGACCCCAAAAACCCCCGAGTAACTTTTTCCAGGCGAATTCAGTCGATTTTCAATTTTCATGTCAGCCATATTGAATCCGCCGTTTTGGATTTTTGAAAACCGACCTCCTATATACGTTACCTATGCAGTAAAGCAATTATGACTCAAAAAACATGAGATCCGGATGTTTAAACGTGAAAAAAAGAACGGATAAAAGGTAGGCATGTAGGAAACTCACTGTGAGGCCAAGGGTTAATAACTTCGAAGAAATTTCAGAAACAAAAGAAACAGAAATTCAAAAATCTAGCTCGACAACTTTTTCAGAAATTTCATTAGCTTCAATTTAAAAAAAATTATTGAAATCTGTCTAGTGGTTCCTTCGGAAAGTTGACTTTCCTAAAAACAATGATTTCGCCGAGTGCTATCTCTCAACAGAATACAAAACTCAACATGTCTGTATCTAAATTTAAATTTAGACAGAAATGACCTGTATTTGGCCCTGAGTCCAAGCTACCCAGTTACCAGGATGTTCTTCTGTGTTATCAGTTTGAAATATTTTGTATAGGGCGACTCCGAGGCGACAACTATGAACCTAGGAGTAAAGAAATTTCAGAAATTGTTGCAAAAAAGGTTGAATATATTTTAAAAAATGCATCTGGTCCGAATCTCACCCACCAGTGTTTTATAAATATACTCACCACATACCAGTGTTTTATAAATATACTCACCACATTGAAGATCTAGTAGGAGTATGAAGAGGTGAAGGTCTAGGAGGAGTTGGAGATCTAGAGATGGTTGAGGGTGTTAAAAGAGATGAAGGTCTAGAAAAGGATAAAGATTTAGGAGGGCCGGCAAAAAAGGAAAATGGTCTATGAGGAAGAGGGATAGGATTAAAGGTAGCGGGGGGACACGTTTGTGACACGACTTTTTGGAGGGAAGTCAAATTGGGGAGGTAGGATCAGTACACCGGGAAAATTGTCCGGCTAAAATAGCTACCCACTGTCCAGCAGATGGCAATGTAAATCGCGAGTGAAGACGTAAAATGTCAATTAAAATTCGAAATCCTCAACATTTTTTTTTCTATACATAGGTATACTTTTCTGATGTCATTAAGAATATTTCTACATAATTTGTAGACGATGTGGTTATTTATATTATTTTTATATAATTTTTTAAAGTCGTTAATAGTGAAAAAATCACTACTTTTTTTCATTTTAAGGCTACCGTATCGATTATCGTGTTAGCTATGACAAAAATTCACTGAACCATTTTTGTAGAGCACAAAATTTCCTACAAAAAAGTCAGTGAGAGCCATAGTCTAATGTTAATATGTACGGCATGAAAAACATCGGAAGTTATTGAAACAATCATTGAAATTTTAGAACAGAGATAGTTATCTTATTCGTGACGTATCTATTAACATTAGACTATGGCTCTCGCTGACTTTTTTTGTAGGAAATTTTGTGCTCTACAAAAAAGGTGGAGTGCCAGGATTGCGTTCTTCATAAGGAGCTGTGCCAACGGGACTCGATCTGTGGATAGGTTAGGGAGAAAACGAGCATACCAACCAACCAACCATTCCTAGGAATCGGCGTAATTGTTTTAAGGTACGAGGAGAGGGGTATTTTAAAATAGAGGCTATTTTATCTTGATCCGCTTTTAACCCGTCCTTGCCTATGACGCAACCCAGATATTTAATATCGGAGCAGAAGAACTCACTTTTTTGTTGATTTATATCTCATCCAGCTTCAACTAAAATTTTCAAAACAATCTCTAAATACTTAAAATGTTCGTATTACGATTCTGTGGCTATTATTACGTCATCCAGGTAGGCAAAAACATGGGGTTCCCAAGCAGGATCAATTAGACTATTCATTAGACGTTGGAATGTGACAGGGGCATTTGTTATTCCAAAAGGCATTCTATTAAATTGAAACATGCCTATTCCAGGGACGGCGAAGGCGGTGATTGGGCGACTACTGGGTTCTACTGGGATCTGGAAATATGCTTGACTTAAATCTAATTTGGAAACACAACGGGCACGACGCATAGCTAATAAAATACGTTCCATATTCGGGGTACGCATCTTTCAATGTTACTTTATTTACATCTCTATAGTCTACACAAAATCTATGCTTACCGTCGGCCTTTGGGACAATTACAGGGTTACTCATGCACGGACTCATGGATTTCTCAATAACATCCTCGCTTAACATGTAGTCAACTTCCGTTTGGGTAATTCTCAATATAAAAGGGGAAAACACACGTGGTTTTCGTCGAATAGGGGGATGATTTTGTACATTGATAGTATGTTGGGCTAGTTGGGTTTGGGTGAGGACTGGGGAATTGGATACGGGAATTAATTGGGTTAGTAATTCATTAAGTCGTTTCTCTGCATAAAACGATGGTTTTATTAAACCAGCACAATCATAAATAGGTTGGACGGAGATCATACTAATATTTCTACCGAATTTACGAAAAGGGCCGTTTTTACTATTCCATATTCCTCTCTCATAATCTATCTTAATTCCAAACAATCTTAAAAAATCTATTCCTAAAACACATGCATAACTAAGGGAGGTACTCTCACATCTAGCAATTGAACGTCATTATCAAATTGTATTTCTAGGGACACAACTCCATTCAAAGGGACAACGCTTCCGTCTGCTACTCTTACCTCTTCTTCAATCTGTCTTAAAAATGGAGCCAGTATGCTCTCACAATCAACACCCAAGTATATTTGGGATGCTCCAGAATCTACTAGGGCTTTTAAAGGGGTTCGTTCAATTCTTACCAAACATAGTATCGGGGATCTGATAAAGGGAAATGTATACAACCTAAATTATTAAACCTCATTTTATGTGTTTCTGAAACAAATTTTTACGGGGAGACAGGGATGATTTTGTCCCCCCGGCTACGCGTTTCCCGTACGCGTACAAGCACATGATGGACAATTTACTGACGATTTTCCCGGATATCTGCAAATAAAACAAAACTATCCGAGGGAGTCTGGGCATTCTCACAATAATGGCCTATTTTCTTACAATTAAAACATCTTACACTATTAATGGTTGGGGGTTGAGATGGGGCTTTTACCACTTTACTCATTAAAGTCGGAATGTAAGAAACTTCTGGTCGGGCTTTTTGCTTTTGTACTACTTTCCGATTTGAGGGGGTGGAGTTAGTCTTCGGGAATACTGTTTGAAAGGATTATTTGGGACTTGTGGCGTATGAAAGGAAGGGGAATTTTCAGGAACTGGATTTGCCGCAGCTATTCTATCCTTCGATTTATTTTTATTGGGGTTATAGGCATATGTAAGACAAAAGGATAGGAAGGCAGAAGGAGGGGGTCTATATTATTTCTATATTCTCTCTTCATTATGTTTTCATAATGCTTACATAACTGGAATAAATCTGAGAAATTATTCACTTTTTCTCGCGAAATTCTTTCCGATAGGGCCGGACGTAAATTATGGCAACATATAGCTAACTGTTCTTCAAGGGGTAGAGGGGTACATAACAAATTAAAGAGACCGCGTAAAGCTACTATAATATCTCGGGAGGATTCTTCTAAATCTTGGGTACGTAGGGAAATATCTCTTCGAATACTTATTTCAGAGTGTAATCCCTGTGAAAAATTTTAGTTAGAATTCTCATGAGAATCACATGAGTATTTGAAAGAAGTACCTTTTAAATTTCATATAAATGTCGTATAGTACTCGCACTATGTTACGGAAACACTATTCGATAATATTTGGGCTTTGTTTGAAAATTGACCTGGTTGTGATGAGAGTTTTATGTAATTTCCATAAAAATTCAACTCAAAACATTCATGATTGTCTGCTCATAACACTATACCTATGAAACTATTTTCTTTCATGTAAGAAAACTGTACATATTCCTTATGATACTTGTATGACTAATAGATCTATATAATGTATATGATATATGTTTTTACATATTTACAACTATAAGACACTTGTTTCAATTTCTCATGAGATTCTCATAAGAATCCTACTTAAAATTTTTCGCAGGGAATTGACCGAAAACAGATTCCGTGCTCTACTCGATACCAATTTAGAGCAGGTCTACTAAATGCTTCGGGGAGGGCACGCAAAAGTTCTTCCTCGGAGACTTACGCCGTATTCCTTTAATTTAAGGAGGAAAATTTCGGCGTCTTCGTCGTCCTCTCTGGAATATTTCGGACCTTGGGTTCGCTATTGCTCTATAGCGCTTTTATTCTATACCTCGGTTGTCGTGGTATAGTTGGCGACGGACATGTAGAGCAACATACGAATGACCTGGTAGGAGTCGGCATATTTCTTAGAAATTTGGGAGTGGGACCAACCTTTGCACTATGGACATGAGGATCATGGAGGGATAAATTATAAGTTTGGTCAGGGGTAAAATGGTCATTATGACGAGAGGGAGGAGGACAGGTTATATTTGGGTTAATTATGGGAGGAGTGGCAGGGGCTAAGGAAATTGTAGGGATAGTTGTGGATCTTAAAAGGGTATTAAAATGGTTAGGTGGTACATCCCGTGCGCGAGCGCCAAACTGGGCAGCGCTAGTAGTAACGGTGCAAGGGGGTACCGTATTTTGTAAGGGGTTCCGGATTATATTCCCTATAACTGGGTCACATAATGCTTCACCAAAGGTAACCAGTAATGCATTATCTCTACCATCCACTGCTGCATTCCAATCTACATCGGAGTCGTGGTAAGTAGTTAACACCTTATATTGTGTCAACCGAGCTTGCATTATTCTAAAGTCACCGCTAAAAGCAATTTCAGCCCTATCACAATCTTTAATAAAATCTAAGAAATTCATCTTAGGTAGTGGTCACAGAGGTTGCAGTCATAGGTACTGCAGTTATTAATGGAGGGGTTAGTGTTGGGACTGTAGCACTAGTGGTAGTTGTAGGTACTTCTGGTATGAGTGTGGTATTATGGGCAACACGATTATCCTAAAATAGTCTGTATTGTTCTGTCATCTTTTTTTAAAATATACGAAACAAAATATATCACACAAAAAAAAATTATAAAAATAATTAAAATAGCCCAAATTAATTAAAATTAATTAAAAATTAAAAAAAAAATTTTTTAAATCAATAATAATAAAAACAAATTACAAAATTGAATTTAATAATAACAAAATTTAATTCATCTTCAACTTCACATTTATAAGTTCAAAACTAATGCAGGGAGGGGAGGGGTAACTTTCCAAAAACAACAAAACTTGAAAATTTTAAAATTCAACTGTAGTAATTGCACTTTCAAAATAAATAATAGAAGGAGGAGGAAATAATTTCTAATGTTAACGAGTACCTGAAAGAAATTAATTATTAAGTCATACACATACAAGTTTTTCATACGTATAAATTGCACAATATATCATATCACATGTTTTATTATATTATTTATCACATATATTATTATATTATTATATCACATATATTATTATATTTTCATTGGAAATGGATTTCGGGGAATTGGGGAACTTAAATGTTTCCATATTTTAAATTTTTTTTCGTTGGTCCCGCGAGCCAACAACCAGTTCGCGAGACCGATACACTTGAAGAAATTTTTCTTTTTGTTTTCACTAACTCACTACTTCATGTTTCGGGCCCCACGTTGGGCGCCTTTTATAACCGTACGGAGTCCCGACGACACAGGGACTCTAGTTTTCACTTTAAAAAAAAGGGGGGATAAGTAAATTCCTATGGGGAATATTTTCGTATTAGTATATATTTAATAATGGGGATTACATTAATGTTGGGGAGGAACTTATTAACTAGAAATATAGATATAAAACATCGCGCACTGTGCACAGTACTTACGTAATTAGTATTTTACAATTTGATTCCCGAAACGCCTCTTAACAATTTCACAAAAACAACATTTTTAATCTGCTCCCTTTAACGGTTCACAACGAAGTGGTCTTCTTCTTGGTGGTGGTCTGGCCTGTTACCATCACGGCATAGCGTCAGTCCTGGGAACTAAAATTCAGGAAATAAACAAAAAGTGATAAGAAGGATGAAAAGGGATTAATTATTGACAACTTAAAGACAAAGGAGGGAAATATAGTTCGGCAATACTGCGGTTAGTTGGGCGCGTCTAAATTTCCAAAAAGGGGTGGGCGATTGTAAGTAAAACACACACAGGCGCGCGCACGCATACACACGGACACGCACACGCCCACGCCCATGCCCACGCCCACACACACGCCCACACACACGCACACGCTCACATAAACAGGTGACGCCAAGGGGAACCACCTGATCAAAACACTCCGAAGACATTCAAATCCGACTGTGCGACCTCCGCGTGGTGCATGTCGGATGACGTTAACGCCAGCGGTATAAAGCTTTTCTCCCCAAATAAACACTTTTCATCCCCAATTGGTATTCCTAATTGTATTTGTAATTATCTATCCACCATCTTGAACAACCGTATTGAATTCTGGATATCTAGCACCGAATATGTATTCAGTGATGTCAAGACCTCAATTTGTTTACATTAAAAATGTGTACCTGTAGAATTCATGTCTTTTCGAAATGATGATTTTCGAAAAATATCCAAAAACATTAAAAAATTTATCCATCATATTGGATCCGCTATCTTGCATTTTGCAAATCCGTCTTCGGCTTTATGATCAGCGACCTTCGACACCCCCGTAAACAAATGATTTTCGAAAAATATACAAAAATATTCAAAAATTTGTCAATTACATTGGATCCGCTGTGTTGAATTTTGCGAATCCGTCTTCAAATTCATGATCGGCGACCTCCCAAACCCCCCGTAAACAAATTTTAGCATTTACCTGATGATTCTACATGATATAATATCGATACCGCATGAATATAATATCACGAATACATAATAGCGCAAAAATATAATATGGCAAAGGTCAGCAGTACAGAACCAACGAGGTGCTTTTCTTCTTCCCCGGGATTGCAACAGTGTCATCTGGCTGATACATGAAAACTTATAACTACCCTGCGAAAAATTTTAGGTAGGATTCTCATGAAAATCACATGAGAATTTGAAACAAGTACCTTTTAAATTTCATATAAATGTCGTATAGTACTCGCAGTATGTTACGGAAACACTATTCGATAATATTTGCGCTTTGTATGAAAATTGACCTGGTTGTGATGAGATTTTTATGTAATTTCCATAAAATTTCAACTCAAAACATTCATGATTGTATGCTCATAAAACTACCTATTAAATTATTTTCTTTCGTGTAATAAAACTTTATATATTCTGTACGATACTTCTATGACTAATAGATGTATATAATGTATATTTACAACAACTATAAGGCACTTGTTTCAATATCTCATGAGATTCTCATGAGAATCTTACTTAACATTTTTCGCAGGATAGGCCTTAATTCCCAACGCATTGCTAGGATTCGCGTCTTCCAGCTCCATGCCTTTTTAATTATCCTATCATCCACGATGAAACTGAAAGTATGGAGAAGGATGGAGTGAAGAGGAATCCGAGTAACAAGAAAAAAGGGAATCATCAATGTTACGCAGTACAAATAATGAAACTTAAAGTGAGATACCCGAACGCGATCAGTGCTCACGGGGAGGGAGGGGGGGGGTATGGAGGTTTATCTCGTATTTTGGGCCAACTAAACGCAACGGGACAGCGGCTAGGAAGAATCATTCACTTTATTCCTTAAATACTAAGTCCCGAAATGAATAACTCAAAAATTTCTACACATGATCCCGAATTTATACGGTGACTGAACTTCGATAGTGTTAGTGACTATATGTTACAAAAAGAAGGCAGTGAGAATAGCCTTAGAAGATCTTCTTCCAAATTAAATACTAGGAATTTCTCGAAGTATGTCCGTGTAAATTCTGTATCTATAATAACGTGGACGACATCGTCACGTCATTCTATCGATAATACAGCTCAGGTTCGGCTGCCATATGATGGGCTTAGAGGGCATATCGTGTTATGCTAGGCAGATTACGCAAATTTATAGCATATATGCAACTGCACGATATTTAGAGGCCGACAGAAACGCAAAGGGACAGCAAATAGCTCTATCTAGACGCACTATTTTATCGCAATTGAAAATATTAAAGAAGGTCGCAATTTATAGCGACGTAAAACTCAAATTACTTAAATAAACGGCTAAGCATAGTGCGGCTAAAACAAATTATAGGTGCGAATTAGCACGATTTAAGTCTAAAGTCATCGAACGTGTAACGTTATTCGAAGTACAAGTAAAATTGATTAAGTTACCCAGTCAGCAGGAAGATCTCATTAAGTTCTCTTAAAGATCTCCTAAAATTTTTCTGACCTCTTAATTTTGAATTAGAATGCGGTGATAATGTTCTCATAATGTAGTCCAATGCGTCAATTTATGAGTTCATTCTGATCTCACCATAATGAGGCCTTTATGATTTCTTCGTAAAAATATCATTATGAGTTCTTCTTAAAGGTCTCATTATGACAGCATTTAAGACCTTTTAAGCGGTTAGCCGATAAGGTAGTACTCTGCGCTAAAAAAAGGTAAAATAAAAATTATTGAATCGATTTTTCTAAATTCGGGTTCGTACAAAGTAAATCTAATTATTGTGTACCAGATTTTCTAAAAAATATTAAAGAAATTAATTGAGAATTAATTCCGAATTTATTGAAATATATAATTTTTACTTATTTCAGAAAATTCTTATTCAATTCTCCATTAATTTCTTTGTTATTTTCTTAGAAGATGCACAGTGGTTAGCATTACTTTGTTTGAGCCCGAATTTTGAAAAATTGGTTCAATCATTTTTTATTCACATTTTTTAAATGTAGATTACTACCTTATCGACTCACGACTTTAGAACCCCATGAAGGAAAATTAAAAATTGCACATGTTTAATTTTAACATGTTAAAATTATATATATATATATATATATATATATATATATATATATATATATATTTATAATATGATACAGAAATTTCCGTGATTATAGGTAGTATTTTTTACAGGGCAAATATAATTAAAAAAAAGATTGCTTTTATTTTTAAAATAGAACTTATATCATTAAACATACAAATTAAAAATTCTTTATATTTCAATCTAGTATATAATTTATATCTCTTTTATCATTCATGAGATTTATTATTTATTTTATTGTTTTCCTTGTTTAATGCGATCTCCTGCATGTTGTAACCATGTTTTCATTGTCGCTTGAATCTGGGCAATCGACGTTCCTTGAGTAGCGTACATCACGCTTTCTGTAAATAATAATAACGTCATTTTACTGTATAAACATTTTACAAGATCGTATTATTAATTTCATGAAAATATACACACATGCATACGCCGCGCGCATGTGCACGGATGTGTGTTTATGTGAGTTTATTTATTTATACACTCACCTATAATGATGTCGGCAAAGTTGGTTTTGCATATATAGCCTTAGTATTTTTTTGGCCCGTCCAAGATAGATTGTAGGCTAAGGAATTTTGTATAGATGCACACAAAATATTCCGTGTACGTTTTTCCGCACTTTTTCCTCCAATGCGAATAAATTTGTTCATGAACGTAAATATGACAATTTAGTTTTCATTAAGAAATAAATACTCAATGAAACCTTAGAGCATTTATATATTGTCAAATGGGGTATTAAATGAAAAAAAATTTTATTTAAAGATCTATAGCGGCATCTACCATTTAATCAATCTAAAAATAATATTTAATAAAGCTAAATTTTTAAGTTAACAGGTTATTAAACGCGCCAATCACAGAGCGAAGTAGAAAAGCAAGAAATCTACATGCCGATTGGCTACTTCCAGCCGAGCGCCGATGGGCGCGGCGTAGTTCGCGAGAAAAGTACATAAGTAGCGCGCAAATGTACTGCGCATTCAGTCTTCATCGAAGCATCGAAAAGGAAAGAGTCTCTCCCGATACGCAGCCGCTATCAGTCGCGTGGTAAACGTAGGATGAACAGGAGTTCACATAAAGCTGGAATCCAGTCAGCACCACAGCCGTTCTAGGCTACTGAAGTTCCCAGAAAATACTGGATGAGCAGAAGAAGAGTTTAATAAAATTACAATTCCCTTTTCCTTTCCCTATCTCTTTAGAATCCGCTCTCTTCAGAGCGAAACACGAAGGAACTACCGTGACCGGTCTTAAGCCAAACAAAATATTTTTTTATTTTAATTTTACGAAAGTGGGACAAATTGTCATGACAATCCTTGCTAGGATTTCATACAGTTTGTAAATAAAACTTTCAATTAATTGTTCGACGATTCAAAACAACGAACATTCCGTTTGTCTGATTGGTCGTACGCTGGCCAACTAGTTTTACGATTCAGTCATGCGCGGTTGAGGCGATTGGTCTGTCATATCTGAGGTTCACACCAATCAGATGAAAGTTTTTTTGCTATAAAAGAAAGGGCATCATGGGGGTCTTCACATTCTCCGATCAGATCTTGGAACAAACACATCAGGATGCAAGAGGTATCGCCGAATCTAGGAAGCAGCCCTGATACGACGGATAGTGCAATTCGTACCGAGGTTCGACACAGATCGAGAGAGCGCCTACGTCTAGAAAACCTGGACCTGAATCATCAACCGATGGTGGACCCCTACGTCTACATGCTTAGAGATGCTGAGGAACAACTAAAAGGGTTGTTTGAGGATCCAGATTCTCCTGCTATTTCTGCTCCGACTCCGACTCCGACTATCTTACCTGCTACCAGGCAATTAAAACAGGTTTGCATACCGTACCAGGCTCCATCCTGGAAACTAAACGACATCACTGTCGGCCGAAACCAGGATCCACGACTACCTCCAAGGAAGAACGTTGTACCTCATCCTCAGCCACAAAGAACGGACGACGAAGCTTTTGGTCGCTCCACTTTCCATTCTACGTTCACCCCCACAGCCGATGAAATTCGACGTATTCTCAAGAGAGAAAAGCAGAGAAGACGACGACAACGACGTGGTCAACAAGCGGCATTAATAAAAGCCAAATTAGCCTTGAGTTAATAATTTTCTTTAAAATTCAGTAAACCCATCCTGTTTCATAAAATGTATTTTAGTTTTTAAGGACTTTGAATAAATCGATATAGTTAAACATTACAGATCTATGTTTCGAGCACATTTTATAAAAATACTGTATTGTATTGTAGTATTGTATAAAAATATCTAGTTACGTGTAGAAGCGACAAAAGTGCTGGAAAAAATGTAACTAGAATTCTTAAATGAAATAAGGCATACATTTAGAAAAAAACACAAATGTATACTGGGTGTTAACTAGTGCAGTCAGTGAAAAACGGCCCCATTTGACGTTACCTACATATACTGTAAAAAATGTTGACGTAAAATTACCATGCTAAGAGAGTTGGTAATCAGAATTATATACCCACTCTGAGGATAGAAAAATTCCTAGGACATTGTAAAATTACACCAGTTTTATAAATTTAGATCTATGTACTGATTTTACACATATCTTATTCCCCATTGTTCGACAAGAAACGAATTGTTTTAGTTTCTCTCCAATTTAGATATATAACATTCCGAATTTCAGTACAATGTTTTCTCATTGTAGGTTTTCTAACAAAGGTTTGAGGGTTTTTAGCATTAATTCGGAAATATTTTTTATTTATGTGTTTTCCTTTGAACCATCAGCGTAATTTTACCATTCCCAAAGTACAGTGGAACCTCACACTAGTGAAACTCACACTAGTGAAATTCTCGCACTAGTGAACATTTGTCGCTATCACTAGTGAAACATCAACTTCCCCTCGTACCCCCACTCAGCCACTTTCTTATGCATGTGTATGTATGTACACAAACATACTCGAAAAGCTGTATGTATACATATGGGTATTACGTATGTATTTACATACTCAAGCTGTAACACATTACGATTTGTGTATTATTTATTGTAATTAATTTAGTATCGGTGGCTTGGAACATCATGTGAAAATAATTCTACGCTTAAGAACCTAAATGCGGACACAAATGTAAAATTACTGGCAAAAGAGATCTCTTTTGAGAAAGCGAGAAAAATACAAGTATTTTTGGTTATGAACGTTATGAAAGTGTGTAGACATATGCACATGTTTGCACATCTGCCGATGCGCATGCGCTCGCAAATACGATACGTCCCTAGAGAGGGGGTAAACATTCCACCCCTCCGCATCTCACTAGTGTGAGAAAAACAAAAAACCGCTGGTCCCGACAGTGCCACTAGTGTGAGGTTCTACTGTAGTGATTTTTCCCATGTGCTACTAAAAACTTCGTGTAATTTTACAATTCACTAGTGATTTACATCACATGTTTTACAGTACACCCTCCATATGTTCGGTTCGGTATCTAGTCAAAGTGTGTATAGGGAAATCTGTGTTAAGTCTGAACGGCATGTCATTGCCTGATTCCAATGGTTTCAATGTAACGGCGCTGGTTAATATCTTATGCTATTCACCATGTTAAGTTACTCTGGTGGCGAAAATGGAACTACTGAGATGGGTTTCATATACATATGTACATCCAGCACCATTGATTCTCGTGGGGAACCCCCACTTTTGTCCTTGATTTCGCCTATATGTACATCTTATGTGAGAAACAAGGACAAAAGTGGGGGTTCCCCTCGAAAATCAATGGCGTTGGGCGTACAATACACTATGATAAAAAACGTCTAGCGAATTCTAGGCCTTGCATCGGTGTTGCACCCAGTTGCACCGGTGCAGGGGTGGAATACGTGCACCGTAGTTCTTGCATGCCATAGATGCCATAGCATGCCATATCGTGCAAGAATTACGGTGCACGTATTTCACCTCTGCACCAGTGCAAGTGGGTGCAACACCGGTGCAAGGCCTAGAATTCGCTAATAGTGTATTGTGTGTGAAACCCAATCACAGCAGTTCCATTTTCGCCACCACAGTAACTTAACAGGGCGAATTAAGTTATAAAATTAGCAATAGGTATTAGCATTGAATTACATAAAATAATACAGATCACTGAAGTGTATTTATTTCCTATTATTTCATTTAGGTTTAAAAAGACTACAGCTGGACAAAAAAATTTGTCCATATACAGAGATCTAAATTGTTTTATTTTTCTTTAAATTTGTAATTTTATTTCAATTTCATGTTACGCATGATGGACTGCCCTATACGCACTGTTACCACACTCACCCTGAATATTGTTTCGTATACCTATGTATCGTATGTATGCATTATATGTTTACCAATTGTTGGCGTGTGTCAACATCTTGTGATATCAGAGCTTCGAAGTCGTCGAAATCCTTTACTGAAGCCAGTGGCATGGGTGGTAATAATGATTCGTTATTATCATTTTCCTTCTGTGATCTACGTGACTCGAAACCAGCTGCACCACTATCTATCCGGGCATATATTTCTGCAACCATTTTATGTGTGCTGACTATCATATCATGAATTGCTTCTAAAAAAGCATTAAATACATGTTAAATTTTATTTTTTAAGTATAAAAACAAATTTTTAACGCACAGTATACCGCAATAGTAAAACCAACTTTATCTTCTATCCATGATTTGTTTATATTTATTACAAGCTACAGAAATATAAACTTTAAATTCAATTATTATAATTTAAAATACAAATTTAATTTAGTTTAAATATAATTTCGAAATGTATAGTTCTGAGTTTTGTTTCAAATAAAATGATTAGAATTTTTATTTTCAATACGTTTCCTTATATAGTCCATGTAGTTGTACAAGTGTATGAAAATTATCGTTGGTCAATCGTTGATTATTGTTATTAATCGGTGAGCTGTGGTTTGATTCTATTTCATATGATTCCAGACAGGCATCTTGTGGTACTGATTCTTCATAATTTTTATAAGATTGTTGTATATCTTTCTTAGTCGAAGACGATGGTACTAGAGATGATTGAAATCGTTTATTTACGTTATTAATTTGTGAACAGCGATTTGATTCCACATCTTGAGTTCTTTTTTTTGGTAACTTCAAGTGATCGGCAGTAGAAAGATGATTTAATAATGTATCATCAGAAGAAGAAACACATGCGACAGTTTTCTCGGCAGATTTAGCTGTTACATAAGAATCTAGCAAAAATAAATAATCAGAGATACAATGAAAAATTAAATACAATAAAATAAAAATATAACCATTGATCAGCCACTTTGAACTCTATCGACTCTTTAAAATTTCAATAAGTAACAAAAAAATAAATAATATTGATATTTTGTCATTTAACGGTTTCATTCCATTTTTTTTTGAATATCGCTACATACTTTAACTGAATGGAGAAAAGAAATCGTGTACTGCACACTATATATATTGAAATATTATATAGATAAATCATTTTAATAATTGTTATGTGTCAATTTAGTTGTAAGATTACATTTTGTATTATTTTATATACTATTATCACTGGTTTGTAAAATTTTGTGTATCATAATTATATAAGTAAAGTGGCTGACAACTGTACCGTTTAACATATATATATATATATATATATATATATATATATATATATATATATATATATATATATATATATATATATATATATAATTATTGACATTGCTATTTACCGTACGGTTCAAGCAATTTTTTGTAATATAAACTTGGCCAATCATCGGATGGTCGAAGACATTTTATTATAGCAGTTGCTGTGTTTATTTTTTTAAGCGGCCATCTACATTTTTTATTTTTTTCATCAAGCCAGCAACTGGGTATGACCGATGTCCAGTCAATCAATACAACGTGGTACATCTAGAAAAGAATAAAAAATTAACATCATATGCAAATACAGTTTGAATATTACTTATAAGAGCTGTTACTAGTATATTAATTTTAACGAAGGTGATGATGGCGTGTACAACATACTACTGAGATGAATGTAGTATGGACAGAAAACAAAAAGAATTATTGAATGGAAGAGCCATTGTCTTTGATATTATGCTTGTTGCTTCAACCATTTGTAAATTTGACCATTCATTTCCTATTATAATTCCTACACTGCTAGATTCACAAGTGTAATCTTCTAACTGCGAAGGATTGCACAAAACATGCCCAATGACAACTGGATTATCATTCTTGTCTCCTATAAATATTACTAACATAATAGTCCTGTTGCTTAAAAAGCAACATGAATCAGCCTTTTTTAAAATTGATACGACAAATTTGGGAACAAGTAATTTATCATACGAAGACGTGCAGTCCATTAATAATTCTTTACTGTTTTTTTGCAGCAAAGTAATGTTTTTCACTGTGGCAAATATTGGAGAGAAAGAGCAATTATTTATTTCTACGATTCTTCGGTGTAGTTGTGACAAAGGGTTGTCTCCTTTTCGTACACATTTTTTTAATTTTTGGATATGATTTTCAAAAGAAAATGCACTAAAAGAATCTTTACAGCATTGGACAAAATAAATTAATAAATCCTCCGTATATTTATTATTCTGAATACAGTCTTCGGCATGGCACAAGGTTCTCATAGCGCAGTTAAGTGCGTAAAAATGAACCACATATGCTCGAGGAATATATTTTGCCAATAAAACTACACTCGTATAAATCATAAACAGACGAAATTCTGTGACTTTCCACCTATCTACTTCATCAATTCCTCTATGCTTTCGTGAAAATTCTAATGGAATCCATTCTGCAAGTGCTTGCAAATCATGCGATAATCGTGTCATTTTTGCAGAACTTAATCTAGCAGAATGACGATCGTGCATCCATGATTTAATTAACTTTTTGGTGACACCTAAGCAAGCAAGATGCATGTAATCCAATGGAAACTGTGTGACCATTCCTATTCCAAGCCTTTCGAATGGTGAATTTCCTGTGTGATGTTCTTCATTGGTACGATTAAGAAAATCTTGATCGGTTCGCAGTGGTGCATCCATTTCTAAAAACAACATTCGGTGGTTACAATACTCACCGTCTGCTGTACATTTATTACATCCGAAGAAACCAGTGTGCCCTTTGTTGCAGTTATAAGTGATTTTGCTGGAGTGTCACATGTTATAAGCCGAATTGTTAATGAGTATACATGATTATGAAATGTGAATCCATCGTTTTTAAGTTTTTCGAATTCTTCTGTAAATGGTTCTAGAAATTCGTCAATGGAAGCAAGTTTTTTATTACCGTGATAAGCACCAATAACAAATGGTTCAGTAACACGTGGAAAAATTTCTCCTAATATGAGCCACAACTGACTATTCGAACTTTTAGACAGTTGCAAGCCATCAATATTTAGCTGTATTTGAATATTGTCATTTGTATATTTTTTTCCCAAAGATTTTAGCTGATCATTTAGAGCATTCTCCAGTCCGTAATGAAAGTATAATCCTGATGAAGGCAACTGAACAATATTAGTCTTAACTGGAGTAGACAATAAACGTCTAGCGTCAAGTGGTATATTGGGTAATCCTTCATCGTTCAAAATTAATATCAACGCATTTAAAGACGTGTATGTAATATTAAACTTTAGAGCCCAGTTTGCCAGTTTTTCTCGCAGTTCTGCCTCAGATGAATAGTCATCAGTTTCAGAGACTGGATCTGATTCTGTCTTGTTATTACATTCCGGTGGTAACTGGGGTTGAAATTGAGATGGACCAGGTTGAACAATTATTTCAGCGAGGTCCACCTCCTGGGTATTTATTTCATTTTGAAAATTTATTAAGTGCCCAGCGTTATGATCTCCCACCACATAATGTCTTGGAATTAATTTTTGTTTAATTATTCTTATTCTACGATTTTGTTGGCTTCTGGACAATTTGTGAAATGGCTTCCGAATCATTACTTCTATGCAGTATATAACATGCGTATGTATATATTGCTGAGTAGATTATTCAGAAAATTATTGAACAGATAACAAAAAATTATTCCGAATTGTTTTATAACCTATACAAGCGTAAAGAAGCAATAATGTCTAAACTTGATACAAAATTGAAAATTAAAATAATAAAACATTTTAAATAATACAAATATTTTAAAATCTGTACCTTCTTAACACTTTTGACGTAAAAAGATCTCGCAAGAAAACAACACAATTCTTTTCAAGAAAATAATTGTCTGTATATCTGCATAGACTTTCGCGGGAATAATGTTCATTTTGTGATGTTTGTTTGAAGTGTTTTATTGGCCAATCAGAATACATCCTTGCCTTTCAGTGGCGCCACCGTATAACAAGTATTTATGATATTGTAATGACTTTCTTATGAGCACAATTTACGGTTCCAAATGAAATCATAGTGTGCTCAATTTGATGAACTGCGAATAAGCTAAAAAAAAAAACGATTTAGATCACTTTTTTTATCATATCAGTTAACCATAAAGATGTCATTAAAATGAGCTCTTTTTGAGGTCTTGTTACATATTTATGAGGATCCTGCTATCTGGGTACGCGGTTTAGCGCAAAACGGAGTGCAAGAAAATCGACCAAGTGTCTTTCTGAAAAAACGGCACCCCTCTATTGAATTTCATAGGTCTATGGTCAATTTGAACAAGTCAGGTTTTCGGAAGCGGTTGAACGCCTAGTAAATTCGTTAATCTATGCCGACTTTTCAGTGCAGGGCACGGGGGGGGGGGGGGGGTGGAGGGTGACTCTGCCCTATACTTCCCACACGGAAAAAAGTCCGCGCATATACAGTCAGGGCAGAGCGTGCGCTGGTAATAGGGATCCCGCCTTTCCGTATCAACAATGGTGCACCGACCATGAGAGTACGGCGCTGTGAGCGCCACTGGAAAGAACGAACCCTCTCCATTTAAATACTAGGCTGAGTGAGCATCAGTTTTTTGAGTGCACACGAGCATCAAGATTCTCATTAGGGTTACACGGAAAAACTTTTGGGAGCGCTGCTCACCCAAACCGGGCGGGTAGCGCTCCCGCGGCACTTTTAACTTTTCAAATGATGATTAAAAATATAAGAGCGTAAAAATAAATCTTTTTCTGAATAAATATGGATTCATACTATCATTAAGAAAGTTTATGCACTATTTTTAGACCATCAAATTACTTATATGGTTTATACAGATCGTTAAACGCGTAAAAACCGGCACTTTTTCCATTTTAACGCTTCCGTATTAAGAACAGAGCAAAATAGAGTAAAATTGCACGCTTTGCAATTTGCAAGCTTTTCTGTAGAGCGTGAAATTTCCTACAAAAAAGTCAGTGGCAGCCCTAGTCTAATATTAATAGTTTAGCCAGAAATAACACTGGAACGTCAACTTGCAGTTTGATCGATAACCAATGTAACATATTCGGAATATTCTGTTTAAATTCGTGTTTTCTTTCTGGCCAAACTATTAATGTTACACTATCGCTGCCCGTGACTTTTTTGTAGGAAATTTCACGCTCTACAGAAAAGCTTTACTGCAATTTTATTCTTTTTTGCTCTGTTTTTGATACGGAAGCGTTAAAATGGGAAAAGTGCCGGTTTTTACGCTTTTAACGATCTTTATAAACCATATAAGTAATTTGATAGTCTAAAAATATAGCATAAACTTTCTTAATAATAGTATGAATCGATATCTATTAAAACAAAAATTTATCTTTACGCCCTTATATTTTTAATCATCATTTGAAAAGTTAAAAGGGCTGCGGGAGGGCTGCCCGCCCGGTTTGGGTGAACAGCGCTCCTAAAGGGTTTTCCGTGTACCAGACGTGTTCATTTATAACCGGACGCTCAACTCTAAAACTATGAGCTTCTATAAGAAAATGCTAAGAATGAGTTGTTTTGAAAAAGTAATTTATTTGATGCTCAAAAAACTGATGCTCACTCAGCCTCGTATTTAAATGGAGAGGGTTCGTTCTTTCCAGTGGCGCTCACAGCGCCGTACTCTCATGGTCGGTGCACCATTGTTGATACGGAAAGGCGGGATCCCTATTACCAGCGCACGCGCTGCCCTAACTGTATATGCGCGGACTTTTTTCCGTGCATGCATTCTTATGACGCTCCTAATGTCGCCAATCCGCGCTCACCCATACCTGCCCTGCGTCAAGTGACCAATGATGGCGACGTTCGCGGAATTCAATTCAGTTTCAATTTAAACGTTCGACGGCTGACAAAAATGTTTATTTAGCTAATTTCGGGAAGATGTAGGATATTTTAAAGATTTTCTTTTTAATATTATATATTTTTAAATAAATAAATGAATTTATATAATAACTAATTGTATAAACTTTTTGGTGTTTGAAGTATGTGAATATAACTGAATACATCTAATGTATGCATGTGTTTTTTTTCATTTAAATAATAATAGTATTTGCAGAATTTGCAAAAATCTAAAGATGCCACGATGCATAGCTCTTGGTTGTACATCTGGATATGATTCCAATCACGAGAAGGTACACTTTTTCAGTGTCCCAAAAGATGAGACAATACGTAAAAAATGGCAAGATGCTATTCGAAGGAGAGATATTGAACTAAAATCTAGCCATGTACTTTGTGAGAAACACTTTTTACAGGATAGTATATTATGGGGATCACATGGATCTTCGAAAAGAAAAAAGAAAAATAACCCAATTAGAGTACGTAGAATTTTTATGTTCTATTTACTTCACATACTGAACTTTAAAATTGTTTTTCTCCTTTATTATTACTTTTAACTGTTAATATTAAATTTATTTGTTCTACTAATTTTACTTTCTTTTTTCTTTTTATTGTTTATCTTGTTTAAACAAAACTGTTTAAAATTTAATTTAAAGTATGAACCATACAAAATTCCTGGACTAAAACCGGGCACAATCCTAATATTATTTCCTTGGACCGAGATAATGAACACAACTCCTGGAGGTTCTCAAAGTTATGTTCAAGTGCGACTAGGACTCGCCGAAACCACCTGTCTTCCAACAAAACGAGTTGGACTAAGACCGACTGAATTGCAACCGCAAGTAGAGGCTACATTTTTACATTTCCCTGTGTAGAACATATGTATACAACATTGTCGTATATTGTACAAATTTTTATTCAACTTCGAATGCAATGTCATTGCCAAATTATGAATTTAAACGAACAAAAATTAAATCGTAATGCGAAAAAAAATGCGAAGTTCTGTAAAACATAATATGTATATAGTCTTTGTATATATTATTTTGTATACAATTATATATTTTTAAATTCAAGTCTGAACTCTATCAATTGTTGAATAAAAATGTAAATAAATTTTATTCTATGTATGTGTTGTTCTTGTTTCAAACAAATGTTTATTATAAAGACCTTTATTAAAAAGCGTGAATTGACGTTTGAATGAAATTGAAACACAAGAAGAAAATAAAACTTCTCACTTTTGCCTACTTTCATGTTATTTTTTTCAAATTAATCTCATTGTTATATAGACGAAAAATTTGAAACTATATAGGTAAAAGTGAGACATTTTCTTTTTGTATTTCAAGATAAATCATTTTCGATGTATTTTTATAACTTATCACATTAGAAATATATCGATTCATGTGCAAGATAGTGAAAGTAAATTCAGTATGTCAAATTATAAAAGCTGATAAGTTCGATTAATTGTTTAATTGTAATAATGACATTCGAATGGCAAGTATAATTTTATAACATCTATTGTCATTCTATAAGTGATTTTTTTTACAATGTACTCAAAGTATGTTGGAAGTCACTTAAGTCAGAACGTGAACATTTGTATGCTTTAAATTCTACCTATAGAATGGACACATTCGTAATAATATATTCGGGAGGCTGCACTGCCTCTGAAGAGCCGAATATGTGCACTACACGACTGCAATTTTCAGCTGAATACGCTATGATACGATAAGAACGATACGATATGAAGGTTAATCTGGATAGTCTACACAAAAGGACATTCATAGTACGAAGGTTGTCCTGGGAAACTTTGGACTATTTCAAAATGACAGTTGTTCCACAGTTTTTATTTTATATAATAATAATAAATAAATAAATATACATATAAGGCTATAGATACTGTCAAATCGCACAATACAGTCATTTATGTGTAAATAAGCAAATGAATACATTACTGTTTTCTTTAAAACATGTTGACTAGCAAACTTCTTATAGTGGCTATTTTCAAAAGGTTCTTCCTTAAATGTTAATGAAGAATTCCACCCTGAAAATTGTTTATGTACCTCGGAACAGGGCCGGCAACTTCGGTGTTGCTCGCATGCTCGAGCAACACCTAGAAAATAAAGTCGTGTTGTCTTTAAATGCCCCCCCCCCCGCCCCCTCCCAAGGTATAAGCCAGCGCAATACCTAGTACAAAGGAAACTTGCCGGCCCTGCCTCGAAACACAAAAATTTTGAAAATGACATACGCATACAACAAGGCACGTGCGACGGAAGGAAGCTCGCATGCGCGTTGCTGCCGTGCATCGGCAAGGGGCCGGGCAAGTGTGTCCCATGCTACCTAGCGACATTAAGTGGTACCGTTTAAGTAACTAGTGTCACCCCCGTGGTGCATGGCAGTGTAGGTGATGTCCGGGTGCTTAAATAGGTAAACATGTGTGGCTTTATGCGTGTGTCGTAGAGCCATAACCTATTTTCGCGGTTAATATAAATAAATAAAGAAAACGTCCGAATTACGGAGCATATACTGATGCGTTCCGAAGATTGTTGGAAAAAAATTAATGTCAGATAAGTATAAAACGTTTAATGTATTACGTTACATAAAAAAATATTTGAACTGTGTATTTCTTTGTTGAAATATTTACAATTATTTTTTAGGTATACCAATGGTGTCTTCAGCGTGGAAATGCGTTTGCTGTTTAAAGTTCTGCTGCAGCTTATCGACGAATCTTGTGGCGTGGATGCCACAACGGTGCGCTCACTCAGCATCTTACTCCATAATGCTGGTAAGTTATTTTTTTCTTCATCGAAGAAATCTACAAGCTTGAATTAAAGCTTTGTCTTTAAATTATGAAAAAACTTAATTCGTCTAAACTAATCCCTTTAAAATATTCTGCCGGTCTCTAAATTATGAAAATACATACTGCGTCTGATGTAATTTCTTTCAACTATGCTACCGGTCTCTAAATTATGAAAATACATACTGCGTCTTAACTAAATTCTTTCAACTATGCTACTGGTCTCTAAATTATGAAAATACATTCTGTGTCTTAAATTATTTCTTTCAAATATGCTACCAGTCTCTACATTATTAAAATACTTACTTCGGCTAAAAACTTATTTCTTACTTTTTTTCAGAACGAATATCGACCAAAGGAAAGGAAGCTTTAATGAAATTGCGCACTCTAATCTGCGGTAATATGCCTGGAACATTTTTGTAATCTGGTGAAAGCAAATTAAACTGTTTTCATGACGCAAAGGTCATTTGATGGATCCAAATTTGACTTTTGTTATTCGAAATTTACTTACAAGTTTTAGCGGAAAGAAATTGTAAATCTGGAATTCTTCGAAAAATGAGTATTTTTTGTATTCAACATTTTTTTCTATATCTCTTAGTTTTTGAGATAATAAGAAAATAAAAAAAATCATGTTCTTTTATAAAAATAGTCATAACTCCGGTCAGAAAGGTCGCACAAAAATGGTCGAGCGATCATTTTAAAGGCAAAAGCTACGATAATTTTTACAAAGATATTAAACTTTGAAGTTTAATAAATTTCGGCTTGGGTATGGCAAAAGTGATTGCCGGAGAGTGTAAGTTGCACAAAAAGAATGATTAAGACAATTCTTTTTGTTTACCAATAGCACATAATAGGCATTGATCGCAGCCTCAATTTCCGTGTGGAGATTAATTTTGAAATAAACGATAAGAAATACATTTTTGGTGAAATAAAAATATATCGTGAAATATGTCTGAGATTGAAATATTATCCATTTATAAACGTTATTAATGTTATTGTTATTATAATTTTTACCTCCCTTGACCCTCCAGAATCCACCTGTGCAGTCTGCAGCAGAAAAGTGGCTCCGATATCCATCTCCTCCGCTGCAAACTGCACCGGGCCATTTCGTTTGCAACTGTAACCACTCCCTCTACCATTGGGTAAGTGGTTACAGGATCTCGTGTGACCTCAGTAGACGGAGAGATCCCAGTAGCACTGCTTTCTGCATTCGGCCTGCGATGGAATTTGCATGTTCTCGACAGGCCGGAATGCTTTTGATGTTTTGGAGGAAAGTTGGTCTTATTCCTCCCAGCACTCCAATTATCAGCACGACGAGCTTGATTTTGAATCCTCGATACAGCTTGCGAAACTCGAACAGGAGTTCCTGATATTTCATCCGTTTTTCGTCCTCTTTGCTGACTATATTTGTTTCTGCTGGTGCAGAAAACTCGATGACGAAGATGCATTTGTCATTGAAGTCAACCAAGACGATGTCAGGCTTATATTGGCTGATGTTTGCCTGCTCGTCGGGAATGAGTAATTCCAGTATATTCGGCACGACTCATTACCGACTACGGATTCAATATCAGTGGGGACGTATGGCAAAACTGGGGTTGCATCAATACCATAAGTGCTGCGAAGATGGTAATACAGAACTCGAAGAGCCGCATTGTGACGTTCGATGTATGCTGAAACTGCACATATTGGACATGCTGCCAAAAGATGCATTAGTGTCTCAGCATGACATCTACACAATCTACAAAGCGTACTCTGTATCGCCTGGTGTAAGATGTTCTGGCGATACGCTAAGGTATTGATGACCCCATCCTGGCATGCGAAGATAAAACCCTTCGTCTCGGATTTCAAGCCGGCTGATCTTAAGAAGGAGAAGGTCAATTCTGCCGACAAGCCAAGTTGTTAGATATTTCGAAAGAATTGTCCATGCAACGTCGATATGCCTTCCCTCCAACATACGGAGTTGTTTCTTCCGTATGTTAGCCCTGAGACGCACTGCGCACAGATTGATGACTGATTCAGCCTCCTGTGCACCACTACGTCGCACGTTGAAAACCAGACCGAGGTTTCGCGCCGCTCGTTCCGCCGCGTTGTACAAAAACGCCCCTTCCCCTGAATTTCATGCTGATGTACTAGCATCAGGGGATCCTCCGTTCGATTAATCACGTCGCAAGCTGTTTCGAGGACCAATCGGTCATGCATACACTCCAGGCTTAAAAGGACACGACCTCCCATATTTCGGGGCAAATACAGTCGTTCCACGGAAGATCTTGGATGCAAACTACTTTGCATACAAATCATCTTCCGTGTGCTTCGGTCAAGATCCCTTAGCTTGTCAACGTTCCACTTCAGTGCTCCAAAAGAATAGAGCACTGGTTATACGGCCAACATATTCGTGGCTGCCACCTTATTTCTCCCGGTCAATTCTGATGACCTGATCTGATGGAGAATGCGCCGGTATTTCTTAATGATGGTGGTTTTAGCAGCCTGCACATCCTGGACATGCCTTTGAGGTACGCCCAGGTATGTGTAGGCTTCTTCGGCGCTAAGGTGGCGGATGACATTTCCGTTGACGAGCTCCATATCGTTGTTGTGGGAGCTTGACCTTCCTCTGTGCAAATGAACGACTGCACACTTGTCCAATCTCGAGTATGTGAGGGCGATGTTCAGAGATCGATGTAATTGATCTTCGCCTGATGCGTATAATTTAAGATCGTCCATATAGAAAAGATGGGTGATTTTATGTACACGTTCACCAGGCGGTCCACACATGTACCCTTGAGATTTCCGGAGAGCAACGGATAGAGGCAATAGTGAGATGCAGAAGAGCAGAGGACTCAGAGAATCTCCCTGATAGACACCTCTTTGGAATTGAACCAGTCTAGACATGGTTCGACGCTTGCCCGATGTCATGACAAAGCGTGTTTTCCAAAGAGGCATCTGGTCTTCTATAATTCTCACTATGTTTGGGTGGACATGGAGGCGTTTGAGCAACAAGCTTAAAAGCTCGTGCGATGTTGAGTCATACGCCTTCATGTAATCCAGCCAGGCTATCGACAGGTTACGCTTGTACTGGACTGCGTCCTGACAAACACACCTGTCGATAAGCAAGTTGTCCTTGCAGCCGGATACACCCATTTTGCAGCCTCGTTGTTCTACTATTCGTTGCCACATCGGTTTCACGGATTTCTCAGTACGTTCGTTCAAGATGTTAGTCAACAATTTGTATAACGTATTGAGACACGTGATCGGTCTATGGTTTCTCGGATCGGACAAGTCTCCCGATTTTGGGATTAGTTTCGTTCGGCGCTCCACCAGCCAGTGCGGAATGGGTTGGTCTCCATTTATATAAGAGGTGAATATCCGGGCTAGGTGTTGATGGACAGAAGTGAGCTTCTTCCACCAATAGTTGTTAATTCCATCCCAGCCCGGCGAGGAGAAATTCCTCGCTCCTGTGATGGCATTTTTCACCTCTAATGCACTGACGGGTGGGCAATCTTCACTTTGTTGTGTGACTTCGTCGCACAGCTCGGTGAAGATTTCAATACCTGGAGTGTCTGCATTAAGCCTAGATGTTTTCTCGTAGATGCGCCCCCAGAATTCCTCAACTGCGGCCATCGACGGAAACTCGCTTGAGGCTGCGATACGATGTTTGAAGAGGTTGGAAGGATTCGTCCAAAATATTGAGTTTTGTCGAATTCCTTCTTCCCGTCTTTGCAGCCTCTTTTTGGCATCCGCCAAAACCCGAATTTTATCCGCCAAACGTTGCTTGATGTTGAGCAACTTCAGCTTGTTCAGTGTGTGATAGTACGTCCGCAGTTGTTGTGCGAACTTCTTGACTTTTGCCGTAAATGAACGGCCAGATGTTAAATAGTCGATCACACACTGAACTCGGGAAGCGAGTTTCCGTGTCAGTCGAATCTTGCCGTTCAATTGAGACATGCGTTTTGTAATCTGCCAACTCCCCGATATCTGTGTCAGATTTCGCGGAGTCACCAGATCACTTGCAGCCTCGTAAACGGCACAATTGTCTTGCCACAGGTCGCAGCCATCCGGAAGAGCATCCAGAAGTAGGCTATTTGCTCTGTCTATTTCTCGTTGCTTAGGCAAAACTTTCGTTGTCAAATTTTGCCTAAACACGAGTGTCGTGCTTTCATAATGTGGAGCATCTCTCCCAGCACCGCGTATGGGCTCAGTTGTTATTGCTAGCACATCCGGTACCGGTTGACAGCTGGGAACAACGAAACCTATCCGCCTCAGATAGGCCACATAATCTCTCAGTTATTGTTGAGAAAAGCGATCTGCCAGTTCGGGATGCATTACTGCAAACCGACTATGCATTCGCGCCATGTAGCCTCTCCGTTGCGAACAGCTCTCCTCGTAGCAGCGCATTAGATCTTGTCTGAGATCCTCCGTCCACTGAAATCGTCCGTGGACATGAGCTGGTCGTCATCCCGGGACACCTGTTTCGGCTCCTCTACCTCGGGACTGGGCTGCATCCGAAGCAGCCCGATGGTCATGAGCCCTGCGCGTTGTACTTCTTCTAACCGCAAATACAGGGAGTAGGGTGGTTGGCCCTACCCCCCGTTGTTATGCCTCTCTCGTTTGTCTCTTACCTCGCCATCCACTGGGGTTGGTTACCCAATCTCTGGCAAGGTTGCTAACAGTCCAGGGCCCACCGGCTTTAATAAGCACACGTGGATGTGAGAGTAGGCCATTTGGGAAGATAGGCTAAGATGTAGCTTTTTGCATAGCCGCATTGTGTTACGCATCATTCCGTTTGGGCCCCTATTATAATTACTATTTTCATTATTATTATTATTATCATTATTATTGACGATCTCATTCGAGGGGTGACAATTTGTTTCATTATACTGCAATACGAAGGTACTACGTTTTACTTTTTTCACGGCACCAGGGCCACTCGAACAATCCAAATTTTACTACTTCTTCACGCCATGGTTATTCGTAGGATCCAAGTTTGACGTTTGAAATTTAAAATTTATTTACAACTATTTACAAGGTTTGTTATTTTTAAGATAAACTCGAAGAATTCCAGATTTACAATTTCTTTCCGCTAAAACTTGTAAGTAAATTTCGAATAACAAAAGTCAAATTTGGATCCATCAAATGACCTTTGCGTCATGAAAACAGTTTAATTTGCTTTCACCAGATTACAAAAATGTTCCAGGCATATTACCGCAGATTAGAGTGCGCAATTTCATTAAAGCTTCCTTTCCTTTGGTCGATATTCGTTCTGAAAAAAAGTAAGAAATAAGTTTTTAGCCGAAGTAAGTATTTTAATAATGTAGAGACTGGTAGCATATTTGAAAGAAATAATTTAAGACACAGAATGTATTTTCATAATTTAGAGACCAGTAGCATAGTTGAAAGAATTTAGTTAAGACGCAGTATGTATTTTCATAATTTAGAGACCGGTAGCATAGTTGAAAGAAATTACATCAGACGCAGTATGTATTTTCATAATTTAGAGACCGGCAGAATATTTTAAAGGGATTAGTTTAGACGAATTAAGTTTTTTCATAATTTAAAGACAAAGCTTTAATTCAAGCTTGTAGATTTCTTCGATGAAGAAAAAAATAACTTACCAGCATTATGGAGTAAGATGCTGAGTGAGCGCACCGTTGTGGCATCCACGCCACAAGATTCGTCGATAAGCTGCAGCAGAACTTTAAACAGCAAACGCATTTCCACGTTGAAGACACCATTGGTATACCTAAAAAATAATTGTAAATATTTCAACAAAGAAATAAACAGTTCAAATATTTTTTTATGTAACGTAATACATTAAACGTTTTATACTTATCTGACATTAATTTTTTTCCAACAATCTTCGTAACGCTTCAGTATATGCTCCGTAATTCGGACGTTTTCTTTATTTATTTATATTAACCGCGAATACAGGTTATGGCGCTACGACACACACATAAACCCACACATGTTTACCTATTTAAGTACCCGGACATCACCTACACTGCCCCCTGCACTGAAAAGTCGGCATAGATTAACGAATTTACTAGGCGTTCAACCGCTTCCGAAAACCTGACTTGTTCAAATTGACCATAGACCTATGCAATTCAATAGAGGGGTGCCGTTTTTCAGAATGACACTTGGTCGATTTTCCTACAGTCCAAAACGAAAGTAAGTCATTTAAATGCGCCATTTAAGAGTGCTCCGTACCTCGGATGTGCCGCCACCTAATGGCCGGTTTGGAACCCGCAAACCGGAAGCAATTTGGCCACCAACTTAAGGGTGCTCTCAAATGGATTGGTCACGCCATCTATGGCCGTTTTGGAACTTCCAAACCGGAAGTGATTTACTTTTACAAACTACGGCCTCAATTTTAATATTAAAACGATGAAATGCATATGTTAATACAGTAAAATGTTTGTATATTGTGGGGAAACTTCGTTTGAGAGCGTAGAATTTTTTTCGCGTCAGAATAAAATGTTGAAAGTTGACCTTTTTTATAGGCATTTCGGAGCATTCATTTAAGCATTAATTACATCGTTTATACTGCACTAACCCCAGAAAATGAAGTTTCCCCACAATCTTGATGGCAAGACGAATTTTTTAAACCCTTGCTTATTACATTTCATCCCGATTTCGAGCCGTAGTTTGTAAAATAGCAAGCGAGGTGAGAGCCGGCTATAATGGCGGCCTCCTTGGCTGTCAAGTCTCAGAAACATAGTTCCGCGATATTCCGCAGAAAGGCATAGCGCGCCACCGGTCTACCGCGCGAATATCGAACATCAGGCGCTGAGGATGATTTACATTTTTACAAATTGCGTTTGCAATTCCAGGATTATCAAAATTTTATACAGTCATTTATGAAGATTAATAGTTGCGAATAGTGGGGAAACTCAATATGAGAATACAATATTTTTTTTCAACATAAAAATAACGTGTATCTCTGATGTCTCTTTAGTAAACAAATGCAATTCTGATACTGCAGTAGTACGAGAGAATGAACTTTCCCCATAATCCTTATATTAATTCAAAATGAAGACAAGTCTTCGAAAATTTGTTTCTTCTTAATCCGTAATATATTTGAAATAGGTATGTTTGTTGAGTTTATTTTCTCGGTGTATCGGATAGTGAATATTAAATATAAAAATTAAAACGAAGAAAATTACGTTTGGGTCAAGAATTTTTGACCCTCTTCAGAAATTTATTCTGTAATATAATAATAATACAAAAATTAAAAATGAAAAAAATTAAATGCAATAAAAAATGAAAAAATGAATAGCAATAAAAAAGAATGGAAAAATGAATAACAATAAAAAAAGATGATGATCAAATGAATAACAATTTTAAGAGACATCAAAAATTGAAAAATGATATGATCGATTGCGTAACTACCGAGGAGAAACATTGACAAATCGTATTTTATATTCTTTTATGTTGAATTCTTACCTTTTAAAAAAACGTAGATCTTTATTAAAATCCAAGATGAGATCACCACTCCAAGGATTAACAAAAAAAGAAATAAAGGAAGATGTACACCTATAAAAAAAATGGATGGAATTAGTTTCAAAAGAAACTAAGTAAGATTTATATTAAGCCCTTTTATTAAGCCCTTTCTTTCAAGCCCTCATTTATTATTTTATATCCCAATCGCGAGTCATATTTTGTAAAAGTCGTAACGAGCTAGACGACACCAAAGCCTGCTGTAATGGCGGCCGTCTGGCGGGGAGGTCGCGCAAGGGTACCGAGCGCTAGCATTCAGTCCCGCGAAAATCAAATTTCGCATGCTGACAATGATTTACACTTTTACAAATTAGGTTTGCAATTATAGGGATATAATACTTTCATGCAGTGAATTATGAAGATTAATACTTGCGAATTTTTGGGAAATTTAGTCGGTGGGTGTAAAATTTTTTTCATTATCTAAATAATACATTGAAAATTGAAGATGCTTGTTACGGATCTTAGACGACACTTTCAATAATCAAATGCAGTTTTGATGTTGCACTGATCCGAGAAAACGAAGTTTCCTCACAATCCTGACAGTAAGCCCTTTCTTTCAAGCCCTCATTTATTATTTTTTATGCAAATCTCGTGCCGTATTTTGTAAAAGTCGTGACGAGTTAGTCGACGCCAAAGCCTGCAGTAGTGGCGGCCTTCTCCTAAGGGGTCACGCAGGGGGACAGAGCGCTAGCGGTCAGCCCCGCGAAAATTGAACTTCGTGCACTGACAACGATTTGCACATTTCAAATTGCGTTTGAAATTCTTGTAATGTAATATAATCTTTATTGAGGTTTACATGATTTTATGGGCTTATACCCGTTACAATATTTACCAAAGTAGAATTTCTACTAGTACACGGCCTGATTTAAGTATGTGGTTATAATAATTTTATCCAGTATTTATGAAGATTAAAAAAGTACAGTCGGACAAGTTGTTTTTTCTGTTGCGTCGGCTTTTTGACTGTTCGCTTTTCGTCTGTCGGTTTTTGGACTGTCAGTTTTTTGACCTGTCGGCTTTTAGACTAGTCGGTTTTTTGTCAGCGCTCAAAAAAGCGAAACTATTTGTATCATATGGACAATGATGTAATGATCAATTACATGCATTTTTAGGGAACAATAGTTTTAGTGCATTTTTCGACAACGTACTACCATACAAAAATATCTGATTTTTTTCAGAGCTCAGAGGTATTTCATGTATAATGCATATGGGTGATTCTTCTGCAAGCGGTCTTTTGAAGCAAAATAGTACTTTTCGATGAAAGCGGGTGAAAGTTTTCTCAACGAATGTGTGGGATGCTAACCGAGCCGAAGGCGAGGGTCGCTTGCACATTCTTTGAAGAAACATTTTCGCACATGTGCCGAGCAATATTTTTGGTTACATGTGTGCGTAAAGTGCAGTTGATAATTGTGAGATTACCGCTTTACGCACACTGTAACAATAGTACTTTTCGCTACAAGTGCGTATGCGTATAGAACTTTAGACATACACACGTGTGCCGAAATACTGTTTTTGTTGCACGCCAAGCGTACCCCTGCAAGAAAAATATTTTTTTACATTTGTTTTTGCACTTTTGTCATGTAGTTTGTACCCAAATACTCCACTCTCAATCCCTAACATAGTAAAAAAAGTTACATTTGAAAGTACGTATTATTTTGCGATTAAGAATCTTGAAAGAGTTATATCATACGAAAAATTATTTGATATGTGAATTATATAGGTTTTTTGACGAGCTTTCACGTAAAAACATCAATGAAATAAAATATCTACATTAAGAATACGAAATCGAAGTTGTAAATATTTGTAAACGTTTTCTCAAAAAGTGCCGAGTTAAAATAAACTTAGAATTTCATTTAAAACTAAACTGTAGATTAAAATGTAAATTCTAGATTTATTTATATTCAACATTCAATTTTATTTTGTTCAATTATTTGAAAGTGTTTAACACTACTGTATAACACTAACTTGATCAGTTAAAGCAAATAGAGCAATTTAAACACAAACAGAAAATTCTCGTTCCATATTTTTTTAACAAAACATTTACCGACAGTCTTCCCTTTAGTTTGAGGAATGTTAGGTAAATTTTTCAAAATCATAACATTTCTGTGGTTGTAGGTAAGGGCATTATCTACAAAATAAATAAAAAATGTTTAGAATACGACCATTTCTAAAGGAGATACGCAACATTCAAAATGGGGAACAGAAGGCCCCCGAATTACACGGTTTCACCTGGGATTCAGGGGACTTCATTTTTTAATATTCCGTTTAAACTCACTTTTCAGATATAACATTTATAAGTCCCAAAACTTTACTTCCATAGCGTGAAAGTTTATGAAAAATCCTCTTCTCAAAGAATTTTTAATTAATTTTTAACCTGGTACTTTTTGAGGAAAACGTTTACAAATATTTAAAACTTCGATTTCATATTCTTAATGTCGATATTTTATTTCATTGATGTTTTTACGTGAATGTTCGTCAAAAAAACTATGAAATTCACATATAAAAGAATTTTTTTTCTGATTTTTCGTCAGAACAAACAATGTATGATATAACTCTTTCGAGATTCCGCAAAATAATACGTACTTTCAAAAGTAACTTTTTTTTCCTATGTTAGGGATTAAGAGTAGAGTATTTGGGTATAAACTACATGATAAAAGTGCAAAAACAGTGTAGAAAAATATGTTTCTTATAGGGGTATGCTTGGCGTGAAATGCCCCATATACATACGTACATAGCATGTTGTGTAATTTCTTAAATGTCATTTTAATAATTTATTCCAAATTTTGTAAAATACCATTTTTGAAAGGAATTTTTAATTCTTGAAATATACATTTTAAATCAATTGAAGGTAATTGTTGCAACTTATTTAGACGATTTTAACGTAAAAAGAAATTTAAACGTGTTTTCTTTACTTATATTTACCCGAATCACTAATATCAGCTACAGAAATGATTAGATACATATATAGATAATAAGTTTTCTAAATTAGTACAAAAGAATAAACAATTTTTAAAAGTTAGAAAAATATCTCCAAAATGTTTTTACTTCTTCTTTATCAGCAAAAAAACCGAAAATAATCTGTAATAATACTTTTTACCGCTACAAAATGCTGACCTATGTTATGCAAAATGATTTGTCACTATAATGCAATTATTCTATTTCCAGTACTTTAATTGTTATGACTATTAAATCTTTTTAACAAAGCATTAACAAATGCTTAGAAATAATTGAAATTAACAAACACCACGACAACGACTTTATGAGTGTAATAATAAAAAGATAATACATTTTCTAAATTAGTAGTGATCGAGGTAAAAATGTTTGATAAAGTTTATATAAAATTTCTATAAAATATTTATGCAGCGTTCATAAAGAATTTATTCTATAAACATTTTATAAAGTTTGTATATGAATCCACAAATTTGATACAATTTCGCTAAAATCCTATCTGCAGATAAGTAACATATTCTTTTAAATTCGTATAAAATTTGTAGACCCACATTAAAATATTATAAAAATGTTATAAAATGGTTATAGAATTATTTTTGTAATAAACTAAACTTTATCAAACATTTGTAATGAATAAATCCTTATCTTTAGCTAGGAAAATATTGCCACAACGTTATTACTTCTTCTATATCCGCAAAAAAATCATATTAATATGTAATAATACATTAGTCGATACTAATTTATTATTAGTCGATACATTAGTCGATTTGCACTTGAATTGTTGTTCATGAAGTTTTAAAAAAAGTGCTTAAAAATCATGAAAATTAAAAAACACTACGACATTAGAAAAATAATAATAAGAAAATAAAACATTTTCTAAATTAGTAGTAAAAATAAATAATTTTCTATACACATAGGAAAATATTGTCAAAATGCTTTTACTCATCCTTAATCAGCAAAAAATCAAATTAAATAAATTCCCGCGGGCAGCAGTTTATCAGCGGCATTACTACAAACACGTGAAAAAGATCGTATTAGCCAAGTGGATAATAGTATAATCGCATTAGTGACAAATCATTTTGAATAACAGTAGTTACCATTTTGTCGGCAAAAAATATTATTACATATTACTTTGATTTTTTGCGGATAAAAAAGAAGCACTTTTGAAAGTTCTTTATTCATTACTACTAATTTAGAATTGTTATCTAACAATTTCTGTAATTGATAATAATGATTCGCGTAAATGGAAGTAAAGAAAACGCGTTTAAATTTCATTTTGGGCCATATTCGCCTGCATAAGTTACAACAAATGCCTTCAGTTAAGTTACAGAGTATATTTCAAGAATTTAAAATTCATTTAAAAAATTAAATTTTGAAAATAAGGAAGAAAGAATTATTTTTAATAAATTACAATGTATGTATAATAATGAACAAAAAAGGATAAAAGAGCATCTGCGAGTACGCGAACTCGAAAAGTTTTGCGTGACAGTCAAATGCTTTAATTAAAGCGTAAATGGAAGTAATGGAACGTAAATGGAAATATACTCTATAACTCAACAGAAGGCATTTGTTGTAACTTATTCAGGCGAATATGACGCAAAATGAAATTTAAACGCGTTTTCTTTACTTCCATTTACGCTTTAATTAAAGCGTTTGACTGTCACGCAAAACTTTTCGAGTTCGCGTACTCGCAGATGCTCTTTTATCCTTTTTTTTTCATTCTTATACATACATTGTGATTTATTAAAAATAATTATTTCTTCCTTATTTTCAAAATTTAATTTTTGCCCGATCACTGGGCGACCCTCCATAAAAAAAATAACAAAAAAATCATTAATTGAGGTCGCATTAACCCATTAATACATAAAATTTTGTAACAATTTAGCAAAGTATCGCAAATTTCTTCCACATCGGAGAAACTTCGAATGGTCTTATCTAATCTTCTCTAACAAAATTTGTGGATCATTAATATTTAAGTCTTTCACGTTTTTTAAAAATTCCGGTTTTATAAAGTTGGAAGCTATTAATCGAAATAATTTTACACTTCGCGGATGAAGTTCGTGTATGCGAACTTTTTCAGACTGAAAATTATCGTTGAATTTATTGAAGAATTTCAAAAGGAAAATTATTAATTTAGAAAAAGTGTTATCTTTTTATTATTATTGTTGTAATGTCGTTGTGGTATTTTCTAATTTTAATTATTTTTAAGAATTTTTTGAACAATTCAATTATTGGCCAATAGATATACGTATATGGGCAAATCCACGAAACTTTTAACCTTCGTGGTACAGGACTTGCGCTTTGAAAATCTACGATTTTTACTTTTATTATAATTGCATTTCAGTTTAAGTATATAAGGTTGTTTATGTTCTTTAATATGAATATAAATATTAGGCCACATAGTGCGTATTCTGTTTGTATTACGCATTTATAAACACGAAAATGCCGAAATCGTAATTGACACTCTTAGAAATTTGTGTGTTCTTATCAATACCACATTTGCGGCCCGCAATATTTCGCTTCAATTTCACGTGTAATCTCTAGCTAAATGGTTGGTTAAACATAAAATTCACATGCCATAAGTGTGCCATACGTAAACAAAAAGTTACATCGAGTTAATTACGTGACACTACTTTTTCGAAAATTGAGAGCTGTCCCAAATTTCAACTTTGATTTGGATACTACATTCATTAATAAAGAATTTCGGCTATTATTAATGAATGTGCTCCTAATATTAACCGAGCAGTAGCACCTGAAATCTATAGAATCAAAACGTGACTGTTTCAAAATAAGGACATTTTTATATGGCACATCTATACTTCTATTGGAATTGCTTTCATGTATGGCGTGATCACTGTATTTTAACATATATTATCCCAATCTACACGGGCCGCATGAAATTTTTATTAAAAAATTGTTATATTCAGTTTCCAGTCCACGAATTTCCCCACCAAGTATTGGTTTCCAAATACAAACGTTGTTCATATAATTGGATTTTCATATAAATTGATATCTAGAGGTTTTCGGGGTCGCTGATCATGAATCTAATTTTATAAAAATTAGATTTAATAGTTATAACATTTAAAGTACTGGAAATAGAATAATTGCATTATAGTGACAAATCATTTTGCATAACATAGGTCAGCATTTTGTAGCGGTAAAAAGTATTATTACCGATTATTTTGGGTTTTTTTGCTGATAAAGAAGAAGTAAAAACATTTTGGAGATATTTTTCTAACTTTAGATAGATAGATAGATAGATATTTATTAACCCATATTCGAATAATATTCCTGAGGGTATAGTACACATAATACATAATACATAATAAATTTACTGACAGAAGAAAAAAGAAAAAAAAAATGTTAAATAGCGCTCATGCTTAATAGATATGTACCTTAACAGACGCAAAAAAACGCAATAAACGCAATAAACGCAATACACGCAATAAACGCAATAAACGCAATAAACGCAGTAAACGCAATAAACGGCATGCCGTAAGGCTAATACTCAAGAATAAATTTCCTCCTCACAAAACACGCTTTTACAAAAAGGAAAAGGGCTCTCAGAGCGGTCAGATCGACAGTTGTAAGCAGATAGGCCATTATATTACTAGGCGAACGGTTCTGAGCTCTGAAATCTCTTCGCAAGCCTTCCCACGCAGGTCGAGAGATAGGACAGTCACTCAGTATGTGGGTGAGAGTTTCTCTCTCGCCCATATTACAAGCTTCACATAGTGCCAAAGGATTGTAGGTATACCACGAATTTCCGATACACAGCGACCGCGAAAAATCCGTGGCAGTTCGTAGCTGCACTTTTAGGCGAAGATAAGAAATCTGGCAACGAGTTGGATATAGACTGGCAAGACCGTCGGAAAACTTTCTATAAATAGGCATCTGAATCGACTCGGAGGAGTAGTAACGACGGAGGTCCTTGTATCGTAGATCCGTGGCATAACTCTCACACACTGTTTTTACACGAGACGTCCAATTCTCAACCGTAAAATCAAGCCACAAATCATCGAAGCATGAGGCGCTGAGAACGCGTTTCAGTTGACCAACCCAGTTTAAAGCTGGGTGACCCAATCCTCCGACACACAACTCGAACAGCCTAAGAAGGCCTTTACGCTGTAAACTAGAAGTTGGCTGACGTAGTATTCTTATAACTAAGAGTAACGCTCTCTTGACAATTTCGACCGCAATGGGGTATAAACCCAGTTCGAGACGCAGAAGATATGCAGGTGTTGTACGAGGCAATTTAAGCCATTTTTTAAAAAAGTCGATTTGTGCAGATTCAAGTCGGTCAAGGTGATTGAGGGCCCAGCAGGGGGAAGCATACAAAAGAGTGGATACAATTGAGGCCGAGTATAATTTTAGAGCTGCGTCCCATGAGTCTCCTTTAACTGAAGCCATTATGGCGAGGACAGATGCTGTGGCTTGACGAGTCCTGGCGATCGCAGCTTCAGTGGCCTTCAACCCATTCGCCGAAGACGAGACGATAGTTCCCAAATAGGGGTACGATGCCACAACCTCAATTTGCTGATCCAAATAAGAAAAACTTCTAGAAGCGGAGTCCAGAGAGCCACCTCTTCTGAAAACAACTATTTTAGTTTTTAAGATATTTACGAATAAATCATTTATTTCGCAGTATGAAGCTAGAGCAGCTAGCTTAGCTCTTAGATCAGCTGGAGAGAAAGCAAATATCGCCAAGTCGTCAGCATAAAGGAGCATCATGAGGTCATGCAGCAGAGTGTAGTCAACGCCTCTAAGGCCCTTGCCTCTGAAAAATGTGACTATGTCGGCTAAATATATAAGGAAAAGTAATGGGCTCATAATCTCGCCCTGCAAGGCCCCCTCTGTAACTCTGACTTGATCAGTTGAACCCTCAGGGCAAACTATTGAGGTTTTCGCGGAACTATAAATAGCCTTAAGCACCCGCACCATCTTTGCGCTTATTCCAATGTCAATTAGTTTTAGCCACAGTTTTTCATGTGGAATAGAATCGAAAGCCCTGCGGAAGTCTACAAAAAGAACATAGCATTTGGATCCTTTATTCCTCAGAATTATTTGGACCGTCGCCAATAGAGTAAAAATGTTATCTTCCGCAGAGCGTCCTTTTCTAAAACCAGATTGCTCCTCCGGTAGTAAGTCCCAACGGTGAAGCCAGCCCTCCAATCTCGCCTCGAGTACCTGCATGAAGAGCTTCGTAAGCGCATTGGTTATCGCAATTCCTCTGTAATTCGTAGGCATGGAGCGATCTCCTTTTTTGAAGAGCATGATGAGACTAGACTGCATCCACCCCTCCGGGGGCATTTCGGAGTCGAAAATCATGTTAAATAGGTCGAGGACAAAATCAAACCAATCGTTTGACAGCAACTTTAAAATTTCAGCAGGAATTCCGTCGGGTCCTACTGCTTTACCCGTTTTTAATCTCCTCATGCTCTTCATTAATTCCTGAGCCGAGATGGGAGGGTCCAGAAATTCGTCCTGCACCCCACAAAAAGTTAGAACGGACAGTGGTCTCTGGGGATAGAGGAGCGCTAAGTGATCCAACCACGTCCCGAGAGCAACAGCCGATCCAGCAGATGGAGACGTCCTGTGCCTACGAACCGTATCCCAGAATCCCCTCGCGTCCCTCACCTCCGCAAAGGCATCCGCCACCCTCAAAGCATATGCCTTCTTAGCTGAGACGGTAACTTGCCTGAAATTCTTTTTCGCTTGCAAGTAAGCAGCTTCGTGGAACAGGGTGTAGTTATTTTTACGTAGCACAGAGAGGGCTCGATTTAAGTCTTTTCGGGCTGCCCTACAATTCGCGTCGAACCAACGAGAATCAACCCTTTTTACGGTTTTACCGGGCCTATTATTTTCAGTTGTCTTAATTAGACCCTCTTGTTTCATTAGACTAACTAAACCCGAGCAAAATTTAGAAAAAGAGGGGTTTTGCGTTTCGGTATCAGTATACAAATCATACGGATTTAGTTCGCGCATACGGTTGGCTAAGCGTAATGAACCCTCGTTCGACCACGTGATTTTTGACCTCTTACATGGGTTTGTTCGCAAATGTGTAACCAGATCACTGGAGAATGTTAATGACAGGACGACCGTAGCAGGCAGATGATCCGAGCCACCAGCCTCTGAGCCAATAAAAAAGTCTTTAATAAAATGTGTGTGATTTGCGGATACCCAGATCAGATCCACAATGCTTCGGCCTCTGGCATCTATGTAAGTAAAACGTGCAGGCGAATCACCAAGTGAACGTCCATTCAACAAGACATAATTGTTCCCAAACATAAAATTATATAGCATTTTACCTCGAGCATTACATCTAGAGTCTAAGGAATATCTTAATGCCGATAATTGAGTATTATAAAATAAATAAGTATCGTCATTTTCAAGGTTTAGTGTGCCCGTCCATGCATTAAAGTCACCCCCAAGTAGGATTAAACAATCGGGAAATTTAATTGAAATTGAGTCCAGAACTGATTGTAATTTTTGAAGCTGAGAAGACAAGTCAGTTTGAGGAGAAAAGTAAATCGAACCTTGCACTATAGGAATCGGGTAAGTCCTGACCAGTGTAAAAATCCACTTAGGGGAGACCTCAATCACTTCGGGGGATCCCACTGATGGTAGTATCGAGACTAGACCCCCGCTGAACCTTCCTGATGAGCCCTCACGTGTTGCTGGTACGACGAAGGTTTTTGTGTCCTCATGATGAAAAGGCGATGTGTAAGCTGTGAGCCATGTTTCACAGAAGTTCCAAATGGAGTTAGGCGGGAGAGTATTCGCCATGACCAGATTGTGGGGACCACGAATGTTCCAAAAAGACAAATGTATATCAGTCTGAGATTGTGTTGGAATCTGAAAGCGATTTGGTACTGCAGATCTAAGCGGCTTAAGCCGATGGTTTATTCGATGCCGAGTAGCTAAGCAGCCCCTGGAATTGACGTACGGGACTGCTACTGAACGTTTTTTAGTGTGTCCATCAAAGCAGAACAGATTGAAGTTGAGGCGATAGGTTGAGTCAATGCTTCTTGTGGTGCTTTTTCAAATTGTCCTGCACTCTCCGACCAGATAAAACACTCGTCCTCCACTACGACCTTTCTGAAACTTCTCACCACCTTTTTATTTTCCGCTTTAGCGCGCCTGACCAAGTCCCTGGCAAGAAAGTCAATATTCTGCTCTTTCACAGTAAGGTCTGGGTCGATATAAATATTTCTTCCGGCCAGAATTCTCTTCTTGTTCACCATGATGGAGGTTTTTGCTCGAGAAGTCAGCAATTCCACCAGGACAGTAGGAGGCTCTTTTCGCATAAGATAGGCAGTATCCACAACACCCGTCATTTGAAATTCTTACAATAGAAAATTCTCAACCTGCGCTGTGACATCGCCTTGAATTTTTAGACCCCTTATTTTTATATTTTTTTTTCGAAGCAGTTTGTTAGTTTTCTCTAACTCAGCTGACAAACAGGTGATTTGTTTGTCCTTATCTTGCAATTGGCTCTTCAAATTGGCAATTTCCTGAGTGACGTCTGTTTTTAGTGAGGCCATGGCACACATATTCTCCTCGTGCGCCGCATCTATTTTTTCAGCTAAGGCGGCCACGATAGAATCCTTAAGCGCTATCAGTTGGGCATCCATTTCAGGGTTCTGAACAACCACTTCCTGCTCAATAGTCAAGTTCGCAAGCTTGCTGGGTGCTAGCTGCAGTTTTAGCTTTTTCGTTTTGTCCTGAGACGGAGAAAGCAACTCCTGCGATTCGGGCGAACGTTGACGCTTACTGTCGAAGTAGTCCGTGATCGACGAAGTACTGTTGTCCCTATAAGTGAGCCATCTTTTCGCGGCAGGGGGGCGACCAAGTGAAGTAGTTCTTGATTGCTTCGAACCTAATAGCTGCTCCTCCTGTAATCCAGTCGCACGTACAGGTGTGGACTCCAAGGGAAGGGTGGGTTGATCGGACTCCTCCCTCTGCATGTGCGTGATAAGCTGAAAAATTTTCGCCCCACACCTTTACCACTGCCCGATATCACTGGTTGACGGCAACACGTGACGTCGTATCAAACTGAGATTCACAAAACATAAAATCCTCCAAGAAACTTTCACTTCAACATAAAGTTCTCACAGTCTATATAAAAGATGTATATGACTTGACTTTATAATAAAGCTATCAGATGTTCACAAACACACAAGTTGACATAAATAACAGTTTGTTTCACTCTCCAACAGAAATAATGTCATTAAATTAGGCTGCGATCTTCCATCAAGTGACCGAGAATAGCATAAAAGCACTGACATAACACAACACAGATTTTCACTTAAAAAAGCTGTTTAAACGCACTCGACACTTGCATAATCTAGTAAAATATTATAAGCTTGCTAATAATTACTGCAATAAATAGTTCAAAAAGTCGCACGTTTCGCGTATCAAGGTCGGCTAATTAAATGTCATAAAATATGTTAACATCATCTAACGTTGGAATAAATATATCACGATTTTAAATTTTTACAAATCATTGCGTTGTTGAACAAATTTAATATTAATACATCCGAATTAATAAAATAAAACACTTTCCAAATTATTTATGTTTCGTCGCCGTAAATTATGAGTATTTATGAATATAAATACTTCGAAATTCTATTAGCATTTAAATCAATAAGATTACCTTTTCCATATTTTTCTAACTTTTAAAAATTGTTTATTCTTTTGTACTAATTTAGAAAACTTATTATCTATATATGTATCTAATCATTTCTGTAGCTGATATTAGTGATTCGCGTAAATATAAGTAAAGAAAACACGTTTAAATTTCTTTTTACGTTAAAATCGTCTAAATAAGTTGCAACAATTACCTTCAATTGATTTAAAATGTATATTTCAAGAATTAAAAATTCCTTTCAAAAATTGTATTTTAAAAAATTTGGAATAAATTATTAAAATGACATTTAAGAAATTACATTACACATGCGTAATAATAATTAAAAAAAAATAATAATAATAAAAAAAAAAGTTAAGAAAGCATCTGCGAGTACGCGAACTCTAAAAAGTATACGCGGCGAACGAACGCTTTAACCACTCGACCATTGCGCAGTCTTCCTCGAAAAATATCGCAAACTGCTGATAAAGTTCTACCCTCAGTAATTCATTTGAAATATTAACGCGTATGGATTGTAGATTTTCCGCCGGCGCTCGCCTGTATCCCCAGCTAGAGATCCTTACGAAAGGGTCTCTATCCCCAGCATGTCTCGGCGCAATCTGGCAACGCTGGGAAGCGCCCGTCGAACCCGTCGAACTGACCTATACAAACTCACGCTCACGTACGCTCACACAGACGCACCCACACTTGTCTACAATTATAGTTCGCGAAGCGCCGTCAGAGAGCGTACTAGAACAGCCCTTTAAAATTTTGGGAGGTCGCCTCAGTCGATTCTGACTTCCGGAAACATTTGAGAGCACTCTTAAGCAAAAACGCGTGCACTAATTTCAATTACTTTTTTTTCTAATGAAGATAAAGGATGTTCGCACATGGGACAGTAACAAGCTAAGCTGAAAAGTATATGCAACGCATGAAAAAAAATCATTAAAATGGACCATGTTTGACAGGTCGTAAAAAATTGGATTTATTTAATTACAGAGGAATAATAGTGCATTCATTTCGATTCCCCACATTGCAATAGTGTTGCGGCATCTTTTGCATTTTTTCCTCGTAAAAAACCGGAAAATTGAAGCCACGAGTTGGTGGCGAAAATGCGAGGCGGAATTGACAGTATAATTCGATACGGCATTTGTCGAAGCAAACTTTGGACGCAAGGAACAGGTGATATACGCGAGGAAAGGAACGTCAGCGAACGCAATGTCTAACAGCAAAGCTTCTCCGCTCCGGCCGGGAGAATGGACAGCAGCGAACAAGAAATATCAAACAAATGACGATACGACAAATCGGCGAAAAATCATCATATATTGGTATTAAAAGTTGTCATTCGAATATTATAAAATAGTACATTGCGATACGAGTGCGTAAATTACCTGCTCACGCATGAGTATCGCATACTATTTTTTGTGACGAGTTTCGTGAAGTTCGGTTCATTAATAGTAGATTTTGTAATTTGGAGCGTAAAGTTCGGAGATAACTTACCTTAAAACAAGAAATGTGCTATTATGCGGACGGGCGGGAGGTATCGGGGATTTGGGTGTAGTGCCCCCCCCCCCCCATTGGGAAACAAACTACCTTCAATCCATGGTTCTCTCCTTATAGTTACGAAGAAAGTGATTATTTTTCTATTTTGCAAGGGTTTATTCAGTTTGTTTATATTGTTATTGAAAACATATTATTTTCGAACGTGTATTCTGAGAACAATGTTTGTAAATGTTGAATACGAGAGAAATATTTAAATTATATTAAAATAGAATAGTAGGCAAAATAGAAGACTACTACGTGCTTGCGCGCCTATCCTTGCGTTTAACGTTCGCTACGACAAATGGCGTATCGAATCAAACTGTCAATTCCGCCTCGCATTTTCGCCACCAACTTGTGGCTTCAATTTTCCGGGTTTTGACGAGAAAAAAATGCAAAAGTTGCAGCAACACTATTGGAATGAGTTGACATCGAAATGGATGCAATATTATTCATCTGCAACTACATAAATCCAATTTTTGATAATCTGTCAAACATGGTTTATTTTAATGATTTTTTTTCATGCTTTGCATACACTTTTCAGCTTAGGTTGTTACTTTCCCACGTGCGAGCATCCCTTGGCTTCATTGGAAAAAAACTAATTGAAATTAGTGCAGCATTTTTTCATAAGTTGGTGGCCAAATTGCTTCCGGCTTGAGGGTTCCAAACCGGCCATTAGGTGGCGGCATATCCGAGGTACGGAGCACTCTTAACGTCATATCCAAAATTAAACTAATTGAATGCATGACTACAAACTGTACGAATTCAGTACGCGTTTCGACACAGGACTAAACTAACCTTATTATTAGCGCATCTTAGCGCGATCGAACGTAGAATATGTCTAAGGAAATTCCGTTTATTAGGGCGCATGGGCCAACGAAAATGCAATGGTACTACAGAATTTAGAGGCAAACTTCGTATTATTCAATCGGAGAACGTCGTCACGCTTTATCGCAAAACACAAGAAAAAAATTAAATACTGGGGGCGAACCTAACGCAATCAAAATTAACTAAATAAGTAAGCGGGTTCACGTGAATCAAAATTACTTACATTCTTTGCGCGAGTTAATTTAAAATTGAAATCACGTTTGCGATTTCACAATATCGATGTTAACCGCATGATTTAGCGCAAACTGAACTAAATTTTCTGAAACTCTATACGAGCATGTATTCATGCAATACGAACGTAGTTGGTTTACGTGCGGGGGTAATTGCAACCTACAATAATAAAACGCAATTGAGTAGCATACGCGAAAAAGAACATTTTTCAGCAACGTCCTGCTTTACCTGGAATTTGACCGTTCTTGAGCAAAAATACGAAGATAATTAGTATAAAATCGTACTATGTAGTTGTTACAAATTTTACCGTATCGACTACTAAGCACAACAGTTACCAAAGGAAGAAACGCAATATCACTACTAAGAGCAGTATCAACGAGAGTAATGACTGCATGTCGTAAAAGAAAAAGAATGATCAATTAGTAATAATTGAACGCAATGGACTGACACGAGTCGCTAACGAAAATTGAAAATCATTGGCACACTGTTCGTGACCGTATCAGGCAATTAAAAAGCGATTAATGCTCACTCTAAACGCAAACGTACTTATGCATTTAAATTTGCTTATGTACTAAAAAAAAAGGAAACTTAATTTCAACTCTGCCTCTATGCATTTCTAAGGCAACGCAAATTTCAACGCTAGGTTTATGCAAAATCAATTATTATTTTCGGTATAATCCTTCGAAAATCGGGGTACCAGTGCAGCACGGGACTGTAGTATACGGGGCCGTAGACCTGAACGTCGTTCGACGATGTTGGGGTAAGGGGCGCCCGCAGCATTGACTTCCTAAGCGTGCAACCTGGGCGCCTGAGAATTAAATGCGGTTCACCTGTCTCCGGCGCGCCGCGGCGGTCTTATCGCTATTTGTGCCTCGCGGCGACGCGGCAATGGTTGCACACCAAGCGAATTCCGAATCGTTAGCTTCGACTGAGAGCCGGAAAGGTCCTCATTCATAGGGGTCGAAGCGGTTTGGTTGTTCCGTGAATGACTCAATGAACCGGAAGCATGATGGGGTTTCAGATCCTTAACATGAGTCCTAGGGTTTCGACGACTATACGGGTTGTCGAGCTCGAAAACGACCGGAGAGATTACTCGAACTATACCTTGTGGGCCACTGAATTTAGGCGCCACTTTGGCCGCAAAATTATGGACTCCCCACAGCAGGAATCGTACGCGACGCGAAACGGTTATAATACCCGGTTTGAAGCATTGCGGCGTGCTCAGGGTAACCTTCTCATCCGATCACGCCAGAACACAGGGTCCTTCGGTAACGAACGCGGAGAAGGTGAAACGTCAGTACGCAAATTCCTACACGCTACAGGGTTGCGACCATAATTCAGAAACGCTAGGGTCATGTGGGTGGAAGACTGGACAGCCGTATTCAGCGTGAACGGGAATTCCTCGAGATGCGCATCCCACTCGCGGTTATCATGTGAAACGAATATATACATCATTGTTTTGAGGGTTCTATTAACCCTCTCGACTGGGTTCGCCTGTGCATGGTAGGGAGATTACGGGCGAGAAAAATACATAATTGACTCAAATGTGACTGTACGTGCGAATTATCATAATGTTTCGCATTATTCGATAAGAAATACTTCGGACAACCCCATCGGTTGACCACTAGCCTATCGAATTATTGCCGATCCAGTGGCAGAGCGGAGAGGTTTAATTTCTATTTATTTCGTGAACATATCTTGAAAGACAACTATAAATTGCTTTTGACGAATGACTTCCGGTTAACAGTAGATTCTGTGATAAATTCTAAGAACATTTTTCCGTTGAAAAAAATTTGTGCGATGTATAGTTTTAAAATTATTTAGCATTAAAGTCAGCCAATAGGAACAGGAGTTGCTTGATTGTCGATACTCAAGACGAGCGGTGCGGAATCGACGAGAGCTATACTCAGATCGAGTGATACGGATGACCGACGACAGCGATACTCAAGTGACCCTGGTATCGGACGGACCTCGTCGAAAGCGACACTTAAGACGAGCGGTGCGAAATCGACTCCTAGAGCAATAAACTCATGGAGTCCAGGAGGTGACGGCTCTCACCAAGAGCGAGTAGGTAACAAGAGAGAGCTTCCTAGAAGGGCGATACCCAAGTAAATGCTCCAGGCTAGTCGTCCGAAGGAAAACGGACGAATGCTCCCTTCTGCTTGATTACGGCTCGATTTATACTGAAAACGCAGATCCTTGCCCCACTCCAGCGAGGTGCGCGTAATAGGTCTGCTCGTGACATCCGCTGAGGCAATAGGCGGCGTGAGCAACATCCGTTGCGAGCGTGCTGGTTCATCCGCTGGAATTATACGTGGCGTGTCGGTAGACTGGGCGCGAAATATAAAAATAGACCGCGTATCGTATATTCATCCGATGGGAATAGAAACTTCCGTTTCATCCTCCTCTTACTTTCGGAGAAAGATGAAAGTAAAAAAAAAAACGGACCTTCTTAGGAAAAACAATGGAATTTACGGAGATGCACTAGAGTTATGAGCGTTAAAGCGATGAACCTTATAGGGAACACAGAATTTCTCCCGAACCGTAACAATTTCTATACGCGAACAAATGACGAACCGTCTACGGTATAATAACAATAACGTGTGTCCAGATCCTTAACAGTATTTTAAGTAGTAGTTTATGCGGACGCGAACAAACCAAAGAAAATGTACCCGTGGTAGAGAGTCTTGATGTAAGCAAAAAAGAACGCACAGCGCCATTAAGACATCCTAACTTTTCAAAGACTTGCCTCATATGTCCGGGTTTAGGTTAGAGTAGGTCAATGACAAACAACCAGTTAATATTAGATGAAATATATTTTCAAAACAACAATATAATTCTAATTCGGGAGAATAAATATAGTTTGCAAGAAGATAAGAAAGGTATGGGGATGGTTTTTGTGTGTGTGTGTGTGTGTGTGTGTGTGTGTGTGTGTGTGTGTGTGTGTGTGTGTGTGTGTGTGTGCGTGTGTGTGTGTGCGTGCGTGTGTGTGTACGTGCGTGTGCGTGTGCGTGTGTGTGTGTGTGTGTGTGTGTGCGCGTGCGCGTGCGCGTGAGCGTGTGCGTGTGCGTGTGCGCGTGTGTGTGTGTGTGTGTGTGCGTGTGCGTGTGCGTGTGCGTGTGCGTGTGCGTGTGCGTGCGTGCGTGCGTGTGTGTGTGTGTGTGTGTGTGTGTGTGTGTGTGTGTGTGTGTGTGTGTGTGTGTGTGTGTGTGTGTGTGGTGTGTGTGTGTGTGTGTGTGTGTGTGTGTGTGTGTGTGTGTGTGTGTGTGTGTGTGTGTGTGTGTGTGTGTGTGTGTGTGTGTGTTCGTGCGTGCGTGCGTGCGTGCGTGCGTGCGTGTGTGGCCGCAAGCCCAAATTTCTTCAGTGTAATTATCGGGTTCAATTAAACAAATGACTTTGGAATAAATTATGCAAGATTTACTCTGTCTTTCCATTTCGGACAAATGAAAGCCCGGTTCGAATGATAATGAACTTTTGAGTGATCATTTGAAAAAATATATTATTTTGGAGAGTTGACGCAGTTTTAGCAATAATGAATCACATGCCAGACTCGGTTACTTCTTCGTCAGATATCTTTAACTGCTTGTTTATACCCGAAGTATAAGATCAGTGACGTGGACTGTCTCATCATCCGGCGATTTTTCTCTTTCAGTCGATCTTCAATAGCAGGAAGTATGACAGAAAGGCGAAAGGTCCATGTGGTAGAGCTAAGGTTCAACCAATATCAGGACCTAGTAGGTCGGAGACCTATGAGTTCCAATTATACTCTTATTTATAAAACCCATCTGTAACAACTCTTGCGAGAACAATATTTGGTATTCTTGACTCTGACATTGAAAGTACCTTAACTATCCAATTCAGTATCGATTTCGGAAGAGCGAAGAGTGTTTTTTTAGGGTACAGGACGTTTTAGCGCCGCCGTTTTGGCACCGCTGTTTTGGCACCGCTGTTTTGGCGACGCCGTTTTGGCGCCAGGGACGTTTTGGCGTCAAACATTATTAACGGTGATCTTTTTGGTGCGAGGACATTTTAGTGCAAAATATTAACCTGTAACCAGTCGCAATTTTATGGCCAACTCGCATCGTGTTCCCGGGAGGGGGTCAAGAATCATAAAAATCATAGGACAGGTGTTGGAAAGATTCGACGATACTCGCTAATCCCTGGTGTAAAGAATGCAAGGTCAAACATTCCGAGTTGTATCTGCCACATAAATTCCCAAGTGCTCGGCTCGCATTATGTTCACAGTAAATGTGTGGGTGGGGGGGCCTGCGGCCCTCCACACCCCCCGCTAAAAAAAAATTAACCCACGTAGACCGCATAGTGCTCGGACCTCATTATTTCCCGGTAAATATACACTCCGAATTTAATAATGAAAAGATCAAAGAAAATTTCACCATAATTACAGCAATACAAAAAATTTCGTCACAGTAATCCTAGTTAGTTGAAAGAGGAAATGGCGCCAAAACACTACCTGCCAAAACGGCGAGCACCAAAACGGTGAGCGCCAAAACGGCGAGCGCCAAAACGGCGAGTGCCAAAACGGCGATGCTAAAACGGCGGAGCCAAAACGGTGGTGCCAAAACGGTGGACCCAAAACGTCCTGCTCCCGTTTTTTTTATAGTCTGAGTTGAACACTCTCCAGGGGTTCAATATATCGTAAATTATACCGGCGAAGAGAAAAGAAGAGTCGATGTGGACAGAGAGGCAAATAGCGCGATCATAGAGCGCCATGAATCAACTCGTGCCGGTCGTAAGATACAAAGAACAGAACCAGAGGCACTCTTAGCCCTTACCTCGCAGCATCCGCTGCAATATAACCAAGTGCAAAAGAGAATAACGTAACACCGAGATATCTAAACTTGAAACCGTTTCCACCAGCTTGCCTTTGTATTTGTACTGAATCAGCCACGCTAGTTCTCGCGAAACAATTAAAAACATTTTTTTACTTTCCCATATGGACTTATAACCTATTTTCATCATTATAATTGGTACGCTGGAATCAGATCCAGGCCCCTGCACCAATGATCCCTAAAGCGGGATGCACTATCAGGTATAAATATACTTGATAGCGGACTGAGAATCTCCCACTGAAGTACACCTTCGGTTACATTAACCGAATTCGATGGACTATCGCGGCTCAGCATGAAAGCACTAGCGCATAATGCCATTTCAGAATTCTGATTAATTTGGGACTAATTCAAAATGTGCATAATTTATTCCAAAGTCATTTGTGGAGGTACATAATCGAATGCTCCTTGGAAGTCTATGAATAACGCGTACAATTTGCGTACAATTTGACATTCTTAACATAATTTGGGCTGCTGCGAATAAAGTAAGAATATTATCCACAGTGCCGCCTCCTCGCAAAACCCTGATTGTTCTTTACTTTGTTAAATTTTTGTTCTTTGGTTGTTTTGAATTTGCTTAAGGATTATTAAACCCTAAAAAACATTTCTATGAAAATAAAGTCATAATATTCTTTTCACCAAAAAACAACTTCATGGTAAATTTGTTATCAAAAATCAATTATTATCATGAACACATCCGCGTTTCTTGTCCAAAAAGGACTTTCAAAAAAAAATAGCAGAAATAAGTTAAATCCCCTCCTCAAAAACCATTTTTATGTAAACAAATTCGCAAGGTTGTTATTACCCAAAATATATTACTATTCTATTACAAGTTTTAAATAACCTTAACAAAATATTTTCAATCAAAAATATGAAATTTAGAAATTTCGGTCATTATTTATCAAATCAGAATTCTCAGAAATAAGAAACAAAATTTAATATATTATATAATGAAACGACTTTTTAATACTTATAAAGATTTTTTCAAGTTTGCAGATTAAAAATTGTTAAGAACTCCAAACCAACATATAGTTAGATTAATTGGAAAGTTTAACGGAATTATGAGTAACACACAAAAAAGGGATAATTCCATTAAGTTCTATCGTTACCTTTATTCGCATCAGATTGGGATTCGTTAACAGTATTGCAACAACTAGCGCAAAATATGCAAACGAATATTGCTACGAGCAGGGAATTATTTGCATTAAGGCAAGTTTCTCACAGCTCAGCTCAGGATATTTTTGAGATTAGGAAGGATCTACATGATTGTCATCCGCTGTCAAAAACAATACAGCAGCTTGCAAAATCATGGTGACTTGTCTTGACCAAATGTCAAACGCTCATGCCTATTCTGCTCCCACCCCTGAGTTCATTCTCACCGGGGTCCCATTACAGACCACTATTTCCTGAGTGAGATTGTGACTCGCATTCTATAACACCTCTAACTGGATGCATTATTTTCAGCAGATATCGTGCTTATTCGTCGCGTCTATAATCCGATGTGTTACTTTTCGCTAATAGTGTCATTAAATTGTGACATTCGAAATTTTGTCATTAATGCGAAGCGTAAAGTGAGAAAAGCACATGCATCTAAAGCGAGATTTTGCCTAATTATACTTACACTTTATTTAACAAATCGAAAAGTGCAGCTAAGCTAGTTGGATTCGAACGCGACTGGATAAGAAACGGCAGAATTTTTGTTCGTAAAAATGGTTCGCAATCTGAAATACCAAATAATACGGAAAGCGATCTTGCACGTATCGCATGACTTTAAACAAATGTATCCTCCAACTCTGCACATTCCGCTACATTAACATTGCATTTGAATGACTCTATTAAAATATCGCACGTCAACATAAATTCACTGCGGGCCGATCTAAACGAAGTTGAATTTGAACTAAAAAAATATTCGCCGCATATATTTGGGATTGCCAAATCATGGCTTACCCCTCTTATACCGTCTTCTTCCGTCAATATTAAAAACTACAATTTGATACGTCACGATCGTGGAGTTATGGATCACTCAAATCACCGATTTATCCAAGAAGCCTTGCGTGTTATTTGCACTCGATCAATCAGTAAATACTACTATTGATAATCCAAAGTCAATGTTTCTCGATATTAAACCACCTGACTCGTCAAGACTATTAGTAGTTAATCTTTATCGACGTCCACAAGGTCATCTTCTCTCTGATTTTTGTACCAAATTTTCGTAATATCATACAGTATACAAAAACGTTGTTATTAAGGGCGATTTAAATGAAAATCTGCTTGCCGATACTTTTGATTCCAACGGCGTTAAGAACTTTATCTCGAAAATGTCCCGTTAATCCTAGTCAAACATAATATTACAGAAAGATACGCACGGATCGTTAGATTCTCGACCATGCAATTGGATGATATCTTAAACATAATTGACTTCCTTTTTGACAATAGTTTTTTTATATTTAAGTTTTCAGGACACCCATGGGTGCGCCGTTTCACCCATTTTCGCTTATATATATATAATATATAAATATGAATTAACTTTCACCCCCATTTTTTATTATCGTTATGTAGATGATATTCTCACCTGCATCCCTAAAAACAAAGTTGATGAAATTATTACAGTTTTCAATAGTTTTCATGATAGATTACAATTTACTTGCGAAACAGAAACAGATTCAGAAATTTAATTCTGCATTACAACACAACTTTGAAAATAAAATATATAATAGACGCATTTCCGAAACAATACACATAAATTGCAAAAACAACCCATAAATGCTATAGAGGAATCGTACCGTTTACGCGACACCTATGAGGAAATCACGGCACTTCTTAAGGAAGGTTACTCGCTACCACACACATAACTTTTGAAATATATATACCGAACATTGTTCTAGTCAATTTCAATCCTCCTGAAGATGGTCGCTAGTCGACCGAAACGTCGCGGAATTAATTCATTTAAATTAAAATAGGGGATAAGCCGTTTTTTATACTTAATTTATTTTTTAACTTTGACCTACGTTTTTTATTTATTAATTTTATTTATTAACTTTATTGTCGCTTTATTCCGTCCCTTTAGGAGCCATTCATCACACCTTGTACTCGGATACTCACTTAGTTGATTATTGACTACTCCATTAAAATAATTTCTTATGGTAAATCATCAATGCCCTTTGCGGCGGGCCATGTCCGTATCACGCTGGAGTATGCTACCCATTACGTTCTAACCATCTTCAGTTACCTACCGTGATTATCGTAATTGTAATCAATTTGAATTGGTTCAATGTCCCAACAATATATTGTTGTCAGATTTTATTCCGATTCCTGATGTTATGCGTATTAAACGTTTTTCTCAATGTTATGCGAGTGAAGTGAATAATGTGGTGTCTTTATTTTATAAGTGTGTTAGCAATGTATTAAATTGCCATGTGCCTCTTATAACGCTTTCTCCAGGAAAACCGTTAGTGCCGTGGATTACACCCGAAATAAAATGTAAAATACATCAGCGAAATTCTGTATATCGGCGGACGCAGCGTCAACATTGTCAAATTACGTTGTCAGAATATAGAATATGCGCCGAGAGTTCAAATGTGCTATAAGCAAGGCTAAAAGTGATTATATATGTTCGCTATTATCCAATTTGATAGTCATTTGAACGTGTTACATAATGTGGTTAACGTTTTTAACATGCAGTGCTTTGACGCGTGTGCAGGAGTTCACTTATTCGGAAGCAAGAATTTTCAGTTTTCGTCCAATGAAAATATTTCGCTAATAAGTCACAAGATTCGCGGACGCGATGAAAACTCTCCATAGAAAAAATCCCATGTCCCCTCAATGTTCTGTTTATCTTCTGCTATGATGTCGACTTAAAGCCGGCTAGGAAAAGTCAGCTTTTGGTCGACCAATATTGTCCATTATTACAGTCTACCAGTAGTTGGCAGAAAACGCCCGACTGAATGCCGGCATTATTTGCCAAATTCAATCGACCAGGAGACGGCATAATAATGTCGACTATTTGTCGGAAAAAATGCCGATAAAATGCCACCCCTGTTACTTAGCTTGCATAAAACGGGACTCTCACGTATGCCTCTCAATCTGCACTTCAACAGGTTTCACCTCCTGAGCTGAATTCTCATTATTGTGCTGTATCTTCATGTCAGCCATCCTACACTAAGACAGAGCTGGAATTTATTTTACGAAAACCATTATTGCACAATTCCGAAACATACAATATTCATTTTCTTCAAGAAACAGAAGTACTACCGAGACTCAAACTGTCACTATTAGTCTCGGGGACATTGTCCTGATGGTGACCAGTTAGCTCATCTCAAGCAGATCCTTGATACCATTACGGCTCCGTTGACAAATCTGTTTAATACCTCAAGAGATATTAAGATTCCTTCGAAATGGTAAAATATTTTAGTTATTTCCTGGATTATAAAAAGTAATCCGCTTTCGCCATCAGATACAAGACCCATATCGAATCCTCCACATCTAGCAAAGGCTTCTGATGCTATTGTATCTCGCAAAGTTGTGCAGTTTCGCAAAACGAATGATCTTTTCCATACTCATCAATGCAATATCACAGCACCCTAGCAGCTCTTCTGAAAATTATTAATGACGTACGCTAGTATTATTTGATTTCTCTAAAGCCTTCGACTCTCTTAGTCATTCGATAATTTTGGAATGACTCCGCGATATCGGCTTTGAAGACTCAGCTAGCCATTGGTTTTATTCATTTCTAACAGGTCGAACTTAATCAATTGCTGGAACTAATGGAGAGAATATTCTCCACCATTACAAACCACATCTGGCGTTCCTCAGGGTACTAGCATTGGACCTATAATTTTTATTATAGTAATAAATACTCTTTTTCATCGATTAACTTATGTTTCAGACACTACAGCTATCTTTGCAAATAGTGTCCGCTTTTACCTTCACACTCCTATAAATGGCTTACAGGAATCGATTAGGAGACTAAACGCGGATTTTGAATCTCTTATTACCTGGTCACGAGAATATGGAAGTCCATTGAACATTAAGAAAACTGAAATAGAATCTAACTATAAATGTGCCCTAGCTAAAACTTTAGTAATTCAACCTCTAATTGTCGATGACAATCCCATCGAGAAAATTAAATCTTTTTTGGGGAAAATCATCAATTACCTTATTAAAGTGCGCGTATGTATTCCGTAAATTAACTTAGATGCGTTATATTATATTATATATATATATTAGTTTATTATATGCGTCGTTAATTATCGCGTTCAAACAAAAAGTTAATTAATTCAAGATTGTTTATTATACATAAACTCACCGTTCAACACTATAATTGTTAATTAATTTTAAGTATATAATGTATGATCATTATAAAGTTTGCTATTTTTGTCTAAGGAACTTTTGTTCCACGACAATAATAAATATTATATATCTATCTTAGCCTCGAACCTCAACAAGTAATACAAGTTAAGCACTTTGATCATCTGATGATCCCCACTGCAATATGCTGATATTTTCTTGTCGACACATAGGGTGATGAACTTTTGTTCAACCATCATTTACCAGATAAAACTGCAAGTAAAAAAGAGAGTAAACGAAAACAGTTATTGAAGGTAAACAAATATGAATATCTCGGTAATACGGTCCTCACACTCAATGATAAAGTAAAGAAATATACGATACAGCGTAACTAGGATATCAGTTCACGCCTAGCGCAATAGATCATCCGCTTCTCATCCGTTTTCTTTATTTTATAATTGCTTAAAAGCCATATCCCAGCATTTAATGCAATATAAAATAAAAAATTTTTTTTCCACACAATAAAAATTGATTATCCTGTCCGGGGCAAGAATGTAATTAGCTACTGAAGAGCACAACATGACATTCTGGTGCGATGTATACTGCACAAAAATTGAAGAACATATATAAATGGAATGTCTCTATTAGGTTCATTTGAAATTGTATGCATGAAAACGATTTTCACTTACGCAATATCGTGAATTAGAATTAATGTATGACTTTGCGTATACATCAAATTTCACAGTCACATATAATCGCTATAACACAAAATCATTTCTGTTCATCATTTTGACCTTCTATTATCCAATAACGACTCTTACTATATATAACATTAATTTGCAGATATCAGTTTTTTTTGCAAATAAAGCAAGATATCTTGCAAGGACGTTTACTAGTTTCATTGGATTTAGCCGCAGAACTTGGTGCTTATGTTGTACAATGTAAGGTATTTATGTAATATACTTATGTAAATTTTCAATACGCAAAATTTTTCATAATGTATTTAATCACTGTCAGTTAACAATACTTCATATCCATACCCGACTTTCGCCTTAACACGTACGTATTAAATAAGATATTGAATTAATAATTGTGATTATTAAATTTCACTATTTCGCATTTGTTTCTGATATAATTTACCATTTATCTTTTCATGTGATATTGCGAATTTAGAAAGGATGACTTTTTTTGCCTTGCAGTATATAGAGCTCTAAGTCGACAAATCCTGATGCACAATATTCACTTGTTTTTTACCTCTGTAACTCAAATATTCCGCCGCTGCAAAATGTATTCAAATGTTGAAATGGACGTTTTTCAAAGTATTACAACTTGGCATTTGAAAACAAATTTTAAGCTTACATCGAAATTTTTGTATGTGTTTAATCAACAATTTATGTTAATCAATTTCGTTTTTGGATTTTTATTCACATTCTTAAAAATTATGAAACCTATTACCAGCCTAGCCATTATTCAATATGAAAATGGAGGAAAGAAAAATGTTGAAATTAAATTTTTTAATAGGGTTTATTTCTTATTAACAGTAGATAATTTTGTTTTTTTTTTAAATTTATTTAACGACTGCGGTTTTTCTTTCATATTCTTATGGTAAATAAACTATTTATTTACCATATTTATAATAAATAAAGCTAATTGTATCATAGAATATTTTAAAATTCATAATGCGGCAGCCGACTGAGACTGAAGTATAATTCGATAAACCGATCATAATTTATCGGTTACAACGGGGATGTGAGAATTTAAAAAATTGTATACCATAACACCATCAAATCCGGGATGCCTAAACTTTTATTTTATAAAAAGAACAAAATTCACTTAAATACAAAAAAACGTACTTGAACGCAAGGTCGTCGGGCCACCGACGCAATGGGGGCTAGTTAAAAATTGCTTGAAGGGCACGCGCGCAGAATGTACCAGGAGATAAAACACACTAAAGAGGGGGGGGGGGGAGGCACAAAGTGGATAACTATATAGCAAACGGTCAATATTACTTACTGCAACCGGTGATCGTCGAAATTGATTGGAGTCCTCCTTCGCTGAGAGAGGTGTTACGACCTAAGTTAAGCTTTGCCGCTCATCTCAGCCCCTTCCGCGCTACCGCGTGTAGATATTCTTTTGAGGTGGTGTCTACCGCTGTAAACAAAATAGAATAATTAGGGTTAAAGAAAACAGGAAACAAGAAATAATGCTAAAATAGCGCATGAGGTTTGTTGAAAATAGAAGGTGCGCGTCGAGGACGAGGAATCGGAAAAAGAGGGAGCGAGGAAGCTGATTCGGTAGGGGGTAGACAGTTTGAGGCAATTAAACCCCGAATTAATGATGAAAATGAGATGGGGACATCCTCGGGCGGAGGTTTGTCCTGCGAGACGTTGGCTGGAAAAGAAAAAAGGGGGGGACAGTCAAGGGATTTTGAATTCGACGATTGATTACAATAATTGTGCAGTACATAATGTTCGTTAGTTACAGCTCGCGTAATTTGATTGATGAAATTGTATGTCTGTGGTCTGTTGTCATTTGTTATTATTTTGAGTAATTGTGTTGTTAAAATATTATTGTAGGTTGCTATTATATACATTTATTCTTTTGGAAAATAGTGGATGTACAGTAAAGTGGGCCGAAAAGTCATTTTTTTCGAGTAGCGGATTCTAATAGTGGGTAAAAGTTGTGCTTCCCCAACTTTAATAATCCCTCCAAATTTCAGCCTGATTGGATAATATCTTTTGTTCTGTGAAAGCTCGTCAAAATTCCGTTTTTAACCAATAATAACGACAAAATGTGAAATTCGAAAATCGATTCCAAATCGGCCATTTCTATTTTTTTATTGTTTATTAGTACCGTAATTCTAACATTTTACACTCCTTATTCATTTATTTATAAATATCGGCTTGAGATAAGATGTAAAGGAAAAGAGAAAACTAGCTAATGATGCCTATTTACAAACAGTATTTCTTTTTAGTTGGGTGAAAGCATTTAAAACTTTTATTTTATTCGTTTATATTAGTTTTTTCTTCGCCCCATATCGTAGGTATATAGTCTAATTACACATGTGTAGAGCGTTATAAGAGTAGATGCACTTTACTTTCATTACCGGAATGCACATATCTACCTACAATATCTACCTACATGTGTGATTCCTTCAGTTCTTGCAGTTTGAATAAAATAGCGATTAAAATTCGTTGTGTTTACAGTCGTTTTTCGGGGATCAGATTAAAACGGCTTTCCGCGCCTTAACATAAATGGATCTCATGATCCCGTGTATTCAATGTTCGTTTGTTTCTGTCGCGTTCGATGATGATGGCGTTTTTGTTTTTGGTGTGCTCTCTCATACGTTGACTTACTTCGTCAATACGTGTAGCGTGAAAATCATATAAATCATTCGCTTTAAGTCTCTTCAATATTATCTCGTATAATATTGAAAAAATCTATTCGAAAAGACTGTTTTGACTTTCAAATTTTGTTTGTCATGGCGAAACGCATAAAATTGTCTTCACGGCAGGTTGTTACATGTCAATTTTATGTTGTCAACAAAACAGGTTCAAACTTGGAACTATTTCCGGAGGGACTAAAGAAACCCCTTTTTCCTTAATTGCCGATAATGTGGCTGAAAAAATAGAGAGAATTTATATAAAAGCGTATCTCAACTGTGACACATACCCGAGTTGTTCAAATGATAAATAATTACCACAAAAAATATGTAGATGCTAAGCATTGGTCAAGATACATTGAAAATAGTTCATCATTAAAAAGAAAAATAGACGATTTTAAAACTTCTGCGAAAAAGTTTTTCGACATTGCTGCATGCAAGTGTGTTGGTTTTAAAAATTGTATATGCCCAAGGAATAAAAGTACCCATACTCTAACATGCTTTCCTGTCCGATCAGAGGGGTCCAAGACGGGGGAAAATTGCTTCATTAGACATTAGTGAATCAAAAAATAGCAAAAAATAATAAGCAGAGTTGAGACTGACAATCGTAGGCTTATAAAGCTAAAAAGTAAAGATTCTCTTCATGATAATTTAGAGGCTTCATGTTCTTCCCTCTGTATTAGGAGTGAAAAAAGCTTCATCAGAATCTGATTCTGAAATTAGTGATGAAGACAAAAAGTATGTTCCTCCCAAAGGAATAAAAATGGCTATTATTAAAGAAACTTCTCTGGTTTTCCAAAGATTTGGTGTCAGCTCTCGTGCTACAGCACTTATCGTGTCATCTGCATTCAAAGATGCAAATATCCTTGAACCTTCTCTAATTATAGATAAAAACAAAATTAGAAAGATAGAATCAAAGTCCAGAAAGATCTAATAGAAGCAGCACGTCAGAAATCTTCACCGAGTGGTCTGTACTTTGATGGTCTAATGGACAAAACTCTAACAGATGTTCAAAACCACAAGAAGTTTTATCGTAAAATTTTTATTGAGGAGCATATTTCTCTTGTTGAAGAACCCGGATCTCAGTATTTAGGTCATGTAACCCCAGAATCTGGAAGTGCAGAATACATTTGTAAAAGTTTATTCGATTTTGAGGAAAATGAAATTAACATAGGGTGGAGTAAACTTCTCGTTGTTGGATCAGACGGCACTGCTGTTAACACAGGGTGGAAAGGTGGCGTCATTCGCAAAATTGAAGAAAAACTTAATAGGTCCCTCCAATGGATCATTTGCCTACTTCATTTTAACAAACTTCCACTGCGAAGTATTTTTCATCACGTAGATGGAGTAACATATGGTCCCAAATCATTTTCAGGGCCGATTGGATCTTTGCTTCCTGGATGTGAACGACATCCTGTAGTTTCTTTCCAAGCAATCGATTTAGAATTACCGATAATGTCTGCTAAACTTTTAAAAATATTGAGTAAAGATCAGAAAAACCTTTGGATATGTCACATGCTATTAATTCTGGTAAGTGCTCTCTCATGATCTAAGTCTTCAAGATCCAGGTCCTCTCAATCATGCATGATTGCAAAACCATCTTCTGAGCTTAAAATGATTGTGAAATTCATACTCAGGGTATATGTTCCGATGTGGTTTCGCATAAAACTCAAAAGCTTAATCAAAGACGGTGCAAGACATCTTTTTGAAATCATCCAAAAATCGAGGTACTAAAAAAGTATTTGCAAGTGATTGAAGATACTATTGCGCGGAATGCTTTTTTCGCTTCCCCGGAGAACCTACTCCTCAGCATGCTAACGTATCATAGATCTGAAGTAAGACAAGATGCACTTCAAAAAATTATTTTTGCCAGACAGAACGACACGAATGTATTGCGCACCTTCAAGATTCCTAAGCTTAATTTCAAAGCTAAAAATTACATCGATATGATTGAATGGTCAAACTATGAAATTGATTCACCCCCAGTGCTTTGTAATCAGCAATAAATGACCTCAAGGAGAGGCAGTCTACAATTGAAGATTCTAAACAGATTCATGAATGGGATTTTGTGCATTTTCCTTGTCACACACCGCTAGTTGAACGCACGGTCTAACTCGTGACTACGGCTTCTGAAAAAGTATGTGGAAGGCATTCAAGAGACGGTTACATCAGGTCTGTTTTACAATCAAGAGCAAACATTCAAAAATTTGAAAGCAAAAAACAATTCATATAGCTCACATAGCTCTGCATTATGGTTGGGTGGATGGGTGGGACTAGGGAAGGAACCGAAAATGTAGTTACCTCCACGTGGTCGGTTCTGGGTCACTGTAAAGTGAGCGAAATACTACACAAGTGAAATGAGAATATAAAGTATTTAATAGACCTGCATTACAATTAAAAGTAAAAGAAATGTTATAACGGTCTTCGCTTAATCGTTCTTAAATATACATTTTTAGCTAGTTTTTTCTTTTATCTTACATCTTATATCAAGCCCATATATATAAATAAATGAATAAGGAGTGTAATATGTTAGAATTACGGTAGTAATAAACAATAAAAAGATAGAAATTACCGTAATGGGATCGATTTTCAAATTTCATATTTTGTCCTTATTATTGTTTAAAACTGGATTTTTACGAGCTTTCACAGAACAGAAGATATGTTGTCCGATCAGGCTGAAATTTGGAGGAGTTATTAATGTTGGGAAAACACAACTTTTGCCCACTATTAGAATCCGCTACGCGAAAAAAATGATTTTTCGGCCCACTCTAATGTACAGCTCTAAAGCTACACCGCAGTTTAAGTCTGTTACGTTGTCGTGCCGCGCGGTGATTTATGTATTGGTTTTTAGGGAAGAGCCATCATAGTGAGACGATTGTTTCAGAATAACCTTTTGTAAGACGCGGGGATGCGCCTGTCAAATGGGCAACCCGTCCGGCCTTGCGCGCACACCCGTAGCAACAGTGCGATTCGAGCTTCACAGTGGGGCATCCCATCCGTATACTGTGCGATGCGCGCATTCAGTTGGTGGGGTACGAAACTACAGAGAGAATCAGTCGGCGGTCCATTGAATGAGGCAAAGAGAGCTCCAGGAGCGGTAGGGCTACTCCCTATCTCCTGGAGAACCCATAGCTTTGTTGGCTCGTCCGTTCCCAACCGAACCCTTCCGCTCAGCTGAGATCCGACGGTGTTTTCCATCCTAACCGCTTGGCTGAAACCCGCGGTAGTCTGCATTCCGAACCGTACCTTCCGCTTGGTTGAGATCCGTCCTCAATTCGTTTCTAATCATACCTTTCCGCTCGGCTGAAATCCGGCGGCCCTCCGTTTCCAACCGAACACGACCGATCGACCGTTCCAGGAAAAAACCGTTCCGCGTACCGAAAACCTACAGATACCGCTGTAGGCTCCGTACCGTACCGAACCCGATATCATAAACTTTCGAAAGCTCTCAAGTCGGATGATAATTTAGTGAGCGACTGCGAGAAACGCCCTTACAATTATCAAGTACAAGTTGCATTACAAATCCGTTTAGTTTTAAGGCCGCGTTTTTTCGTTTCTATATTTATCTTGCAATTAATAATATATTATTAACAAATTAACAGATATTATTAAGTTTATATATAAACGGATCTCTTCTTTTTTTTAAACCTTGTACTTTTCTCCGAGTCACTTTTTCGCATCACCCTCGAACCTTGGCATATCAGAGCAGATCCGGCAGCGAAAAAAGCTCACGTTACAATAGAGTTTGGTCATAAACTATGCGTATTTTTCCGGCAGTGCTCTAGTACTCTTCCGTTGCAGTAGCTGTGTTCCGGGCCGTCCGTACGGCGTCTTTTAGAAGGTGGCACAAATTAGTCCGCAATATCCGACACGCACACCACCAACGCTACACACTCGCACTACACAAAAGAATTTATCGCAGACAATAATATGTTACACCCGAGGGTTTCAGGACACAATCCAAAAAAGGTTAACTTCTTCCGGTCCGGGATATTCTTCTATATTATTATTCTTTTAGTGGGCACAGCGCCATCATCTCCATTCGGGGGAATATGCAGAAAAGAAGGGAGGAAAATCCAAGGTTACGTTTAGGATTTGGCGCGTATTCTGTTAAAATGGGGATTATGATGGTAGAGAGGGCGTTGCGATGGGAGGAGGGCAATCAGTTATTCGATGGTAGAGAAAGGGATAGGTGAAGATGATAGAGAAATTAATAGGTGGAGTAATAAGGAAGGATGATGCGCAAAGTGGTACTGATTTATTGATCCAGAGGGCTCTGCAGGGGGTGGCACTTCTTTATTTCAAAACTAGGGGTCCTGGTTTTAGACGAGATGATGAATACAGGTGTGAAACATATTTATTAAACAAGCTATTGTTTTTCTTATTGACATCAGATTGTTCTGGATGTAGTCACATAATTAGAATGTGTTTTCGTAGATTAATCAACGTAATAAATAAAATGTTTCGTATTTTAGCTATCAAAACTACACATCATTTGTGATAACGTATTATATTGAATATTCCGTATCACATTTTTCGCAGCGGATGAACGCAATGAATTGGCATTTTCATGTAATAAATTGTCATTGTAATGTATTGTATATATGCGTATTTTATGCTATAATATTGTAACTATTCGCAAAACCCACGTGTATTTCTTCCACCAGTGTCCGTCAATTCCAGTTTTGATTCGATTTTGCCTAATAATAGTAATAGTAATTACATATATATATATATATGATATTAAAGATTATGACGTATTTATCGCATGCATTGCTCTCTTCGCTGAAAACTACTTGCGACAGCTAAGAATGCGATATAAAATTTATTTGTTTCATTACATTCGGATATGTAAAAGGTTTAATCGTAAATCTTATGAAGTACATGAATAATTATTACATTTGGAGTCAATCGGTTTTTTAATCGAGATCAAAGTGAAAGTGTGCGATATCTTAAGTTCTCATTCATGCCCCCGTCCTGCTACCATTCTGGATTCATAGAATATTTAGATGAAACAAACAAATTTTATTTTAAAGTTATTTTAATGTCAATATGTATTTTCCTGAGATTGGCATATCCTAAACTCATTTCACTTCTTTCCTATACATCGTGGTAAGCACTCAGAAAACCATATAAATTATTAGATTCATGAGAGTTGACAATGATTCGAAGTAAAAACATATCTTCTCTTTCTTTTCTTTACTCTTTTCATCCAACGTTTTATTTGTTTCATCCAGCATTATTCCCTCTATTATAATAACAGAATAGTGTAGCATAATTTGAAAACGTTATGATCATTATTTTCATCGGTATATTTCGGTAATGAGCTAATAAATTGTGTTCTAATAGCTTTTACATTATTAATTTATATGTAAGACTCGTTTCTTTAAAAATAAGGATATTAAAAATAATAAATACTCTTTTCTGTTAATATACCGATGTAAAATAAAATTTTGGCGACTGTAGTCCCATAATAATTAATTAAAACCGAACTTTGTTACTTTTCCTGAAAAATAATTGTTTACTATAGTTATTTTGTGGCTCATGAGTGAATTGCAAGCTAGCTTCCTGAAATATTTTTGTCATGTTAATACATTGATCAATGTCGGCGTGATGGTCGTGCGGGCTAAGGCGCCAGGCAGTCGGTACGTCGTGGGTCGTATCTCGGATAAAGATGGGATAATCCCCGCGTCGTCCTCGCTGTGGCACAGACCGTCGAATCTGCAGGTGGTACCGATATTGGGAAAGGGGGTTCTGTCATGTACCGTTCTGTCTTTGTCCTGTACCTCTCCATTCGAGAGCCGACCCGCAAATAGACTAATAATTGTCATTAACGCGGGGGAAAATTACCTGTCCTTTGTCCTTTGTCCTACATTGATCAATAATTTATAGTAGTAAAATGTTTCGTAAGATTAATTATAATAATTAATAAGGTTAGTGTTTCGAAGTATTTGAATAGTTATCTTATAGCTGTGTATTATATTTATTAATTTATTTATTTTCTCTAATTGTTAGTTTTGTTCACGCACTATTATGTAGTAGTAAGTATTATTAAATCATTATTCTTTTGTTACAAACTTATCTAGGTTATGTATGCTTTATTCTGGAAAGTTTCAAATGGTTACTATGCAAAATATGTTCTTCATTCTTTTATTCTTATGTTAATGTTTCCATTACCATAAATTTGCAATACAATAAGGACAAAGGACAGGAAATTTTCCCCTACGTTAATGACAAATATGTCTATTTACAGGTCGGCTCTCGGGTGGAGAGGTACAGGACAAAGACAGACAGTACATAACAGAACTAGGCAGATATACACATAACACCCACCCAGATCCAGTCCCTCCTACCCCAATATCGGTACTACCAGCAGATTCGACGGTCTGTCCAATACCGCGCTTCTCTCGTTCAAATTGTGGATCGTCGATTGCGTCCGATACTAGCGATACGTCAAATCTTCACATCCCGCCCGCGTTTCAGCTTTATCTAGACAAACAGGACAAATTTAAGAAGCAGCAAAATGCTAAACTTGATCGGATACAGAAGCTCGAAGAAAGGGTTAACGTAATTGACTCAAATGTTACTGTGCTTCAAACTGCTGTTCAAGCCCTCCAGGTAGATAAAGCCCGCATGGCTTATGAATTACGAAACTGTGAGCTCACTTTATCGGGTCTTCCAGAAACACAAAATCAGGATCTGATTAAGATTGCGTTGAAAATTGCAAGTTTGCTCGGCGTTATCGAGGAAGTCAAAGATATTCTCGCAGTCTATCGTATACCCCGCTCGGCTACCGTTGCTGCATCCGCTAATCGTTCGCCAGTATCTGCGGAGCCTGTTCCAACCACATCTTTTACGGCATTTGTGTTTTCGGCGCCAACTATATGTGTAAGCCTGTCTAACCCCGTCCTACGCACCACGTTTATTCAGGGTATGCGGACCCGGAAAGTGCTATACGCGAATGAAGTTGACGATTCTCTATCAAAAACACGCATATATGTAAACGAATCTCTACCAAGTGATACCCTCAACCTTCTTAAAAAAGCCCGCGCTATAGTATAAACCGATCCGAACAAATTTGTTTACATCTATCGAGGAATTGTCCATTACCGGCCTATGCGAGGTGCAGCGGCTATTGCGATAACTTGTGAAGAAGATCTAGCAAAAATCACTAAATTATTATTATTATTATTTATTTATTTTGGCATAGGGATATCCCCTTGAGCCAACCAAACATAAGATGATACATAGTTCTTACATATAGTAAATCTAAAAATATATGTGCAATATGTGCAACAAGAATTAATTATGCTGGCATCTTATATAATACTCATCAACGCATAAATTAAATTCTAATAAATTCCAAACGTTATTTTCCTTTGAAGCTTTTGGCGCTCGAATAATAAGTTATAAAATTTAGACTTAAACTTAGGAAGCGAAGAACACATTTGTAGGTCACTCGGCAACGCATTCCACAGATTTGTTGAAATAATTAGGAATGATTTGTGTTACGATGCATGCGTGTGCTGGGGTAACCTTAATACTTTGGTACCAACCCGTAATCGTCTATCAGTTATGCTCTCACGCCAGATGTAGCTATCGTAAAGATACTTTGGTGACATATTTGATATAATACTAAATGTTAATACTCCAATAAAATACCATCTACGATTCTCAGCTGTGAGCCAATTTAATTTAGTATAGTACCTAGAAATGTGTTCACCCCTTCGTAAATTAAAAATAAAACGTACACCTGCATTTAAGAGTCTATCTAGTTTGACGTTTAACATCGCGTTAACATCATTATAAACTACACAACAATAGTCCAAGTGAGGCACTAATAATGAAATGACAAGCTGTTTACGCAGATTGAACGGTAACGAGCTTCCATTTACTCTTAGTTGACGTAAAGTTGAATATATATTCGACAATATTTTAGTAACATGGGTATTCCAAGATAATGTATTATCAATGTATAGACCCAAATTGCGCACATTTTTCGACCACTGCTCAGGAGAACCACGAAGCTTTATTGGTTGCAGATTATCAAGATCAATTGAATTGATGTAATAGGGGCTACCAAGTATCATTGCTTGCGTTTTGTTTACATTAATTACTATTTTGTTATTTACAGTCCATTGGCTGAACCGTTCAGTGTCATCATTCATGATATCAATCGCGTTATCTATTTCCTGCGGAAAGCATCTTAGGAAAATTTGAGTGTCGTCCGCATAAATCATGTATTGCGAGTCTTTAAATACACCAGGAAGGTCATTAATGAACATCGAAAAGAGGAGAGGACGGAGAACTGATCCGTGCGGCACTCCCGCATTAACAGTCATCCAAGATGATAGCGAGTGATTGGTATTATCAACAACCCCTTGAGATCGATTGGTTAGGTAAGATTCAAACCAGGCAATTGCTGTATTTGAAAAATTAGCCTCTTTTAGTTTTAACAATAGGAGAGAATAATCAACCACATCAAATGCCTTGCTAAAGTCAAGTAAAATGTTAATAACTATCATGCTCTTGTCAATAGCTTGCCTAACAAATTCTGAGACACTCAGTAATGCTGTTTGAGTACTGAAGCCTTTTCTAAAACCTGACTGATAAGGATCAAACCACCTTTTCTCATTTAAGAACTCCACCACTTGATCAAAAACGAGTCTTTCCAGAATTTTTGCAGGTGTGCAAACAATTGCAACAAGCCGATAATCGCTAGGGCCACTTGGATTCCTTACCTTATTTATGGGCACCATAAGAGTTTTCTTCCAGGCACTTGGAAACGTTGATGTATTAAGAGAAGTATTAAACAAATGCAATAAGTATGGAGCAATTACCTGGAAAGAAGAGACAAAAAATCGCAATTGAGTATTATCCGCTCCTACAGCTTCCAATTTCGCCTTAACCAGACAACTCACTAAATTATCAATTGAGATATTTTTAAAAAAGAATCGGTTATCCTTAAAATCCATATGACGAATAGGCAGTGGGTTAGCTGATACACCGTAACCGTGAGTACTTGCCAACGAAGTGAAAAATACATTCAATTCGTTTGGAGTGCAATTGAGAGGGGGAGATTTTGGTTTTGAATTGATGATGCCCATACGACGTAACTCGGTCCACGTTTCCTTTGGCGTAAGAATACTAGCTAAACGAGAACAGTAGTAATTTTCTCGAGCAGTTCTCCATGCAACCTTATTAGCTTTATTAAGGATTAATAGTTGAGACAAGCTGTTGATCGTGTGATCAACGATAAGCTTTAAGAACAGTGTCACGTTTACGCTTAAGATCTCGCAACTCACTTGAAATCCACGGAGCAGGCCGATGTTTTGGTGAAAAAGTATGAATAGGAGCATATTTATCAAAGCAGTAAAGTAGTCTGTTACTTAATGTATCACAAAGTCTATCAACATTAGTATTATTGTCAAACAATCCATTAAACATATTCCAGTCGAATAATTCAAGTTTATTCAATAACAGATGGATATTAAAATTACGATAGTCTCGACAAGTAATGATAGTATCGGTAGCTTTTGAGACTTTAAGTCTGAATTCAATTGCAATAAGATCATGACCGTAAATAAATGGGAGATTCTCCTGGTGATATTATACAACATTCTCAATAGAATCAACTATACAGTGGTCGATCCATGTGTCCGCAGTCGATGAGTGAAACGTCGCGTTAAAAGGAACAATTTGAAGCGCGTTTTCAGCTATAAATTGATTGAGATAAACAGAATCCGAGTTATTTCTTTTTATATCAATGTTCAAGTCACCAATAATAATAATTTTGGAGTAATTAGAACTAAAACTATAATATGTGTCTTCAAATTGATCCTTCATCGATTTATTTGGTGGTCTATGTACTGCAACCAGAAGAGCTGGTGGTGTATTCTTGATAATGATTTCCAAAAATATAAATTCCACAGAGTTGAGCGAGTTATCAGATGTTGCAATAGGTTTGGTCTTGATTTGATTATAAATGTAGATAACTAGCCCCCTCCCCTACCATAAGAGCGATCATGTCGAAAAAGATAGTAATTATCAATTTGAAAATATTTGTCATCCAACTGATCAGTTAACCAGGTTTCCGTAAGAATTATTATGTGATAGAAATTATATTTAAAATAATGGCGTAATTCATGTATTTTATTTTTGGATGAAAGAGACTGTACATTTAAATGGCAAACTTTCAAGTTGTCAACATTATACCTTGGAACACTATTTGAAATTGAATTTACAGATGAAAAAAAAAACTAGTCGCTGATGGTCCAGAAGGTTGAGGAGCTGCAATCTGGCGTCAGTTTTGAAGGTGCGAAAGATCTTCCTCAGACAAAATCTCTCGAACTGGTGCGCCTCTTGAAGGGCGAAAATTTATAATCCCTGGATTGACATACAAGTATTTATTAGGAATTCCTTTAATTAGAAGTCGAGCTTTCTTTAATAAGTCCAGCGTCTCTTTCGGAAGATGTTCGTTGATATAAAAACGGCTGGATGGTAGCTGGTTATTGATAGAAGAAGCCACAATAGTTTTACGCTGTCGCATCGCTTTAATTATATCGTTTCGAAGACCAGGATTTGAAACTCGAATTATAATGGTTCTTGTTTTTTGTACAGTTGAGGAAGAAGTGGTTTGAGCAGACTCATTACCAACAATATTAGATCTTGATTGAAGTCGCGATGCTGATAGTATGTCCGTTGCCTCGGCTGTCACATTGAGACATTCAGCAATCTTGAGCATAACCGCGGAAAGATCCTCTCGCTCTTGTTCAGGAAAAGCAGAAACAACAATATCACAGTTGCGCGTCTCATATCCAAGTCGAGCACGATCGCCAAGTGAACAAGACATTTGAGATTGCAAAGAATTTACATTCTTCTCAATTTCACACACTCTTTTTTCGAGATTCACCACTCTGTCCATTTTCTCATTGAGCGTAGAAAATTGTTTATTTTTCTGTTTAACGAACGATTTAAAATAAGCAGGAACAGTTTCAGCTGAATTCGATTCAATGGAAGAGTTACTTGTAGAGCGCAATAAACGAGGCGGTGCGAGTAAGGAATCACCTACTCGCTTTTTACCCTTTCTTGCTGTTATCGTCATACAACAAATGAAAGTACCATTTTGTGTCGTTCCACTACCAGCTGGTACACAATTTTTATGAAATGTGGACTTGCATATCACACACTTTTCAAGATCGTTTGGACTAATATCCAACTGGCATTCCTTGCATTTTGAATCCATTTTCAGAAAGAGAAGGATTAAATTAATGCAATAATGAAATTACAAAGAAGCAAAAAGCCAGAGCAGAAGTGTTGAGAGACTTGACCACAAAGAGGGGCGTCCAACTCCCGGTGAACCGTACGCGTCGATTCCACGCGCAGCAAGCAAGAAATTAAGAACATAGAATGGTGATAATAACGTTGATACAATACTGAAGCACTCTGCACTAATACACACTAATAGGGTGCTCCTACACAATTCTTCGGTACATGCGCAAAGCGATCGACCGAAAATTTGCACAACGTGGTCCGGAAATTATCATAAATTAATTGCTAATAATAATATCGTTAACAGTCAATTATCTTATTCAAGGCACAAATTAATCACTTTGTTCAAACCGTTTCACCTAGAGTACACTTCTGAAAAAATTCGAGACTTCTTATATAAATTTAATAAATTATCAGAGCCAATAAATTAACGTCCGTTACGAATGACAGGCAAGACAAATATCGCCTATATAAATGACGCCAAGCTCGTTGTCACTTGTCTGCAGCGCCATCAAACGATACGTGCTCTAGTACTACGCATCCAAGACCATCTGCTAATGCCTATATGAAACTCGGTCATTTAAATGTTCAGTCAGTAGTAGCGGTAAATAAATTTTAACATTTTGAATCTTATTCTTCTGAAAATTTTTATCATGCAATTCTGCTATCCGAAACCTGGTGTAATACTCATTCTCGTGATGATCACTTCAGGCTCACGCACTACCAGCTCATTCGCAATGACCGCAAATATAAGAAGGGAGGTGGGGTGGCAATGTATATACATAAATCGATCAAACACAAAATACTTGAGCGATCTGAAAGTTCGAGCTTACCAGGCAATTCACTTGAGTTCACAATTGCTGAATTGAATAGCGACTTTCCATCTGAACAGCGTATTTTGGTTTGTGTTGTCTATAGACCACCTAAGAAAGCCTTATTGGAAAAATTTGAATTAGCTTTCCAAAGGCACTCAAGCAATTATAGTGGTATCATTATCATGGGTGACCTAAACATCGACCTAAACCGAGATCATTCTGATTCCACTTATCTAAAAAATCTTGCCACGGCTAACGACCTGAAAATTGTCTCCTACCTACCCACGAACCACACCAGCCGCGCAGATACCTGGATCGACCTCTGCATCGTCGACAAGCTTGACAATGTAATTAGCTCTTCTCAGCATAATCTTGAGTTTGCCTATGGCCATGATCTTATCGATACCGAATATAAAGTCGAGACGCACTGTTTTAACCCAACACCTATTACATGTCGTGATTTTAGATCCTTTGACTGTTCTCTCCAACTTAATGATCTTCAAGGATGCGACCGGAGCTTGCTCAACGCTCCTAGCTCAGAATCTAGTGTACATGAACTTGCCAATATGCTCAGTACGAATCTACTAGAATGTTTTGATAAGCACGCTCCAATGCACACTTTTACCCCGACTCACAAACCCTCAACTTGGATTACATCAGATCTACGGAAACTGAAGAAGGAGAGAAACACTCTTCTACAGGCATACAGGAGGACTAGAGATCCATTGCTAAAACATCACCTTATTATTGCCAATAAAACTAACAAAAGGGCCTGGAACTTGGCTAGGGAACTTTATTATCGGGACCGCATCAATAACATTCATGGCACCAACATCTTGTGGAAAGAAATACGGAAATTAGGGCTAATAAAATCAAAGAAAAGTACTTCTGTGTTGTGTTGCACTCTTGATGAGCTCAATACGTACCATACGACATCGGTATCTCACTGCACAGATCTACAGGACCCTAATTCTGGATCTCTCCTTTCGGACTTCAGCGACGACAAATTCTTTTTCTCCAATATCGTGATAAGTGATGTTGCTGATTGTGTTGCTAAAGCAAAAACAGAAGCGCTTGGTAACGACATGATTCCCCTTAGTTTTTGCACTAAACCCTTTTCTGTATTAGATCCGTACTTACTTTATCTATTCAATGAACCGTTTAACCCGTCAATCGTTCCTTCTGAGTGGAAGGCTTTACTCACAATCCCTATTAATAAGATCCCACAACCCACCTGCCCAGCTCATTACCGTCTAATAGCTATATTACCCGCGATCTCTAAGCTCCTCGAACGCATTGCCTTTAACCAACTGACTAACTATCTTAGTAAACGATAATGGTTCGACCCGTTCCAATCTGGATTCCGCAAAGGGTATAGCACCCAAACTGCTCTTCTCTACGTCTCGGAATTTTGCAGACAGGCTATAGATAACAGCATGATAACAATCCTTATTTTATTCGACTTTAACAGAGCATTTGACAGCGTCAGTCATTCCATTCTTATCGATAAGCTGAAAAATGCAAATCTCTCTGTGACTGCTATACGATGGTTTGCATCATACTTGTCCGGACGAAAGTAAGCAGTTACAGCTGATGATGGCCAGCGATCCTCTTGGCTATCATTTCTATTCTCGATCTTCATCAATGACCTTCCCGCGGTCCTCCAGCACTGCAATCACATGATTTTTGCTGACGATACCCAAATATTCTTAAAGTGCCATATCTCTGAGTTACCAATGGCGATCCAGAAAGTAACAACTGATGTGGAGAACTTCTGTCAGTGGGCGGATGAGAATGGACTTAAGCTTAATCTAAGGAAGACCAAAGCACTACTCGTTGATGGCTTATATTATCTAAGCAACCTTGATTTTGATTCTCTTTCTCCATTGGTAATCAATAACATCACTTTACCCTGGGTTAAGTCAGCAAAAAACCTTGGTCTCATTATTGACAGCACACTATCATAGAAAGAACACCTTGTTCTAATGTCTAAGCGTGTGTTTTTCACTCTACGCCAACTTAGACAAAACCGTGCTATCTCTCGATCTCCGAGAGACCCTAGTAAAAACACTGCTCCTACCCTATCTGGATTACTGTTGTGATGTCTATAATGATTCCAACGCCCTGCAGAAAACCAAGGTTGAAAGGTTGCTCAACGCGGGCATTCGATTTATTTATGGACTGTGCCGAGTCGATCACATCATCCCATATCGTGAGGAACTTCAGTGGCTTACAACCACATCTCACCGATTATACTTTATAGGCATCATCACCTATAATGTCCTTATAACAAGGATACCGAAATATCTATATGATCGGTATCGGTGGCGTACTGAAAGCACAAGTCGAATACTAAGACCGTGCTCCACTAGTGAACTTCATGTGCAGCCTCATCAGCATGAGTCATTTGCGCGCTCTTTCATCATCACATCAACCCGACTCTGGAATGCCTTGGCAACCAACATCCGCTCTAGTACCAATGTTACGACATTTAAGGGAAAACTTCGACTTTTCTTGTTCTCCAACCCATCGTTCGATATCACTCCTATGCGATAACACTTCACTATTACATACGCGCATATACTGCTAGTTGTAACCACTTGCTGTATTCGCCACTGCGATCTCGGAATGTATATGTAACTGACCACTCACTGCGTTATTTTTATTATTTCTGTATACCCTTTATGCTCTATGTTGCGATATTCATTTAAACTCACTTTACCTCCGCTCTTACTTATATTTAAGCTCTTTTGTATATTTATGTATGAATTATTTTTATATGTATCTATTTTGTAATAGGTGGCGCAAGAGGTTTCCCCTCATGCCAAAAATAAATTCAAAATTCAAATTCACTTTATTAGCCATGGCTTCTATGAACTCTTCAAGAATAGTTTTTGATAAATACGATACATTTCCACGGCCCATATTCGCACATAATTTGATGCGTTGTTCCAGAAATGGATCAAATTCAGCAAATAACTTGATAATACCTAAAAAATGTCCATTATTGGGTGAACCTATTGTTTAATTCGTTCCTCGAAATGGAAGTCCTCTTTCACTTAAAAAAAAAGGACAACTGCTACAACTCTTTTCAAAACTTTAACCCAATATTGTACTTCACTCTCAAGTGCCTTCACCATGCTTTTGTCGATACGAGAATTATTCAAAGAACAATCAAGAGAATCCATCATGCATTTATTACGTTCCTTACTGTTCTCATGCGAAAATACGAGCTCTTCAGCTTTTTTCCAATTCGAAAATCCACCTTTAACGAAAGAATTATTACTACCATTTGAAAATAATTTGCAGCTGTGGCAAAAAACTGATCCAGCCTCCGAAAACATAACCCACGTTCTGTCCACTTTCTCACCATTTGGTAGTTTTTTATTGAACAAATGCGGCGAAAAATATCTGTTTTGATTGTTATATTGTCGCTTTGACGTTTTAGAATTAGAATTTTTATTTTGAAAATACGAAAAACCTTTTCAATGTACTTAATACGTTCTTTGATATTGTTGTCCAAACTCAATGGTCATAAGACAGGATCTCTCTTTACGTCTACAAACAATCTCAATTAAATTGAGAGCAAGTGTAAGAATATCTATTTAACGTTATTGTAAAATCCCATAAAACATAGTCTTTATATTTATTCAACAAAATTATTTATTTAATGACTGGAATTTACCTGCATCGCTCCCACTGTTTTCGCTAACGCTCACGAATTTGTCGTCAACAATAGGTAAACTTTCATTAACTACATTTTCTTCGATATCATTTTCAACTTTAAGAAGAAATGGTTTACAATTTGAAGTTAAACCAAATAGTATATTATGTACTGAGGGTAGCGTACAGATCATTTTCTTCCTGGAATGCAATATGCATTTTTTGTTTCATCCCAGCGGAAAGTTCGTTTACACTGAATCAAATTTTTCTTCTTAACCAACAATGACACATGATAAACATTTTTGCACTAAATGTTATAGGCCGTTAATAGAAGAGCGATTGGTCGAGGCAGTCTACACGCAGTATCCTACACGCAGTCCCTATTCAGCGGGAAGAAAGTACGAACTTTACGCTAGGGGATGAGACAAAATAATACTTCACACGCCTTCATGATACATTCCTGTCAAAGTCGTACAAGTACTGTAATAGGGTAACTTCAGGTATTACTGCGAATGTTCCTACCAAAATTAAAATTTCGGGTTTTCGGGGCTGCTAAACCGACTCCATCGATGACATCATGTTCCTACCCGAAAATGCGCCAATTACACAGAAAGTAAATATATTTGCAAGCCCAGGTCAATTTTAAGGCGCTTTTACGCATTTCTTATAAACATACATCAAATTTTAGTGAAATCGGATCGGAAATCTGATTTTTTTACAGTGTATTACTGCGTTCATAACCTCATGAAAAATACATGTATTCGTAGTACTAGTTAAAATGACTCGTAGTAATATCCACATTCACCCCATATGCCTAAAAAGAATTACAGATTCTACATTTTCGTAAAGTTATATTCAAATTGCAGCAATCAGTACATTCGATTATTTTTATTTTATCTGCATATAAATATTGTTTTCGTTGCAGTATTTCATTACAAAAAAATGTATAGTCGATAAAAATACCTGGCTTATTCTACTTGATAGAAGATGAAAAGTATTTAGCCACACTGGGCAATTTGATAATTGCTTCATCTCTTTCTTTTTTTGCTTTTCGTTCCTCGTAACCACCGGGATATTTTCGACTTGACATGATGAAATGTTAGAAAATAAAACAGCGTTATATAAGAAATTGTTCCTTTTCATATCCTGTGATGTGTAAATCAAATCAGCAGAACACTAACAAATCATTTTTTGTGGCTTGAATCACAGGTCCTTTGAAAAGCAGTATTAAACGCCGTGCATTGTATATCTGCCTAATCGTAAAACTCGCAAGAGCCAGCCATTGTTTTTTCGCGAATAAAAAAACTTGTACATGCGCGTTGATCTGCCTGCGCTCTTTTCAATTCAAAATGTCGGATTCAATATGGCGGATGAAACAAGAAAATTTTGACAAATCCACCTGAAAATAGCTACTTTGGCGTCTTTTGGAGTCACTGAATACAAATTTGGTGTCAGATTCCCAAAATTCAAAACGGCCTATCCAATATGGTGGACGAAACGCCTGGCATAAAGAATTTCTAAAATTGATTACTTGGTTATAGTTTCTTTAAATAATTATTGTTAAACGCTTGAATTTAAAAATAAAAAAAAGATATTTACTTTGACTTGTATCGTAGGTTAGTTTTATTTTATTCCGACACTAGTAGTTGACAACAACTGTAACATAACAACAAAATAACAAATTTTAAAACATTCGCCACTTTATTTGAGCCGCCATTTTGAATTTTAAGAATCTGACACCAGATTCCTATTCAGCGACCTCAAAAACAATAAATACTGTATAATTTGCAATCATTTTAATTATTTTAGATGCGTTATTAAACAGTTAATGTGATAAATATATACAATCGTATCATACAGGGGGTAGTTTTTACCCCCTAAAACGATTTAAGGGCCCAAAAAAAAATTACGTGTCCAATATTTTTTGATACTCTACACGTATGCAAAGTTTCATTCCAATCGGTGATGCACACTTGGGTAGGGTTACTTGTAAGTCCCACAAGTTGTCTTATTCGCGGAGAGTTGCTGATGTCCGATGACTCTTTCGGAGATCTTTACGTGATCATGAATGGTGTGACTCCACACCGACCGGCGTTCTTAGTTCGATGTACGGGGCGACTCTGCCTTCGGGCAGAATTACCCTCTTTATATGGTAGGTCTGTTTTCGAATATTAAATGACGATGAAGTAATCGTTCGTTCGGGACGGGCACCTGCATTGTTGTTGGCCACGAGTCATCTTCCACGAATCGCTCACCCCTTTGACCTATTCGTGACCTCGGCGATTCGGGGCACGTGTACTTGTGTGGGCGTGTGCGTGCCGATTTTATGGATCATTTCAGCTTAAGTCATCCGCGTGACCTTCAGTTGACTATTGTTAGTAGAAAAATGTTATATTATTGTCTTATTGGGTCATTTTATACATTCCAAAGTATCTTAATCTATGATTAGTATTACATATTTTTTCTAACGCTTTAATGAACTGTATATATCATACGCAATATGAATGAATTCACAAAGTTGTATCGGCAATATAACGAATGTTATATTTGGCGCAAGATATATATATAATAGAAAATAATTTTTCTGATTTAGTCTTTTGGCGCCTGCATGTCTCGTCACGAAGCAGGCACTCCACTGTGTCATCGATATTTAGACATTTGTGTTTAATTTCATTAGTAACACTGTCATAATCACTCCCACTATACTTACATTCTTACGCAGAAAGTCGGTTTATGTGGAATGCATTCTTGTGGGATGATTATCTTACGGAATTCTTCCATCGGAACCAGCTCCATAAGACAATTAATATGGTGATCATTGCAACAATTCATCGAATTATTTATTATTTCGCCCTTTTTACAATTTCTTAGAATGTTATCTTGCTCGCTGTTAGTTTCGCGATTCATTTCGGGGTTGCAAGTGTTCTTAAAAAAAATATACATAACAAGTGTCGGGATAAAAGAATGAAAGAAAATTGTTGATAATTGTATTTTTTGAAATGTGTTATGCATAAGGGTATTGGGTAATGTATGCAGTAGCATTTCCGTTCTCGTTTTTTTTTCGGGGAAAATAGTATTAATGAAGTCTTAAGTTAAATTCTAGAATCCTATATTGCCCACTACCTATCATATTTCTATATAAATATTTAGGTCTATTTAGGTTCGGATAAATAAACAAGCGGATGGTAACACTTCTTTATTTTGTCTACATCGACAACTTTATTTTTTTCGCGCGTTTATGCACAACTTTACGTCACGCGCGCCAATAGTCTCTAAGATTTCGTAGGGGCCGACTTATCCGTCGTCCATTTTTCCATGTCTGAGTTCTTACAACAGTCAGACCATTTCTCCTACACGAAAGTGTCCTATTTTCAATTTTTGATCATAATATCTTGTTGATCGATGTTTAGCGTGTGTCAAATTCATGGAAGCATCAAAATGACACTTATGGTTTCTATTAAGTAGTCGTTGTATGTAACGAGTTTTACTTCTGTAGGGTATGAAGGTGGTAGTCGGGGAGTTGTACCGTACACCAGTACATCGGGGCCACAGTATTGTCTATGTTACGAGTGCTATTATGTGCGTAGCTAGCATCCGTAACAGAAATATTAAGTTGATGCCCTAATCAGGAACAAAATTTGATGCGCCATCAGCGCCACTCGTTTCGACGATCAATAAAAGCAACAGAGCATATAGAGATAGACCCGCAGATAATGAGTAAGAAAAAATAATAGACATGGAAATACGAAATGCCACGAAGGGGTTATGATACGCATTTTTATATTAATATTCTTCTCGTAGTGAAGCGGGATATCGGTCTTTTTTCAGTGATTATATCGAATGCATTTCCTTATATGACCTTCCCGTTCTTTTCGTCCTCAAAAGCAAGGACTTTGAACGTAAGGAACGAAATTAAAACTGTACCAAAAATATATGGGAAACCGAAAAGAGAACGAAATATTTCGTTGCGTCTTCATACGTTGACAATGTATAATCGGAATAACGTTCGGAGTCCCTGCTCAAAAGTACGACAGACTAAATTTCCAGACGAAGTCTGGGCGAAGTATTGAATTTGGTCACTTCGGGCATAAAAATTACCCTATAGTTTTTCATCAAATGTCGACGTTTCAGACCCTAAGGAACCCAAATCAACAATAAAAAAATTTGTGTCCGTGATCCTGTACGTACGTACGTCTGTACGTCCGTACGTCCGTAGGTCCCGTTTTTTTGTCTCGCGATAACTCGCGAACAGATAAGCGTATTGACATACATTTTTTTTTAAATACGCGTCTTGGCATAACTTAGATCTGATTTTGAAAAATACAAATTTTATTAAAAAATGTTTCAAACAAAAACGATAGAGCATGAAATTCTCTACAAAAAAGGTTGTATGCATTTTCTTCCTAAAGTCAACGATAATGCCATAAAAACTGGTTTAAAATGCTTATGACTATTGTCTGAAAAAGTATTGAATTTGGTCACCTCGGCAAAAAAATTACCCTATAGTTTTTCATTAAATTTCGACGTTTCCACCCCCTACCCCCCAGGGGTAGTCTTCGCCAGCCTCTCTGGCGCGGTGATCACCTACGGGCGCATAAGTTCTTTTTTTTATTAATTAGTAAAACACTGTAACATGTAATATGCATCGAATAGTCTATTACAATACAAGTGCTTGAAGTAAGTGTTTTGCAACTTTTATTTACTAATACTTCGGCTGGCCTGTTGTCGGGGTCGAAGTTTTGAAAATGCTCATTTTCAATTTTCATATACATATAAGAAACACTATATTGTTGTAACATATATATCGAAGCCACTTGGACCTAAATGGGCAAATCCACAGAACTTTTGACTTTCATGTTATTTTAAGATTCACGCAAATAAGTTGTACAGAAATATTTATAAAACATTTCTATTTACTAAAAAGGATATGCTTTTCAAGGTACAGTTATTTGTTTTGCATGATAGTTGATTAAAAAACCAAAGGAAACACGAAAGCTCATAAAATTTGAATAAACTGCTGCGTGCAAATCGTATTTTTTTTAATATTTTGTTCTGTAACTTTTGGAACGTGTATCTTTACATTTGAAAATCATGTCGTACTTGAAAAATAAGTGTGCCAATCGCCTAATAAGAATGACATGCGTCCAAAGTCGCGTGCAGAAGATTTATGGAAAATGGAATTTTCGTTAATTTCTAACAACAACTTTTGGAACAAACAATATTATGGCTCCATACTTTGGGAATTTTTAATTGATGATATAATAAGTAACGTATTCCAAGGAATAAGATGTGCCTCGGCTCATCTCAATTCTGTGCCTATTACAACCTATAGCCTTCGTGCGTAACTGTTGTTGAAAAATGACACTTTTGTCAGGCACACGAACTATACACAAATAAATGCCTCGATTATTGGCGTAATTTATTGTTTTAGTTGTCATAATCATACTCTGAACTTGTTCCAGAAATACAACACGATGTTCAGGGGTAAAACAAGACATGAAATTATCTCTTTGACACAAACTCCTTTCTTTACACGGAAAAATGCTGAAATTTGTTACTCGCGGGTTTTATTGGTAACTGATCATGAATACGTTGACAAATATTAAAAATTGAAGATGGTAGATACAATATGGCGGACCAAATTCCTAAAAAGTTGCTTGAACCAGCTGAAACTGTGTATTCGTGGTCGCTCATCGGTCGAGATTCGCTATAGCTTTGCTCCAGAAATAATGAAGATGTAACTTTGGGTAACTTTGTTTTTCATCTCCCTTGCTTCATCTTTTCTGGTTAAAAATGAATAAATATGGTACTAACCCTATTGAAAAAATCGACGTCGGATTCGACGTTGTCGTCGACGTCGGAAACGATATCTGAATCGACGTCGGAAACGACGTCGAATACGAAGTCTGAAACGACGCCGGAATTTGGGATCGTAACACCTTTTCTGACGTCATTTCCGACGTCTTATGCGAAGTCTTCTTCGACGTCGATTTCGTAATCGTTTTCGACGTCATGTTCGACTTCGTGTTCGACTTCGTGTTCGACTTCGTGTTCGACGTCGTGTTCGGCGTCGTTTTCGACGTAGTTTTCGGCGTCGTTTTCGGCGTCGTTTTCGGTGTCGTTTTCGGCGTCGTTTTCGGCGTCGTTTTCGATGTCGTTGTCGGCGTCGTTTTCGACGTCGTTTTCAATGTGTCATTTCCGTAGAAATTTCGTCAAGAAAGCTGATTTATTATTTTTATTCTAATTTATATGAATAAATTAGATAAATTTTTAAAATTCGTTGCACTCATTTTTTATTTTGACTTTTTAGTGCAAATTCCTACTTTATCGATAGATGACTTTGGAATCCCCTTAAAATAAAAATTGAGTTGATCCGCAAACCTCGAGGTTCCTTGGATGCTCTTATACCAGCCCCGGGTATACAGGGTCATCGAAAAGTATCGGACCCCCCTAATATCTTCAGTTAGAATGCACTTAGGAGAAAATGTCCAATAGCAAAGTTGTATGGTTTCAAGCGGGGAGTAAGATGATGACCTTGACCATGTCCTTCAAGGTCATTTCAAGGTCAATCTTATTTTTTTAAATAGAATCCCCTACATTTTATTGCATATTCTTATAGCTTATCTCGAGAGCTTTCCAAAACCCTATAATAAAATATTTTTTTATTAATTACTTTTTGAGTTATAAAGGTTTGAAGTTAACAATTTGTTAAGTGGTGTGCGAGTCCGACCAGTTAAGGCAAGAGTGGTGTGCGAGTCCGACCAGTTAAGGTCTTCAAACTTCAAACCTTTATAACTCAAAAAGTACTTAATAAAAAAATATTTTATTATAGTATTTTGGAAAGCTCTCGAGATAAGCTATAAGATTATGCAATAAAATGTAGGGGGTTCTATTTAAAAAAATAAGATTGACCTTGAAATGACCTTGAAGGACATGGTCAAGGTCAAAGTCAAGGTCATCATCTTACTCCCCGCTTGAAACCATACAACTTTGCTATTGGACATTTTCTCCTAAGTGCATTCTAACTGAAGATATTAGGGGGGTCCGATACTTTTCGATGACCCTGTATAATAACAGCAGAGAAAATTTGTTGATATTTTTCTACGAAGGCGCGTAATTATTAAAAATAATTAATTGTTATATTTGTTAAATTTAGGTATTTATTCTTTGAATGGCGGATTTATAAAAGAAAAGTTAAAAAAAAAAAATTAATTATGCCTTTTATGGACATTAAATAAGAGAGTAACATTTTTGCTTACCTTATGAAGTACTCTGATTTTGTCGAAGATATGTATATGGACATGAGCAGGGAAAAATCTCACTTTGTCGATTTTAGGTTTCTGAGATATTATTTTCCATTATACATATATTTCCATTTTTTCATGATTTAGGAAAAATCTGATTGGGTCTCTTAGAACGACGCGTGATTTATGGCTTAGACTTCACTACAATTGTAAAATTTCATTATTTAAACTTCGATTATCTCGGAAATTAAAATCGACAAAGTGAGCTGTATCCGTTTATATTTATGTCGTGATTGATATAGAGCGGCAACAAAGACGGACGACCGAAATAATTTAATAGTTGACATGAATTATGAACCGCGGTGATGTGCGCTTAGTGAATTTAATTTTTAGACACGTATAAATAGTATTATAAACAACAATATAAGTAATGTATCATAATTTTATTAACAGGATGTCAGGATGTAACTAGATTCACAAAATCATTCTTGAACATAGGAAAAATAGTAATAAAATTATTAAAAATGCCTCAGGTTATTTTAATGAAGTGAACTGGTTGGCACGATTCTGACTTGATTTTGGCCATCTTCGTCGAGATGCCGGCGTTGGGTGCCAGGTCCAAATTTAGGGCTGCAAAGAATATTGCGAATGGTACCCGAAGTTAAGTAGTCTTAGGAACTCAACGCGTTAGTCACGGTGCAGAATTGCATAAATATCGTACTTGTCCCGGAAATGATTTATCTTGCTTTATCATTCAATGGCCCCGGAAATCTGCAATGGAATAAAATTCAGCATATTTTCAGAATATGAGAATTCAAAGAATATTCGGACAGAATTTGTGATCGTTAAAGTTATTTTATTTTAATTATTCGACATTATTAATTTAAGGGCAATGTTTTTTACAAACCTTGTTGTGGACAAATGCATTTGTGCAATGAAAATAAAGACCTTTAAACGAATAATAATATTATAATATAATATTTCGATATCTATATTTAAATCGAACCGTGATGACGATATTTTTGGCCTTACCATCACATTTATATTTATACTAATAGTATGTAAATTGTAATTGAAGTCATCCATATTGTCATGATATTTTTAGTCTGTATTCTGGTCGGTTCTCGAGTGGATAGGTATATATAGGGATGGAAATATAATATGTTAAAAGACACTAAACAATTCAAGTCATATTTATTCTCAGCTATTCTCCCCAATTTACGCGTTGCAGAGTAACTTTATCCCCTATGTATCTTATCATAAGAATTTAACTTCGTATGTGATAGGTCGGATGAGCAAAAAAAAACATTATAGGAGACAAAAAAAATCCATTTCACATAGGGACATAGGTCAGATTTACTTCCTCTTTTTTATGCCATCAATCGGCTAATTGAGGAAGGATCGCTTTCAATGCGATCGATCATCATCCCCACACAGGACGATACAGACATTTATACAAGTCATTTAACTACACATAATCGGTACCGTCAGCAATTTCCCAAAGGGTAATGTTTATTGAAAGAATAATTTTATTCTTTATAATTTAAGATACAATTTTTTTTTTATTTTTTTTTTATTTTAAGATAATTAACATGAGTTAAAACACAAATAGTAACTGGAGCGTTTCGTTATACTGCAAACAATTTCGGTTAGGAAAAACACTTTAGGTGGAACTTTTGTGGAAAATTAATATTTATTATTCTTTCATTAAACAGTACCATGGGAAACAGTATAATTGCAAATATCTTTTTTCTTGATCCCCTGGTCGAAATTGCGTAGTTTCGTCATTGTTTTCAATAGCGAAAGTAGTACATTTCGGATAGAAAAGACGAAAATACTGGTGTGATATGCCTCTCTCGGCTTCGCCTCGGACGTCCACTTTACGCAGTGGCGGGCCTTCGACTTTCGTCTTTTGTATCGTAATGTACTATATTTTTCTTACGCATTTTAAAACATTACGCCATTGGCCTACTTTACGTCTATGTTAATAGTGCTATTCATACAGTATATCTGCGGCTTCTCCTTACGACCCGTCACCACTTCCCAACCAAGCATGAACTAATGAAAATTGTATTGAAAGATTAGCTATGTTGGGATTTTCCAAAACGGTCACCCATCTGTGTCATGCTAGTTGTGACAGAATCTCTGCACGCTAGTGTACACCCAACTCAATTAATTTTTGTTGGGAATCCGCGCTTCTGTCTTTGTCTTCCACATAGAGATGTATGTGGAAAACAAAGATAGAAGCGGGGATTCTAAACATGAATTAATGGAGCTGGGTATACACCCAAGGGCAACGATTCTGTCCTTCCATTAGCATGCTGTCTTTATTTTCACTTACTATACCTCTATGTGAGAAACAAAGACAGCATGTTACCGGAAGGATAGAATCGTTGCCCTTGGGTGTACATAACGAATGATAATCCCAAGCATCAATGGCGAGGTGACTATAAGAAGGTGAATTTTGTCGACCTCCGTAAAAGTAATCAACTGCCTCATATCGATGGTCGGTTATTTTTTCTGATATGATGGTAATAAACTTCCGTTTTGATGAAAAATAATGTATATTCATAGAAAGATGACAAACCCCTAAAATACCTTATAGGAGGCGATCAAAGTGGGAACTCCTTCCATCCTACCTTACAGATTCTCTGATTCGTAAATAAATTTTACTATGATGTTAGGTTTAAACAATCTTGACAAAAACATTCGACAATCCGAATAATTAGAAGTGTGTAAAATTTAGAGAAAACTCAATTCTATAAAAAAAATGACCAACCAAACGAAGAGAGGCAGTTGATGATCAGTTTGACTCAAACAAGCTATACGGACGACATAAACTATATAATATATTAATTATATTACAAATGATTGAAAGTTAATCTATTTCTATATATTTCTATCCGTTTTGTTGTAAAAGGTACGTATGTTTTTGATGTAACTTTTTTCCCAGTTTATTAGATACTATCCACATTTTTACCAAGGGGCCATCAAATCGGCCAACGAACAAAACGCTTACCCCGAACAGGCTCTAGTTTACAGGCAATCCCTAGTCAAATCCAGATCTGGCATCGACAGATAAATCTGATTAGATTTTAAAATCAATCCATAAACGGTTTCTGAAAAAAAATTCTAAAAAACTCCTATTGCTCCGAGAGTTCAACACTGCTCAGTAATCGACGATGGGGATTACATATCTGCGGTAGTCCTCTGGAAAATCAGAACCGATCGATGGTTGGGGAGCAAATTTTTTAAATATAAGTATGTCTTAGATAAACTTTCATTTAATTAGATCGGAATACAGATCTATATAATCATGGAGTGTGAGGGAGGGGCGGAGGGGTCTTGATATTTTTGCATGAAAGCATTTTATATTTGATTTCAAGCTTCAAATTCTTGCTTTTTTTATTAGATCAAACTTGAGGTTTTCAATTTAATGGACCAGTATAAATAAAATATCAATTGTTATACAGGTAAACAAAGATATGTTACGTATTATTGCATGTTGTTATTATTATTATTTTCATTACCGGGGAATGGGGAAATCTCTTCCGACCTCCAGTATATATAATATATATAATATATATATTATAATATGTGTATAATTCTTTTTTTTACATATTTGTCGTGGCTTAACTTAGATCTGATTAGATTTTGGGCCCGATTCATCTATCCATTCATAAAAAAAAGTAGAAACCAAATTTTCGAAAACATAAAAAATCACGGTAAACCTTCGGAAAGGTACCTCACTAGGAAAACAATTTTCATCAATTGTTTCTGACGTATTTTTGGCTTCTGATTCGGAATATGATAATAAAAATTGTCGGTCGGACATATTTTTTAAAAAACTTTTGTTTTAGTTTTGTGCATTTATTTAATAAATAATTAATAAATAAAAAATTCTTTTTAAAAACCACGTTTTTATAAATGGACTCAATAGGATAAAATAATTTTTCCCATCCACACAGGTCACATAAATAAAATGGAAAACGTGGGGCGCAATAGAGGTAACAGAAATTACTCCTCGACGAACAATAACAAATGAGAAACTTATGCTTAAATGAACAATATGACACGTTAGTTTAGACATGCTAGTCATTTCTGTTACCTCTATTGCGCCCCACGTTTTCCATTTTAAGTCTTACAAATATTTTATTTTCTAATAAAATGAGTAAGAAAAATTATTGCGTATTTATTTCGGCATGGTATTAGTGACCTGTGTGGATGGGAAAAATTATTTTATCCTTTTTAGTCCATTTATAAAAACGTGGTTTTTAAAAAGAATTTTTTATTTATTAATTATTTTCTGCTTTTTAGTTTTAATAGGTCAAATTTTATTTCATAGAAAATTTAAATTTGCTGAAAATGTTCTTAAAACTGATTGAAACTTGTAATAAACGGTAAAGGAATGCATTGTCATCCAATTTTGGGCTATCCTAAAAGTTTCAAGTCTTTAGCTCATCGGTAAGTCAGTTTAAAATCGATTACAAGATTTGCACCGGACAAACAGACAGACAGACGGACAAGAATACGAGTTAATAAAAACGTGGTAAAATACGTGTCTGACGAAAAAATGTTTCCAGCAAAAAATGTGAAGCACAAAATTCTTTTCAAAAAAGGTTGTTTACATCTATTTTTCGTAATCCCAACAGTAAGCCCGCAAATGATCCATGAAAGTGTCCGTAATGAGTTTCTGCAAAGAAAGTTGTAAGAAATGTCTATTCGATGGTAAACTTGGCTATAATATTGGTCTTTTTATATATTTAACCCAATGCGTGAATCTAAGGTATGCCTGTGTGCTGGGGGCTCTGCCCACAGACCGCTCCCCCCTCTTTTATACTATTCTACTAACCTACCACACAGATATGGATGACAACCGAACCTACGTGATATTTGGTATTCTTGAAACTATGGCAACCAAGAAACCCCCTTCCTGCACCGCAGACGGTTGACACAGTGAAAGGCATACTGCGGGAATCATCTAAGGTGTAGGTAGGGGGATTTTAAAATGCGATGGTTTAGCCTATATAAAAAAGAAGGGTCTGGTGTGATGACATCGCAGCACTCAGGCACACCCGAGATTCACGCATTGTCTTGAAAAGACAAAAAGACCTGGTTGAACGTTGACATTAATTCGATTTGACTTTGAAAAGACTTTGAAGATGAAAGTCATTTATTTTTCAAATGTGGACCATAAGTAAATAAACTATTATTATTTAAAAATATTTAATTGATGTCACAAATTTTAACTGTGACGCAGCGACACATTAACGGGAACATTAACGAGAAAGCGGCTAGCATAGTGAGGATTCCAGGCAAAGCCTCTAGTACATTTCTTTTTCTTCTGGACATCGTATATTTTGTCGGATAAGTATTTCCATGACAGACGCACTCTATCCTCCCTCTTTTGACCGGTAATGCCAGCTCTGGTTAGTTTGTTATATAAACAATCTATAAAAATTAAAAATGTTATTAATTTTTAATGTTCAAATGTTAAATGTAAAATTATTAAATATTTCATAAACCAGGTTTCACACACTATACATCAGATTCTCCCATAACTTTCTGAATATAGGAAAACGAAATGGTTATGTAACTACGCTTGCCTCGTAAACTGATTGATCTTTGAGTTGTGAGTTCGCATTCTGTTCACGTTCTGTTCTATTTATTTTCGCTCTTTGAAAAATGAAATAAATGAACATTGTGAGCACATCATATGGACCAACGGTTTATAGCAAATGGTGCAGGATCAAGTTTGAGTGGTGTGTGGAAGAGAATACTAATCTAGAGAAAGTGAAAATGAGGTTCGAGAGATATATTAGTTTGCCGTCGAAGAAGTAACGCCGAACTCGAACGTGATAGCCGTTGTGCTAAAGCATTCTTTAAAACAGTTTTGCCCACGTTTGTACAGCATTTCGACACCAATGTAAACACAGCTCTGTTTTGTATTAGTTCCAGTAATCGACCTATCGACAGGATTGTTATTGTATAGTAGTGCTCTATGAACGTAACCTAACACGGCTAATTCAGCTCCGGTCCTGTTGCTGCGGGAGCGACAGTGCGCCCAGCTGGCCTAGGGACAAGAAGTACCTTCAGCTGAAGTACCTACATTTTTTCCCGTGTGAGAGAATAAGGATTAACATTTTTCGGAGATGAAAAAAAAATCTGCGGGATATTTTATATCCAGATTGGTAGTTCCTATGACTAGTTTTGTGCATTATTTGGACCTGAATTTCCGGGTCAATACCGGTCCAAATGGACGATATCACAATTGTGACATAGTATTTTGAAGAACATTTACGGTGTTGAAACTCATTTTAATTAAATTAGTGCTGGATGGATATCAATCAATAGAGAGAAATGTGAGTTTTGGTGTTCGCCATAGTTTTCCATAGTTTTCGGTGTCCAGGCTATCAATCGTTCTGTGGTCGCAAGGAAATATCAGGTAACCGCATTTTTTACAAACATGAGAAAAACTTATTTCAGTTTTAGACATATTTTACTACTTCTTTTATTAGATTTCATGTTACAATGCGTCCGCAATAAAAAACAAACGTAATTTTGAATCATGTTGAAGATTTCGGGTTGCCTTCAACAACTTTGTAGACATTAAAAGTTAATAACAAGGGTCAGTTACCTGGCTTTTCCATAAAGTGGAGCTACCTGATTTCTTCTAAAAATTACGAATTTTCTATTTATTCTTATATTTTCACGGAAGTAAGATTACTTTTGTGTTTAGAACAGTGGGATATGAGCGAAAAGAAATAGGTTTTTAGACTAAGTGAGAGAGAAAAAAAGACAGAGAGAAACACATCTTTGAAGTATTACTGACCATTCTTAGAGACAAGAGGAATCGAGATTCAACAACGATTTCATCTGGGAAGATTTAATTTTGATTTTTTTCATAGTCCCGTTCAATTTCCCAGTTATTTTCAAATATTATCGAGTTACTTGATTAAAAACGCATAGCGTTTCTGGTCTTCCAGTATGCGTAGTATTTATAGGATTTTTATTTTTTAAATATAACTAAATTGTTATACTTAATCAGATTTTCGATCTGACAGAGTGGTGGTAAGTAAAAAACATGTCCAGTTTTTCATGGTTTTTAAATTTTTTCAAAAAGTTTAGTTACCTAGTTTTTTCTTGTGAACACAGAGTTTAGTTGTACCCTCCATACGTCGTCTCAAATCATGCAAATGTGGGTACGAATGTAAGTTGAAACGTAAGCTGCAACTCACGACTATGAATCCAAGCCTTAATGCTCAACGAACCGAACGAGAATTAACGAGAATGCCTGGCGGTACTGGGGGGTTAAAGAAATGTGAAGCGGTGCCGGTTTGAAGTTATTACCAATTATAAAGCTCTGGAATGGCTACGAACCCGGCAGGAACCAATGGGACGTTTAGCCAGATTGATATTAGAATTACAACAGTGGGACTAGTGGGATTGTGAGATCAAACATCGGAAAGATGCATGAAATCGTGTTCTAGATGGTTTGTCGCGTATGGGGGAAGAAGATAAAGTTACGATTTCGCATAAATTGAGGATGGTGCGTATTTTTGCCCGATAGCCTGAGGAAGTACAGGCAGAGACCAAATTGGATACCTCCACCCACAGATAATGAGCAACATCGTACCCTCCCGTAAATCCGGCGAGATAGTCGCGCGCTAAGGGGTATGTCTTAGTCCGCACGAACTGATCGTCGAGAAGGTCCCAGGTTCAAATCCCTGTCTATGCATTTGTCTCTGCTTATGTCCAGTGTTTGTAATAACCAGGGAGCCTTGTCGGGCGAAGATACGACTTCGGACCGGTGTCGACCTCGGTCGGCAGTTGCCGGTACCGTCAGCGTCTTCTCCGCGGTCGGTATGTCGTGGGTATTATCTCGGATGAAAATGAGATACTATCCGCCACATATCTGCCAAGGCATAAACCGCCGAATTAGCTGGTGGCGGGACCGATATATAGGGGGGACTGGCTCTGGGTGGGTCTCGCCTTGTGGTTGTCCTTGTGATTTGTCCTTGTGTTGTCCAAACCCTTCCACCCGAGAGCCGACCCGCGAATAGGCATATCCAAGTCATTAAAAGCGGGGGATAATTCCTTTCCATTTTCCATTCAATTTTCCAACACATTTTATAATAACCTCTATATTTAAGCTTGGAAAGAAAACACTTTATCAAACAATAGCTCCGAAATTCGAATACAAAGAAATCTCTAAAACTGGCAGTTCACTATAGGTATAAGGCCACTAATAGGTTTCAATTTAATTTTTGTTACTTGCTATAATTCAGTTTTGAAATTGCTTATTATATTTCTGATAGTGTCTTGTCTCTATAAATAATTACTACAAAAGAATTGTCCACAAATGTTAATTTATTAATTGGTACACAGCCATTAATACGTACCAATTTAGTTTTTATAGGAAAGGGGATGGGAACGAGCCGGATAAGCCAGAAGATGCACATTTCAGATCTCAAGAGGTTATGGTCGTGATCCGTGAAAAAAGGGGGAAATTATGAAACGACAGACTGTGTATAAGGTGGAGTTGCGTGAAATATAATAATCATTAAATTCTTCTAGGAATTGATCTGCTGTGATATTTTCATCGTTTCAAACGTGATGGCATTTCAAACAGTATATGTCAGTTGTATAAAGATAAAGTCATGAATGTATTTAAATAAAATTTTCTAGGAATTATAAAAAATCTTATCAGCACTAACTTAGTTTTCATTGTAAATTAGAAAAATTATAGAAAATTATCTTCTGAATATAATGCGAGTATTATACATTTATCTGATATTTAAAAGGAATTTGTTTCAAAATCTCGTGTGATTTTCATAAGAATCCTACTTAAAATTCTTTTCTGGATAACCACGTCGTTCTCCTATATATTATTTATATTTTATTTTTTTTTTCTGCAAGGTAATTATATTTGACCTTGCAACAAGCTCTAAATTGGACAACACAGTGCATAGTATTACAGAACTGGTTAAAAAAAATAAAGAACCAGTAAGCAAGTATCGCATGTAATACCACTAGAGCTTCAAAATTATCGAGTATTTCCCGACAGGTATACTGCAAACAAGGTTCAGAGCGCGAAGCGCGAGTCATTTTTCCTGAAAAACTGACGTCTTCGTTTGGACATTGAAAAAAATTTGGGGTTGAAGTTACGCCAGTGCCTGGCGTAGATGTGTGTCGTTAAATGTACACCACGATTTCGGTAAGTGCTACCGTTAATTTGGCATACTAGATAGATACTTTATTTTCTCGTATTTAGGGAGCTTAGTCCCGTCGAAAGGGAATACCGTAATTCGGCGTACATCAATTTGGGGCGGATGAATACAGTATTAAAATAATGAAATAGCAGTGTATAAATAAAAAGAACGACTTAGAAACTAAGAATATATATATGTATATATACAAATAAATAATAATATATATATATATATAAATATAAACTCGGTGTAACATAATATACCGTAAATATATCGTTGCAGAATAACCTAGGAATGGCAGTAAAACCTAAGGGTAGCGCGTATAATAGTAACTGAAAAGAGCGAAACTAGGAGCCTAACATGAAGTTTCTTCTAACAAAACATGCTTTAACAAAAAAAAAATAGCCGTTTCGTCGATTGAACGTAGCTCGTACGGAGTAGGTTCATTACCTGGTTTCCCGTCGTTAATTGTAATTCGCAGGCAGAATTAAAAAAGTTCTCACGTATCGAAGAGGGTATTGCACATTCCAAAAGAATATGGGTCAGAGAGTCGAAAGAGCCAAGGTTGCAAAGTTCACAGACTGCCGTGGGGTCGTAGTTATATTTCACTCCTGCGAGTATAATTGAACGCGCGTAGATAATAGCTAATCGCAGTTGCAGTGCAGAGACAAGCGGTTAGGGTATAAACTGAAAGTGGAGTCGGAATAAAAGCGAGGAATCGGAATTTGGGCAGAAGTAGACGCGGAGTAAGAACTCATATCCTTATTCCTACATAGTTCGGCAAAGTTACGTACAGCAATTGGGACGTGTTGTTCCCAATAATTGTCATTAAGATTGGCCGAAACATCGATTGCCCCGACATTACTTGTAACGGCTTTCAACTGCACGATCCAATTTGTATAGCTGGAAGACGGGGAAATACCAGCCAAATCAGTTAGTCGCAAAAACACAATCTTTGGCAGCCTGGAATCCGTCATTTTTAAAATTCGAATCACCCACTCAAGCACTCTATTAAATTGTATATGAAGCGTTGGGTGGAAAAACAACCTAAGCCGAGTTAGGTTGTTTTTCCGTAAACTGTTTTTTCGTGATTAGGGAACCTTAATAAGTATTTTACCGAAAATTTGAATTTTTAAAATTTAATGCAAAATTATAGCTATAATACCTCTCGGACGGAAAAACAACCAAACTCGTTGTGTTTAGTTTCAGGTATTTAGATTCTTTGTTTAGAAAAAAAAATGTATTTTCTCAATAGAATTTCACTTATAGGTAGGAATACCTTATGCACATAAAAGTATTTGTGCCGAAATTAACATTTCCCTAGTTGTATAAGACTTTAAAATCTTTAAATCGCTATAACTCAAAACACGATTTTCCGAGTTAGGTTGTTTTTCCACCCAATGCTGCATATGAGATAGTGTATGCAGTATGAGGCAGTGCGGGTGTCCTCTGCCCTCCTCAGTGGTGCAGAATGTATATATAACGAGTAACTGCATGCCATGTGTCTATTTTTTCATCCGTTTCATCAATCCGAAAAAGAACATTTCTATGAAAAAAAGTTCTTATTATCAAAAAATAAAGTGAAATCAAGCAATACAGCCAAGTTCTTTCTGACGCAAGAAAGCACACATTATCATAAATTCTAATAAATATTAAATGGATAATATACAAATAAGCTCTATTCCAAGCATTGCTGGATGCTTTGTTAAAAACCTTGGCCGCCCTTTTCGAATGATTTTTGGAGGATTTTCCGTAGTTCGTCATTAAACAAAATTTACATTAAGTTACCAAAATATTGTAAATTTCAATGACTATTTCTGTTCTAGTTTTTGACTCATTTTATATTATCATTGATGTTGAAATTAGAAATTATGTGAAACATCAGCAACTCATTATAGCCATACGATATCGAAAGAACACTCAGACATTTATTAGATAAGTAACAGGGAAAGATGAAAGGAAATCAGTTGCATGTTAGTATTTATTTTTTAATTAATAATATATTAATTATATCATTATCAAAATGTAATAAAAGAATGGCGTAAATTTAACGACACGTCTACGCCAGGCGTTGGCGTAACGTCAACGACAAATTTTGTTCAGTGTATGCAACAAACCTACAGGGAAATGCTCGATTAAATTTTAAGTTTGTGTGGTATTCGAGATGATTATTTTTCCAATCCAAATTTGGCCAATAAAATTGCGGCATGAGATGGAAAGCATCATTAATATATAACCAAAATAATTTGACAGTTTCGAGAGGGGTTAATTTGACTGGATGCCATAATTTTTGTTTAAATATATATAGGTACCACCAGAGCAAATTATTAAAAAAAATTATCAGTATAATATGCTGAAGCTTGTACTACGTGACATCGAATGGTGCAATTTGATTGGCCGATATTCGTGTTGGCAAAATAATCAATTGTAATTTCCAAGAATTGGTCCAAGGACTTGAACAATTTCCTACATAATTTTTAATAAACGACCATGGTACCCCCACTAATATAGGTATATGATATGAATAGGGCATACCCATGTTTCGGCTCGTTAGAATCGTGACACTGGAAGACTTTTGGTAGGCCGAACTAAAAGAAGCCGATAGAAGTGCGATCAGTTCCGAAGTGGGACTAATGTATATATGAGCCGTTCGCTTGAAAAACTACATAAGTCATTTTTAAGAATTGATGTATTGTTGTATTCCTTATAGTTTCAGCAACAGCGTTTTTTCTCGAGCGACCGGCTCATATGTAGTTGTTGACGCATATAGTCGGAAACTATACCCCTTTTATTCGAAACTAAAAGTCCTCCTACGGAAAGCTTCAAATTGTGCCACATTTTGACTCCATATACCCTACCCATACCATATATATCAGTGGGTACCCTTCGAATACCGCGCTGATGATTGACTGAAATGTAGCCTCTGAAAAATAATCAGTTATAATATTATTCGGAGGATTATTTTTCGAGACTGTATTTCAGTCAAGCGGAAGGCGATTGGTTAGAAAAAAATGATAAACGATAGTGCAATTCTGTGTGCAATTTCCAAGAGCTATAATGCAACATCCAGTATAATTTTAAACAAATGACCATCATACACCTTGAACGTCGCGTTCTTATTGGCTGAAATCCAGTCTCGAAAAATAATCAACGAAACGCTGCAGAAAACTTTTTTTCATTTATCGCTTACTTTCTACCAATGTTCTCTTTTTTGGCGACAACTCGGTCCGCCATTCACTTTCGGGTTTGCCTTTGTTTGCTCGGGCGGCATTCAAGCATTTCGTTTCCAAAGACTCCCCCCATATAATTTCTGCGAGATCGCGAACAAATGCCGAGTCTCTCTTCCGATTGATTCGCTCCCATGTATCGATATGGACGTTTATGTCCTCATTTAAATAAACCTGTTACCGAAAGAATGAATAATTATTGAGTTACTCAGTACATATGTATCGCTTGAGTGTTATAAGGAGAAAATTATAGTGAATCAGCGGACTTATACAAACTGAAGAAATAAATGAGCAAACTTTAGTTTTGAACATGGATAAGGGAGGAGAAAACATCGCGGCAAGAAAAAACGTTATGGAGCAAACGGTAGGCCATATTCTGGCAGTGGGCGACCTCATGCTCCTGACGCGATTAGATTTAAGAATAACTTCAAACCGACTGTTAAGCCTAAGGCAGACAGATCGACGTTGCCATTTACGGCAAGACCTAAGACGCATTGTATCGCTGTTACTACAAGGAATTTCATCTGTATCTGTTTACGTCTTACGTCTTACGTCTTGAGTTCATTGCATCTGGCCTTTATGTAATAACAAAAAGATTCGATTTTTTTTATTATTGTATGTATAAACCTGAGTACAACGAGAAACCGAACGCGAACGCGAAGGAATTTTGCCTTTGTGATAGAGAAATCCCGAGTCAAAAGAGCCTCCGCAAGGCCCATATAAAAAGACCCTTTTCAATGGCCGTTTTTCGTACCTGGATTTTCGAAACTTTTTTTATGCCAAATGGTTTCTTACAATAACCCAATAATCCCTGCAAAAATTCAAAGTGAACATATATTCTCTGTTCAAGAAATATATGGTGGTCAAAATTGAAGTTAAATGGGAGAAACATTTATATTTCTTGTGCATGTTCAAATTTGACCCTCACTTCTCAAACAGGGCATATGCTCATCTTCAAATTTTGCGGAGATTATTGGATCATTATAAGAAACCATTTGGCATAAAAAAAGTTTCAAAAATGCAGGTACGAAAAAGGGGCATTTTTACGCACTCTTTAAATCCTCTTTTGATCCTCTTTTGACCCACCTTTTTAGTCCTCATTTTAGTCTCAAAGGTTGCGCATATTTCCAAATCTGCAACTTTGAGGACCAAATGAGAACTTCAAATTTTCATCAAAATACAATAGTTTTTTTAATTTTTATCTCACCTAATGGCTTTATTGGAATACCTCAAAAATCAGTATTTGTGGCTTCAACGGAACATATAAAAAGAAAAGTGAAAGAACTTCCAAAGAGACCTTAAAGAGACCTCGCCGCTAAAGGGAAGTCCCTCAAATGGAGGTGTATAAAGAATGCAAGATGAGATATTTAACTGGATACGACGTGAGTGAAATGTAGAAGCCATAGCAGTAAACCAATAAACCATTACCCCAGACGGCAGTAATAAGCGTCAACTCTTATTGTTAGAGCAAGGGCTCAAAAGCGGATAATCCTTATTCACTAGCTTTGTGAACTCCTGCCTTTCTATACATTTATCGTGTTCCATGTTTCACCGTATTACTCAAGCCATGCTAAATCTTTAGTTTTGTGAACCTGGCACCCGACATTTCCGAATCCAAAATATTTTACGCTATTTTGAAATAATTTTGAATGTAGTTGATTGTAGTGAAGCGAAATTTACATCATTAAATTCACAGGCGCAAGAAAAATTTAATTCCGAGTTTAATTCTAATGTTTTCTTTAATAATTTGACACTCACAGAGAAGTATATAGTATAAATTTAAAAAAAAATTTTGGTTTTTCGATTTAAGATGCAAATTACGAGCCCAGGAATGCACGCAGGTGGGCAACCCCACTTGCAGCGCAAAAAAATCAAGGCCGCCATTTTAATATTAAAATTCGATGTTTTTCGCCGAAAAAATTATTTTATATTGTCTAAATATGCATTAAAACGTGGTTAAAATTTCAGAACGATTTGTTTCATTATACCCGAGAAATAAATTTGACAAAATGCATCATTTTGCTGCCGTTTTCCCCCTTACAATTACGCATGAATATAATTACAGTGTAAAATTATAGCGATACAATTAATTTCTAAAATAACAACAAACGTACATTTTTAAATAGTTTGTACTCAATTCAAAATAACTACAAACAACTACAAACATTAACTTCATCTCAAAACCCACTCTGGACCTGTTTGTTATGCATTAAATCGTTTGTAGTTAATTTGTAACAACTGCAAACAACTACAAACGTTACTTTAATCACAAATCCCTGTTTAAATCAGTTACAAACCGCACATAACATGGTTTGTAGTTGGCTTGAACGAACTACAAACGACTACTAACGTTAATTTCACCTCAAAACCGAATCGTGACCACTTTGTTCCGCATCACATCATTTGTAGTTAATTTGTAACAACTACAAACAATTACGATTTCATACGGAGCAAACTGTTCACGATTGGGCTTTGAGATGAAATTAACGTTTGTAGTCGTTTGTGGTTTTTTCAAGCCAAGTACAAACGATGTTATGTGCTGGAAACATATTTAAAAAAGGTTTTGAAATTAAATTAACGTTTGTAATTGTTTGTAGTTGTTCCACATTAACAACAAAACGATGTAATCCGGAGCAAGCTGGTCCAGAATGGGTTTTGAGATGAATTTAATGTTTGTAATTGTGTGTAGTTGTTACAAATTAACTACAAACGATGTAATGCGGAGCAAAGTGGTCAAGATTGGCTTTTCAAATGAAATTAACGTTTGTAGTAGTCTGTAGTTGTTTCAAGTAAACTACAAACGATGTAGTGTGCAAGAAACTGATTTAAAGAGGGTTTTGAGATTAAATTAAAGTTGGTAGGTGTTTGTAGTTGTTACAAATTAACTACAAAAGATGTAACGTGGAGCAAACTGGTCACGATTGTGTTTTGAGACGAAATTAATGTTTGTACTTGTTTGTAGTTGTTACAAAGGAGAATGCCCACGGGAGAAAAATATAAATATGAAAGTGCAACCTTTAAAACGTGAATGAAATGAAAGATTTGAACATACTGAAGGTTTAAAAAAAAAATAAAATACTCTCCGAACAAGGAAAGTTCATAAAAATCATGCGTATGCGAAATTTAGATACAAAATACATTATAAATAATAAGTAGAAACAGACAAAATTGGTCAGCCATTAGATATTTTAGGGTCGGTTTTTCCTAACTTCCCTTCCTCTGGCAAATTAAATTTTTTTTTAAACATTATCTTTAATGTCTCTTTTGACTCCTATACATATTACAAAGGTTACACCTTTTCAGATATTGAGTTACTTAAGCCGTGGGCATTCTCCTTAACTAGAAACGATGTAATGCGGAGCAAACTATTCACTATTGGGTGTTGAGGTGAAATGAAATTTTTTAGTCGTTTGTAGTTCTTTCAAGTCAAGTACAAACGATGTTATAGACAGGAAACATATTTAAAAAGGGTTTTGAGATTAAATTAACGTTTGTAATTGTTTGTAGTTACTCCACAGTAACAAAAAACGATGTAATTCGGAGCAACGGGTCCTGAGTGGGCACAGTGAGCTACGATTGAGTTCAACCCAAAAGTCCCGCCACCTCCCGGTTTTTTTCTGATATCATTTCAGCAATGTTTCATGGTTATTTTAAGCCATAAATGAAAATAATCCATCGGGGGTTACGGAAAATATCTTAAATTTTCAATTTTTTTTAAAGGTTATTAGGCATATTTTTTATTTCTACACTTTTTTCAGATATTTTTTTTCATTTTAATTCGATATTTGGTGGTAGAAAACTAATCCTGGCATGATCGGTATATTTTTATAGTTGAAATGTGGTAAAAATTTCAAAAATAGCCAAAAATGGGTCATTTTCGCAGCTTTTTTGCAATTATCTCTTTTATCAGAGTTTCTGCATTAAAATTACAGAAGAATGAATAGAAGCGACTGAAATTGTCTACAAAACTAGTCTAAATAATTCGCATTATGTGCTATATTTCCGAAGATATGCCCGTTTAAAGTTACCAATCCTTAAAAAAATTTTTCTTCCCTTTCAGATTTTGTTGATTATCTTTTTTCTGTGGAATTTCAGAGCAAAGTTATACGGAAGTAAGTCGAAGTGCACGTAATTATGAACAATTCTAAAAAAATTAGAAGTATTTTTATGCTGTATATCAAATGTTACAGAGCTTCAAAAACACCTCCTTTTTTTCTTTCATTTTGCTAGTTGAATAAAAATATAGTAATTGTATTAAATTTTGAAAAATAACATGGTACTAGATGAAACTTAAAGAGCAACGTTTATTGTAATAATATAAATACACATTTAAATTCATAGAGTTAATTAGAGTGAAGACTATTATATTCACAAATAGCACGTTTCCATCTTTCGGAGTAATCTGAATGATCGCGAGACACTTTATACTTTGTCCAAGTTGTTTTGAAATCGGAATGGACGGATTCCATTGCCTGCTCGCTGTAAAAACCTAGACCGCACTGTTTTTCTCTACAAAAATCGAGTACATGAAAAAATACAGCATGGACCTTAGGAGTGACCGAAATACCTAGCTCTAAGTAACCGATCCTGAAATCCTCAATGCTATTTACGAAATTTGGTGGTGTGTTTGGTTTATTTATGAAAAAAAGGAGGTGTTTTTGAAGCTCTGTAACTTTTGATATACAGCATAAAAATTCTTCTACTTTTTTTAGAATTGTTCATAATTACGTGCACTTCGACTTACTTCCCTATAACTTTGCTCTGAAATTCCACAGAAAAAAGATAATCAACAAAATCTGAAAGGGAAGAAAAATTTTTTCATGGATTGGTAACTTTAAATGGGCATATCTTCGGAAATATAGCACATAATGCGAATTATTTAGACTAGTTTTGTAGACAATTTCAGTCGCTTCTATTCATTCCTCTGTAATTTTAATGCAGAAACTCTGATAAAAGAGATAATTGCAAAAAAGCTGCGAAAATGACCCATTTTTGGCTATTTTTGAAATTTTTACCACATTTCAACTATAAAAATATACCGGTCATGCCGGGATTAGTTTTCTACCACCAAATATCGAATTAAAATGAAAAAAAATATCTGAAAAAAGTGTAGAAATAAAAAATATGCCTAATAACCTTTAAAAAAAATTGAAAATTTAAGATATTTTCCGTAACCCCCGATGGATTATTTTCATTTATGGCTTAAAATAACCATGAAACATTGCTGAAATGATATCAGAAAAAAACCGGGAGGTGGGGGGACTTTTGGGTTGAACTCAATCGTAGCTCACTGTGTGGGTTTTGAAATGAAGGTAATGTTCGTAGTTGTTTGTATTGTTTCGAGTTAAGTACACTATTTAGTTAACTATTTTAGTTAACTATTAAGAAATTTATGTTTGTTGTTTTTTGAGAAATTAATTGTATCGCTCTAATTTTATAATGTAATTATATTCATGCATAAGTTTGAGGTGTGATTAGTGAGTGTTAAGGTTATTTTCAAGCGCACGTACTAATGCCTGGCTAAATTTTTTTTTGTTCATTTTTGAAATCTACAATTTACGGGTTAATTTTTCAAAAAATTTAAAAATATGATTAAAAAAATTTCGTTATATTTTCGGTTTCGTTACGACTACAAACGGAAATTCTTTCATTACAATTAACTACAAACAAATTCCTATCAAACAAAAATTGAAAAAAAAAATTTTTTTCACAATGGTGTACTAGTTATTTTTGGACCCACTGTGCCTTTTTTTAAACACAACTACAAATAAAATTCGCTTCATTACAATCAACTTTCATTTGTCAACTTGAATTTGAGATTCAAAATTATGTCAAAATAGCATTGAATACTTTGGATTCGGAAATGTTCGGGTGCCAGGTTCACAATGCGTAAATCTTTCGACGCTAGAATTCGTAAAGCCTATAAGAGAGTGAATAACAGCACGAGATACGGTGAAAGGACTTTGCATTGTAGGAAATTATGGATTTACACTGTAAAGGAGTCAATATAGATGTCTATTTTTACTAACTATATCTTCTTCTGTATTCGGAATCCGATCTCCCGCGTAAGATTTCCTGCATGGTGTATTCCCTCTACTATGCCGAGGAGATGTTTCCAAAGGGGTAGACGATGTTAGTGGTGACCCGAAAGAACCTTCAATCGTGTTCGCAATTCTTTCTCCGGCGAAAGATTGTGCACGCGCTGGGTTGTTTTCCTTATTATTTGAAGTTTCTTTCCGAGGCGACACCAATAAATTTGAAGATAATAGGGATGTCGTCGAATAAGACGAATCTTCCAGTTCCCTTACTTGTCTTTCAGAGGAATTTTCTCGTTCGTTAACAACTAATTTTAAAAACAATGCTATTTAGAATAATGTAACGATAATAATAGTACTTTTCGCATCAAGGAGAGTAAAATAGAGTTTTACTTTTTTTATTTAATTTTATTTTAAGGGGGTTCTAAGATTAATTGACAAATCACATTATGGATTTTCGAGATTCCTACATTACCAACCAAGCGGTAAGCCACAAAAACAAAGCCTTTTGATGCACTGAACGCGTAATCATGTATTTTAGTTAGAGATAATACGAGTATTGATGTTTAACGGCAACAATTAAAAACAAGGGGTTATATGTGAAACAAGGAGATGATAAAAATAATAATAATAATAAAAAATTAATTGAAAAGCTTTTTTTTTTTTTAAAAAATAGGGGGGGGGAGGTTATATATTAAAACATAAAAAAGCTAATAATGAATTAAAAGGGGGAATTTTAGCTTGACGTTTCGACCCGTGTTTGGGTCATCTTCAGAATAAAATTTTGAATGTTTCGGGTGCCGTATTTATAGGTAGTAGGAGAACAAAATAAACAACGAGAAAGTAAACAGAATACATGAACGGCATTTAAATGAAAATAACAAAATAAAATTTAAGAAATTAATTTAATAGCGAATTATAAATATCCGGTAGATAGGATTTTTCAAATCTAATGTTGACAGTGTTTTCTTCTTTTTTAATGAAAAAATTTTCCATATGGCACCTTTTTCTCCAGTTCTTTTCTCTAGCAAGTATCTTGGTGTTATCATAGTCGAAATCATGTCCTGTCTCGTTTCTATGATGCGTTAGACCAGTATGTTGTTCTTTGTTTGATGTTAAAAAGTTTCTTTTGTGTTCTTTAAGTCGCACTTCCAAAGGTCTGTATGTTTGGCCTATGTACGATTTGTTGCAGTGTGCACAAGGTATTTCGTAGATAACATCCCGTTGTTTTTTTGTTGGTAAAATGTCTTTTCCGGCTTTATTCTAGCGATATTAGTATTGAAGGGGGTGGATAAAATTCTGATATTATTATTTTTGAAAATTCTTGCAATTTTTTCACTTAAACCTTTTATGTACGGACAACTAATTGTTTTAGAGAAATCATTATTCGAATTGTTATTGTTATTATTTTGGTTGAAATTTAATATATTTATTCTCTTATTAATGCATTGGTTTACCATGAGAGGAGGATAGCCGTTTTCATATAAAAATTTGTTTAATTAAGTTTAAATTTTTTTCATGGAATTCAGCCGAGGAAAGTTTTAACGCACGGTCAATTAGGCCATAAATCATGCCTGTTTTGTATGATAAAGGGTGTGCTGAACGATAATGAATGTATCTACCAGACCAAGTAGGTTTGTGGAACCAATCTAGTTTGATTCCACCATCGGGCATTACTATAATTTTGACATCTAAGTAATTGATCTCATGTTTGCTTTCTAATTCGAAAGTAAACTTTAATCTATTATTTATATTATCATAATTATTGAATTCGTTTGAGATGTTAGTTTCAGAGCCTTCTGGAACACAAGTCAAGATGTCGTCAGCGTATCGGTAGAAAAAAGGTGGTTTGAAATCTAATTTGTTTAAGATTTTTTCAGTGGCATGCTCGAGTACGAGGTTTGCGAGAACCGGGGATAGCGGCGATCCCATGGGCATACCAAAAGTTTGTTTATAAACAGAACTTCCAAATTTAAAATACGTAGAATCCAAACAAATCAATATTGCCATAATAAATCATTTTGATCTAATTTGGTAAAATTTTTAATTTTGTTCCATTTATTCTGAATACTTTCGATAATTAGAGAGTTGGAGATGTTTGTAAACATTGAGACAACATCAAAAGAAATCAATTTGTATTTCTTTGGTATTTTTACACCTTTGATCTGTTCGACGAAGGACCAAGTATCTTTTATATTTGATTTTTTATCTAGAACGTTATACACGATATTGGATAAAAATTTGGCTAGTTTGTACGCCGGACCATCTATGGTGGAGACAATGACACGTAATGGGTTTCCGTCTTTGTGTATCTTCGGAAGTCCGTATGCTCTAGGTGTGGTGGCATTACGTACAGTTAATGATTTGAGAGTTTTATCATCGATTAACTTTCTACTATTCCAAATTTTTAACATTTCGTTGATTTCTTTGGTGATGGTGGCCGTGTATTCAAACTTCGATCTTTCATACGTGGTCGAATCAGATAGAATTTCGTTCATTTTTAGATTATAATCGGATTTGCTCATAGCAACAGTTACATTTCCCTTATCGGCTCTGGTAAGGAAAATATCCGGATTATCTTTTAAGAAAGAATTTACAGTCTTTTGGTGGTTGTTGGATTTGTTGGTATTTAAAAATTGTGACGAACGAAATTGGTAAATTGCCTGCGTGCATTCTTGCCGAATTCGGTTTTTCTCGTTTTCATCAAAAACATATGAAACTCCCGATTCGATACTAGCAATGATGTTATGCAAGGGCAAGTCTTTTTTGTGACAAATCTCAAATGCAAATTTGTCGCCTAAGGCGATAATATTTTGCACATCGATCGGTATGGTCGTATTGGTTAAGTTCTTAAGCCAAGAATTCTGTGTTACCAAAGAGTTTTCGTTCGTTTCAATGACAGAAAAGTGTTTAGTTAGTCTGTAGAATTTGTTTACAAGTCTATGACGGGTTTTTATAAAAATTTTGTTAAATTGAAGGTTTTCAAAAAAGAAAAAATTATTATAAATGTGCTGCGGTAATTGAGTAAACAATTTTATGTAATAACTGATTTCGTGATGTTCTAATGTCATTAATCATGAAGTGTACATCTCTAATCTCTAGATTTAATAGTTTTCTTTTGTAAGCCATACTATGATTATTGAAAGATGCTTTGATATAAAAGTTGTTGAATACAGGTTCTGACTTGCTATTGGTTAAGTGGGGGGGGTAATAAACGATTTTGCCTACATCTAATCAGGAATATCCTTCGATTAAGATGTTTTGCAAGAGAGATATTCAGTTTACACCACTGTTTTAAAGTTAATACGACGTCATCTCCTTTAGTTGATCTAATCCAATTAAAGAAATCACGATGACGGTAGTTAACTTGCGTTTCAAAATTAATCATTTTAAACAATACAGTTTCTCGGCCGCTTTTAATAATTAGAGATAATACGAGTATTGATGTTTAACGGCAACAATTAAAAACAAGGGGTTATATGTGAATGAAACAGGAGATGATAAAAATAATAATAATAATAAAAATTAAATTTAATTGAAAAGCTTTTTTTTTTTAAAAAAATGGGGGGGGGGGGGGAGGTTATATATTAAAACATAAAAAAGCTAATAATGAATTAAAAGGGGGAATTTTAGCTTGACGTTTCGACCCGTGTTTGGGTCATCTTCAGAATAAAATTTTGAATGTTTCGGGTGCCGTATTTATAGGTAGTAGGAGAACAAAATAAACAACGAGAAAGTAAAACAGAATACATGAACGGCATTTTAAATGAAAATAACAAAATAAAATTTAAGAAATTAATTTAATAGCGAATTATAAATATCCGGTAGATAGGATTTTTCAAATCTAATGTTGACAGTGTTTTCTTCTTTTTTAATGAAAAAATTTTCCATATGGCACCTTTTTCTCCAGTTCTTTTCTCTAGCAAGTATCTTGGTGTTATCATAGTCGAAATCATGTCCTGTCTCGTTTCTATGATGCGTTAGACCAGTATGTTGTTCTTTGTTTGATGTTAAAAAGTTTCTTTTGTGTTCTTTAAGTCGCACTTCCAAAGGTCTGTATGTTTGGCCTATGTACGATTTGTTGCAGTGTGCACAAGGTATTTCGTAGATAACATCCCGTTGTTTTTTTGTTGGTAAAATGTCTTTTCCCGGCTTTATTCTAGCGATATTTGTATTGAAGGGGGTGGATAAAATTCTGATATTATTATTTTTGAAAATTCTTGCAATTTTTTCACTTAAACCTTTTATGTACGGACAACTAATTGTTTTAGAGAAATCATTATTCGAATTGTTATTGTTATTATTTTGGTTGAAATTTAATATATTTATTCTCTTATTAATGCATTGGTTTACCATGAGAGGAGGATAGCCGTTTTCATATAAAATTTGTTTAATTAAGTTTAAATTTTTTTCATGGAATTCAGCCGAGGAAAGTTTTAACGCACGGTCAATTAGGCCATAAATCATGCCTGTTTTGTATGATAAAGGGTGTGCTGAACGATAATGAATGTATCTACCAGACCAAGTAGGTTTGTGGAACCAATCTAGTTTGATTCCACCATCGGGCATTACTATAATTTTGACATCTAAGTAATTGATCTCATGTTTGCTTTCTAATTCGAAAGTAAACTTTAATCTATTATTTATATTATCATAATTATTGAATTCGTTTGAGATGTTAGTTTCAGAGCCTTCTGGAACACAAGTCAAGATGTCGTCAGCGTATCGGTAGAAAAAAGGTGGTTTGAAATCTAATTTGTTTAAGATTTTTTCAGTGGCATGCTCGAGTACGAGGTTTGCGAGAACCGGGGATAGCGGCGATCCCATGGGCATACCAAAAGTTTGTTTATAAACAGAACTTCCAAATTTAAAATACGTAGAATCCAAACAAATCAATATTGCCATAATAAAATCATTTTGATCTAATTTGGTAAAATTTTTAATTTTGTTCCATTTATTCTGAATACTTTCGATAATTAGAGAGTTGGAGATGTTTGTAAACATTGAGACAACATCAAAAGAAATCAATTTGTATTTCTTTGGTATTTTTACACCTTTGATCTGTTCGACGAAGGACCAAGTATCTTTTATATTTGATTTTTTATCTAGAACGTTATACACGATATTGGATAAAAATTTGGCTAGTTTGTACGCCGGACCATCTATGGTGGAGACAATGACTGTATTTATAATTCGCTATTAAATTAATTTCTTAAATTTTATTTTGTTATTTTCATTTAAATGCCGTTCATGTATTCTGTTTACTTTCTCGTTGTTTATTTTGTTCTCCTACTACCTATAAATACGGCACCCGAAACATTCAAAATTTTATTCAGAAGATGACCAAAACACGGGTCGAAACGTCAAGCTAAAATTCCCCCTTTTAATTCATTATTAGCTTTTTTATGTTTTAATATATAACCTCCCCCCCCCTATTTTTTAAAAAAAAAAGCTTTTCAATTAATTTTTTATTATTATTATTATTTTTATCATCTCCTTGTTTCACATATAACCCCTTGTTTTTAATTGTTGCCGTTAAACATCAATACTCGTATTATCTCTAATTATTAAAAGCGGCCGAGAAACTGTATTGTTTAAAATGATTAATTTTGAAACGCAAGTTAACTACCGTCATCGTGATTTCTTTAATTGGATTAGATCAACTAAAGGAGATGACGTCGTATTAACTTTAAAACAGTGGTGTAAACTGAATATCTCTCTTGCAAAACATCTTAATCGAAGGATATTCCTGATTAGATGTAGGCAAAATCGTTTATTACCCCCCCACTTAACCAATAGCAAGTCAGAACCTGTATTCAACAACTTTTATATCAAAGCATCTTTCAATAATCATAGTATGGCTTACAAAAGAAAACTATTAAATCTAGAGATTAGAGATGTACACTTCATGATTAATGACATTAGAACATCACGAAATCAGTTATTACATAAAATTGTTACTCAATTACCGCAGCACATTTATAATAATTTTTTCTTTTTTGAAAACCTTCAATTTAACAAAATTTTTATAAAAACCCGTCATAGACTTGTAAACAAATTCTACAGACTAACTAAACACTTTTCTGTCATTGAAACGAACGAAAACTCTTTGGTAACACAGAATTCTTGGCTTAAGAACTTAACCAATACGACCATACCGATCGATGTGCAAAATATTATCGCCTTAGGCGACAAATTTGCATTTGAGATTTGTCACAAAAAAGACTTGCCCTTGCATAACATCATTGCTAGTATCGAATCGGGAGTTTCATATGTTTTTGATGAAAACGAGAAAAACCGAATTCGGCAAGAATGCACGCAGGCAATTTACCAATTTCGTTCGTCACAATTTTTAAATACCAACAAATCCAACAACCACCAAAAGACTGTAAATTCTTTCTTAAAAGATAATCCGGATATTTTCCTTACCAGAGCCGATAAGGGAAATGTAACTGTTGCTATGAGCAAATCCGATTATAATCTAAAAATGAACGAAATTCTATCTGATTTCGACCACGTATGAAAGATCGAAGTTTGAATACACGGCCACCATCACCAAAGAAATCAACGAAATGTTAAAAATTTGGAATAGTAGAAAGTTAATCGATGATAAAACTCTCAAATCATTAACTGTACGTAATGCCACCACACCTAGAGCATACGGACTTCCGAAGATACACAAAGACGGAAACCCATTACGTGTCATTGTCTCCACCATAGATGGTCCGGCGTACAAACTAGCCAAATTTTTATCCAATATCGTGTATAACGTTCTAGATAAAAAATCAAATATAAAAGATACTTGGTCCTTCGTCGAACAGATCAAAGGTGTAAAAATACCAAAGAAATACAAATTGATTTCTTTTGATGTTGTCTCAATGTTTACAAACATCTCCAACTCTCTAATTATCGAAAGTATTCAGAATAAATGGAACAAAATTAAAAATTTTACCAAATTAGATCAAAATGATTTTATTATGGCAATATTGATTTGTTTGGATTCTACGTATTTTAAATTTGGAAGTTCTGTTTATAAACAAACTTTTGGTATGCCCATGGGATCGCCGCTATCCCCGGTTCTCGCAAACCTCGTACTCGAGCATGCCACTGAAAAAATCTTAAACAAATTAGATTTCAAACCACCTTTTTTCTACCGATACGCTGACGACATCTTGACTTGTGTTCCAGAAGGCTCTGAAACTAACATCTCAAACGAATTCAATAATTATGATAATATAAATAATAGATTAAAGTTTACTTTCGAATTAGAAAGCAAACATGAGATCAATTACTTAGATGTCAAAATTATAGTAATGCCCGATGGTGGAATCAAACTAGATTGGTTCCACAAACCTACTTGGTCTGGTAGATACATTCATTATCGTTCAGCACACCCTTTATCATACAAAACAGGCATGATTTATGGCCTAATTGACCGTGCGTTAAAACTTTCCTCGGCTGAATTCCATGAAAAAAATTTAAACTTAATTAAACAAATTTTATATGAAAACGGCTATCCTCCTCTCATGGTAAACCAATGCATTAATAAGAGAATAAATATATTAAATTTCAACCAAAATAATAACAATAACAATTCGAATAATGATTTCTCTAAAACAATTAGTTGTCCGTACATAAAAGGTTTAAGTGAAAAAATTGCAAGAATTTTCAAAAATAATAATATCAGAATTTTATCCACCCCCTTCAATACAAATATCGCTAGAATAAAGCCGGGAAAAGACATTTTACCAACAAAAAAACAACGGGATGTTATCTACGAAATACCTTGTGCACACTGCAACAAATCGTACATAGGCCAAACATACAGACCTTTGGAAGTGCGACTTAAAGAACACAAAAGAAACTTTTTAACATCAAACAAAGAACAACATACTGGTCTAACGCATCATAGAAACGAGACAGGACATGATTTCGACTATGATAACACCAAGATACTTGCTAGAGAAAAGAACTGGAGAAAAAGGTGCCATATGGAAAATTTTTTCATTAAAAAAGAAGAAAACACTGTCAACATTAGATTTGAAAAATCCTATCTACCGGATATTTATAATTCGCTATTAAATTAATTTCTTAAATTTTATTTTGTTATTTTCATTTAAATGCCGTTCATGTATTCTGTTTACTTTCTCGTTGTTTATTTTGTTCTCCTACTACCTATAAATACGGCACCCGAAACATTCAAAATTTTATTCTGAAGATGACCCAAACACGGGTCGAAACGTCAAGCTAAAATTCCCCCTTTTAATTCATTATTAGCTTTTTTATGTTTTAATATATAACCTCCCCCCCCCCTATTTTTTAAAAAAAAAAAGCTTTTCAATTAATTTTTTATTATTATTATTATTTTTATCATCTCCTTGTTTCACATATAACCCCTTGTTTTTAATTGTTGCCGTTAAACATCAATACTCGTATTATCTCTAATTATTAAAAGCGGCCGAGAAACTGTATTGTTTAAAATGATTAATTTTGAAACGCAAGTTAACTACCGTCATCGTGATTTCTTTAATTGGATTAGATCAACTAAAGGAGATGACGTCGTATTAACTTTAAAACAGTGGTGTAAACTGAATATCTCTCTTGCAAAACATCTTAATCGAAGGATATTCCTGATTAGATGTAGGCAAAATCGTTTATTACCCCCCCACTTAACCAATAGCAAGTCAGAACCTGTATTCAACAACTTTTATATCAAAGCATCTTTCAATAATCATAGTATGGCTTACAAAAGAAAACTATTAAATCTAGAGATTAGAGATGTACACTTCATGATTAATGACATTAGAACATCACGAAATCAGTTATTACATAAAATTGTTACTCAATTACCGCAGCACATTTATAATAATTTTTTCTTTTTTGAAAACCTTCAATTTAACAAAATTTTTATAAAAACCCGTCATAGACTTGTAAACAAATTCTACAGACTAACTAAACACTTTTCTGTCATTGAAACGAACGAAAACTCTTTGGTAACACAGAATTCTTGGCTTAAGAACTTAACCAATACGACCATACCGATCGATGTGCAAAATATTATCGCCTTAGGCGACAAATTTGCATTTGAGATTTGTCACAAAAAAGACTTGCCCTTGCATAACATCATTGCTAGTATCGAATCGGGAGTTTCATATGTTTTTGATGAAAACGAGAAAAACCGAATTCGGCAAGAATGCACGCAGGCAATTTACCAATTTCGTTCGTCACAATTTTTAAATACCAACAAATCCAACAACCACCAAAAGACTGTAAATTCTTTCTTAAAAGATAATCCGGATATTTTCCTTACCAGAGCCGATAAGGGAAATGTAACTGTTGCTATGAGCAAATCCGATTATAATCTAAAAATGAACGAAATTCTATCTGATTCGACCACGTATGAAAGATCGAAGTTTGAATACACGGCCACCATCACCAAAGAAATCAACGAAATGTTAAAAATTTGGAATAGTAGAAAGTTAATCGATGATAAAACTCTCAAATCATTAACTGTACGTAATGCCACCACACCTAGAGCATACGGACTTCCGAAGATACACAAAGACGGAAACCCATTACGTGTCATTGTCTCCACCATAGATGGTCCGGCGTACAAACTAGCCAAATTTTTATCCAATATCGTGTATAACGTTCTAGATAAAAAATCAAATATAAAAGATACTTGGTCCTTCGTCGAACAGATCAAAGGTGTAAAAATACCAAAGAAATACAAATTGATTTCTTTTGATGTTGTCTCAATGTTTACAAACATCTCCAACTCTCTAATTATCGAAAGTATTCAGAATAAATGGAACAAAATTAAAAATTTTACCAAATTAGATCAAAATGATTTTATTATGGCAATATTGATTTGTTTGGATTCTACGTATTTTAAATTTGGAAGTTCTGTTTATAAACAAACTTTTGGTATGCCCATGGGATCGCCGCTATCCCCGGTTCTCGCAAACCTCGTACTCGAGCATGCCACTGAAAAAATCTTAAACAAATTAGATTTCAAACCACCTTTTTTCTACCGATACGCTGACGACATCTTGACTTGTGTTCCAGAAGGCTCTGAAACTAACATCTCAAACGAATTCAATAATTATGATAATATAAATAATAGATTAAAGTTTACTTTCGAATTAGAAAGCAAACATGAGATCAATTACTTAGATGTCAAAATTATAGTAATGCCCGATGGTGGAATCAAACTAGATTGGTTCCACAAACCTACTTGGTCTGGTAGATACATTCATTATCGTTCAGCACACCCTTTATCATACAAAACAGGCATGATTTATGGCCTAATTGACCGTGCGTTAAAACTTTCCTCGGCTGAATTCCATGAAAAAAATTTAAACTTAATTAAACAAATTTTATATGAAAACGGCTATCCTCCTCTCATGGTAAAACCAATGCATTAATAAGAGAATAAATATATTAAATTTCAACCAAAATAATAACAATAACAATTCGAATAATGATTTCTCTAAAACAATTAGTTGTCCGTACATAAAAGGTTTAAGTGAAAAAATTGCAAGAATTTTCAAAAATAATAATATCAGAATTTTATCCACCCCCTTCAATACTAATATCGCTAGAATAAAGCCGGGAAAAGACATTTTACCAACAAAAAAACAACGGGATGTTATCTACGAAATACCTTGTGCACACTGCAACAAATCGTACATAGGCCAAACATACAGACCTTTGGAAGTGCGACTTAAAGAACACAAAAGAAACTTTTTAACATCAAACAAAGAACAACATACTGGTCTAACGCATCATAGAAACGAGACAGGACATGATTTCGACTATGATAACACCAAGATACTTGCTAGAGAAAAGAACTGGAGAAAAAGGTGCCATATGGAAAATTTTTTCATTAAAAAAGAAGAAAACACTGTCAACATTAGATTTGAAAAATCCTATCTACCGGATATTTATAATTCGCTATTAAATTAATTTCTTAAATTTTATTTTGTTATTTTCATTTAAATGCCGTTCATGTATTCTGTTTACTTTCTCGTTGTTTATTTTGTTCTCCTACTACCTATAAATACGGCACCCGAAACATTCAAAATTTTATTCTGAAGATGACCCAAACACGGGTCGAAACGTCAAGCTAAAATTCCCCCTTTTAATTCATTATTAGCTTTTTTATGTTTTAATATATAACCTCCCCCCCTATTTTTTAAAAAAAAAAAAAGCTTTTCAATTAATTTTTTATTATTATTATTATTTTTATCATCTCCTTGTTTCACATATAACCCCTTGTTTTTAATTGTTGCCGTTAAACATCAATACTCGTATTATCTCTAATTATTAAAAGCGGCCGAGAAACTGTATTGTTTAACATGTATTTTAGTTGTGAAAAAAAGAAATTACACTTATAATAGTGTATGAAAAATGATAAGTGTATAGAATTAACTAAACGCATTTCATTCTTGTTTTTCAGACATCTAACATGAGGTTAAAATAACACGTAATACAATCGAAAACAAAACATCGTAACAAGAAATACTGCGAAATTTATTTCCAAATTTTCTCCTACTGTACGAAGGCGGTTTGTGTAAAGCCAGGCTACGAGGAGTCGCCCTCGTAGAATTACCTTGATAAAGCGTTTTTTAGTGATTATTCCCGGAAACTTCTGTATTTCATCAAAACCGTTTTGACATAAAGGAGTTACACAGCGTCATGTTGCTGAAGCGGCAAAGAACTGAACCATAAAATCTCATTGTGGAAAATTAAATAAATAATTTCTACCATTTCTCGAAATTTCGGCTCTGTAAAGGTAATTCTAAATATTTCATATGAACTCTCACAAAATTTCAGCTAATTCAATTCAGAAATGGTGGAGAATTATCGAAAATAAATTTTACCAATAAAATGACAGTCAAAGTGCCAGTTTAGAACCCCCGTAAGGCTTTAACATCTCTCGGACGCGCAATCATCAGTTTGATTTAGAGGGTGTAAAATTTTCATTTTTACAATGTGAAGACTACAGTTTTACTTGGTTATGTTATTGTATGACGGAACAGCTGCGAGAGAAGCTCAACCGACGCACGATTGGCCAACTGGCCTAGTTACATTACAAATACTCGATCGCCATTGGCTGCTTCTCTAACACGGGATGCCCTATGGGGCGCTTTCCGGCGTCCACCCTGTATATAATATAGATAGGGCATACAGTAGGCCCCGTCCTAAGTTATGCGGTCGATTTTTTCAAAATGGCGCCGCCCTATCAAAAGTTTTACCTCCTCGCTACCCCCACTCCCGTATTTCGATTATGTACACTGAGAGTGTGTTCGTGCGTGTGTGTGACCGAAGCGTTCCGACGTTTGCCGATCCTTGCCGACTATCGTATTTTCGCTTTTGTGGTAAGTGCCGTGAAGCGCATGTGGTGGGGGTGAAGTTTGTAATGAGCCTGCGGCCCCTAGAGGCATTCTAACTTTATCCGACGTAATGTTAATTAGTTAAATTGTCTAAGGCCTTGTAAATTTACCTATCATTATATACAGATCTATTACTATAAAATCGTAATCAAGCTCCAATTTAGAACTTTTAATGCGCCATCGGAGCCTGGGAAACAAGCTAACTTTAATCGGCTTCAAATTAAATTGTCAGAAATTTTTTATGGGCCCCAAAAATTATTTGGTATTGTTTTTATGTCCAAATATATATTTAATATCGACAGTTTGGCCCTGATATTTGTTAAAATTGTAATTTAACTCCAGTTTGAAATTTGTAATGCGTCTGCGGTTTTTAAAGCCATGAAAACTTTAATCGCTGTAATGCAAATTGTTTGAGAAATTTTCTAATGGCTCGTAAAATTATTTAGTATTAATTTTGAGGGCCAGTATGTCATGAATATCAAATCTAAGGCACTGACATTTTCTAAAATTGTTATTAGGGTCCGATTTTAAATTTGTAATGCGCCTGCGGTTCTTAAAGGCATGAGAACTTTAATCGCTGTAAAGCAAATTTGTGTGATATTTTCTAAGGGAAAAAATTATTTAGTTATAATATTAATTTGAAGGGCAATTATGTCTTTAAAATCGAATATAAAGCCCACAGATTTTCTAAAATTGTTATTAGGCTCCGATTTGAATATTATAATACACCTGCGATTCGCATTGAAGAAAATTGTAATTCGGGTTTAGTTTTCAATTTGTAATGCGCCAGCGGTGCTTGCAAGGCAAGCTAACTTTTATCGCTGGAATGAAATTTTTTAGAAATTTTGTAAGGCCCTTTAAATTTTTTTGGTATAGTTTTTATACCCAAGTAGATATTTAGCATCGATTATAAGGCCCTCAAATTGAAGGAAATTGTAATTCGGGTTTAGTTTTTAATTTGTAATGCCCAAGTGGTGCTTGCAAGGCAAGCTAACTTTCATCATAGGAATGTAAATCTATAGAAATTTTGTAAGGGCTTTTAAATTTATTTGGTATTGTTTTTATACCCAAGTAAAAGTACTTAGCATCGATTATAAGTCCCTCAAATTGAAGAAAACTGTAATTCGGCTTTAGTTTGTCATTTGTAATGCGCCAGCGGTGCTTGGAAGGCAAGCTACCTTTTATCGTAGGAATGAATATTTTTGAAATTTGGAAGGCCCTTTAAATTTTTTTGGTATCATTTTTATACCTAAGTAGGTAATTAGCATCCATTATAAGGCCCTCAAATTGATGAAAATGTGTAATTAGTCTCCAATTTGTGATTTGTAATGCGTTATTCTATATATTATGCGAGCGTCTTCAAATCGATTTAAACTATTTTATATGTAGCTCAAGTGCAATTTCGTTATTTTTCATTTACAATATAATTTATATAATGATGTATTGATGCGTTTACTGCCATACAGCAGAGATTCAATCATGTTATTTTATGTATAGTTATATCCTGACCGAAACATTGTAAAGGCAGGATATTTAGTTGATGTGTCCACGGCTCGTTGTGGTCAGGATAGTAATAAATAAGTTTTCAGTCAATCAATCAATCTCTCTCTCATTCTTTGTCAAGTCATCGTGCACATATAAATTCGCACCTTTCAACTTATTTTTACGCCCCATAATCATTCTTTTCTCATCTAAACTATTTAATTTCATAATTATTAAACCCTCTCTCCCCCTATTATTAATTCTAAATGTACCTCTTTATCTGGTACCCCCATTTTTTCTCAAACCCCCTTTACGATGATATAATAGATATTTAGAAATATCTTCATAAACTTTCAACACTCCGGTATGCTATAAAAAATTATGAAGGCGGTATTATTTTTCGAGAAAATAATTCCTAATGTTTGGAACGCGTGACGCCTTTTCATTTCAAAAATTCATAACTTTTTCCCATTTCGTCTTATCAAACAATGTTTCCAATAAAAGTTGTTGGTAAAAGAACGTAGTTTGTAATGAAAATTATTTTCATGACAACAAAATTAATTACACGCTATTTATTTAACATTTTATTATTTCATAATTTTTTAAACTACGACTTATTACGTATAAGTTTTATTCGAAATATTTTTCAATAAAACGAAACCGAAAAAAGTTATAAATTTTTTAAATAAAAAGGCATCAAGACATTGCTCATAACTCGAACGATTTTGCGAAAATAGAAAATGGCGGATCCAAGATGGCCGAAGGAAATGTGAAATTTTACTTGTCATGTTTAATTTAATTTCTCAGCCGTTTTTTGTAAATAGTAAACGTTGTAATAGTAGTGGTATTTAACGGCAATAGTAAGTGAAAAAATGAAAAACTGATAAATAAGGAAAAATTAGGGAGGGCAAAAATAAATAATGAATAAAATTGAAAATAATTCAAAAAAATATATAGAAATACGGAGACCAATTAGATAATTCAGAATAAATATAAGAAAATATTATATTATTAATTAGATTAAAATTTGGGAGGGCAAAAATAAATGAATAAAATTGAAAATAAATCAAAAAAATATATATATAAATACGGAGACCAGTTAGATAATTCTTTTATAAATTAGATTGACGTTTCGACCCTTGATTCGGGTCATCTTCAGAGTGATTCTCCATCATATTATATCCGCCATTTTGAATTTTTCAAAACCGACCTCAAATTCATAATCAGCGACCCTAAAAACCTCGGAGTACGAAATTTGGTTGTAATTTACCCTTTAGTTCGTTCAAAAATGATTTCTTTCTCAAAAATCGACGATTTGTTAAATTTATTTATTTATAATTGTTAATAATTTTGTGTAATTGCATTTATTATCCTTTTCGTTACGGACCAGAAAGCCCCGTCTACCACTGTAAAAATATTTTTTGAATATTGTTCTAAAAGCATTAAAACTAGACAGAAAACTTGTGAATAAAAAAGGAGGTAATCTGGGCTACCACCATGCCGCAAAGGGTTAATATTTATTTTAATACTCACAGGTACTGAAAGATACTGCTTAAGAGCGATGTATATTCTTACGAATCGTTTCTATCGCTGAAAAAATTCCCAAGAAAGTCACAATGTTAATTATTATGATATAGCGAAAAATAGTCGATTCTCCATAAGACCACATGTTAAAGTATTGAAAATGTTATAATTTATTTCCAGCTTCATAATGACCTTTGCCTCACGAAATTTTAACTGAAGCATCTTTATAGGCTTCTTTAACTTCTTATAAATTTTCATCGGAATTTCAATATCAATTCTATTTACCATAGAACTCCCTTAAACTTAATTTTACAGTAAACGCAACATAAAGATTCTTAATCATTGTTTACGATCAGGGCGAAAGGAATTATGGACGGCTCTAGTTTCTCTAGTCGGAAGACCTACAAGAGATATTTAACAAATGCGGCGTATCCCATTCCACCATCGACGAAGTTTAGGGATAGACGTATTCAAAGGCAAAATGTAATAATATATTTCATTATTTGATATTGCTCACATATTCAGAACACACAAAGAATGATATACTTTTTCGAAGGCATTAAAAACTGTCAATGGACCACATTCGATTGTAAATTATAACAACAATACTAATCCTGACGTACAGATGATAGTGCCTGAAGAGAACAATGCTGAAAACTTTGAAATAGAAGATGAAGTATGTGATCGTAATGTTACCGAACAAACATTGGAATTTCATAATCTTGTACAATCTCTACAGGATGACATTGAAGATATCGAAAATAAAATTGACCAAAAGGACGATTTACAGGAGGTATATAAGTGGGCAAACCCTCATAGAATTTTTTTTATTATTAATATTGTTATTTCCTGTGCTTTTTACACTTCCATTATTTCATTGTTTACAGGTAGGTATTGGTCTACAAGAGTCTTTCGACAGGAGGACTTGGCAAGGTTCTCGCTAATAACTCACCCACAATAAACAATATTATTTTTTTTTTGTTGGGCGGGGAATGCTTTACGAATCGTAATGTCACACGAATTTGATGTGCAATTCGTGAGCCATCGTGTGTCGGACTCGTTGCTCCTGTGCTATAGATGAATAAATTGATGACATCAGAATTACCAAACTACTGGGAAGTATCCCAGTCGTTCGGTCATTCTGTCTTCACCAATGTACTAAACTTAGCAGTAGGAGTGCATACCGACTAAACCCCCTCCCAGTTTGAATCCGCTTGAAAATACCGTGGTAGCTCCGATGCTAATTCTCCGCCTCTTCAATCGGATTCAAACACTCTGCAATCACTCTCCCGTCCTGGGGGTGAGCGGAGACAGGCTCCCTGTTTCATTCATTAGGTAATCGATCGTGCGATCTTAGCAGACGGAGCGACCCAAGGATTACAGCCTTCTGCATACGACCAGCAATTTCGTATCTTTGTTTTTTACATTCTTCAATGATGTTTAGATTTTCCAGAAAGTTCAGTTCCATTCCCCCTAGGACGCCAATAATCAGTACGGTTATTTTTACCCGCAATCTCGGATGTTGTTGTCGTAAATCTGCAGCCAGTGCCTGATATTTGGTTTTCTTTTCATTCTCTTTGATAAACACGTTCAATTACATATATTCTTTTTCGCCGGCGGTCAAAGAGGACAATATCAGGTTTTCTAGCCTGTATAATTGCACTAGTATTGAATGAGAAATTCCAATATAATTTGCATCTCTCATTCTCTACTACAGATTCAGCGTCTCCCTGATGGTATGGTGGTTCTGGAGTGTCAAGGCTATACGCTCGCCTGAAATGGAGATAGAGAACCTTCAATGCCTCGTTATGGCGGAAGATGTACTCCGAACGAAGATATATCGGGCAAGCCGATAGTAAATGCATTATTGTCTCTAGTTCCCCTCTCCAAGCATGGCATCTTGCATCCGGGACCGTGATGTGCATTACATCTCGACGTTGCGCTAGCGTGTCGAACACCCCACCCTGACAGGCTATTATAAAACCCTCAATCTCGGATTTCAATCCGGCGCTTCTTAGAAACCCAAATGTTAGTTTCGTCGATAAACCTTGTAACGGAGTTTCCTCCCGGACTGCTCGTGCCGTGGCTCAGTCGGTACGCCAGGGTTCGGTACGAGCAGAAAAAATCTTACCTCTCTTTGCAACCAGAAATAAACGAGAGATGGAAGGGTAATAGTTCAGTAAGAACGCAGTGAGTAGGTAAAAGCGTAAATATATTTTAATCTTAAGCCCTACTAATACATGTGTGAGAAAAAGACCGGCTGTCCTGCTTAGCCGTGAAGCAAATAAAAGTGTCGGTATCTAATCGACCTAGGTTCTTAGGACGGCGGCTCTCGTCGCCGCAAAACAAAATTAAGCAAGATTTTAATCTCTAGCCGGTCGCGACAGACGTGCGTGATCCCGGGGGAATACGTAGAGATAAGCGAAGTAGGTGGAGGGGGAAAGAGATCCCGAATACCGCGCGTCACCGTATTCAAGAATGGGAGATGGATGCACCGCGCGTCACCGTGCATTCACCAGGACGGGAGGTCGGAAAGATCCGGAGTGCCGCGCGTCACCGCACACCAGAGTAGGAGATGAATGCACCGCGCGTCACCGTGCATTCAGTGGAAAAAGGGTTCTTGGGTAATTCGGATTCAGATTCAGATTCGGATACGGATACGGATCCAGAGTGCCGCGCGTCACCGCACACCAGAGTAGGAGATGGATGCACCGCGCGTCACCGTACATCCACCAGGATGGGTTATCGGAGAGATCCGGCGTGCCGCGCGTCACCGCACCCCAGAGTAGGAGATGGATGCACCGCGCGTCACCGTACACCCACCAGGATGGGTTCTCGGAGCGATCCGGCGTGCCGCGCGTCACCGCACACCAGAGTAGGAGATGGATGCACCGCGCGTCACCGTGCACCCACCAGGACGGGCAGAGTGGAGCCTGGGCTATGAACCCGGGGTTCCAGGTAGGATAGAGAACTCCGCGCGTCACCGAGTCTCTAAGGAAGGGAAGCCCGCGAGAGAACGGGCTGGGACGAAGTGACTGGATAGCGTTGCGCGTTCCAATTTATAGTCGCGAGGCCCGCGCCGTCCGCCGTCGCCGTGTGCGCGCGCCGCGTCGATGCGTGCGCCGATACGGATGGTTCGAGAGCGCCGGATATCGGTCATCGGAAGCGCCGCGAGTGTCGGTGGTTCAGCTTAGGTATGGCGCGAAACGCAAAACTCGCGCCATCTTAGAAACTCTCGTTTCAACCTTGTTCGATAATGTTGCGCGAAAAAACGCCATGCTACGGTTTATCGGTTAAATGGGTTTTGAGTCGGGTTATTTGCTGACTAGTTATTTGGGATGTAAGATCTTTTACCCACACTTCTTACAGACCACTCCGATGTTTGAGCGTCTGTCCCGATCTTATATGGTAAACCGATTTTCTCACATGTCTGTCTAGCTTTCTTATAAAGGAAAGCATTTTCCCCTTGAGATTCGTGGCATTGCACTAAACCAATCAGGGGGTCGCCCAATCTGCAGAGAACCAAATGTGCAACCTCTAAAACCATGCGGTCATGAAGATCTTCCAGACTTATGAGGTCCCTTCCTACATCCTGTCGTGGTAAATACAGACGTTCAATAGATGAGCGCTTGTGTAGACTTCTATTGATGTTCATTATTTTTCGTGTATCTACATCAAGGGTACGCAACTCGTCGACTTTATTTTCCATTGTATTGCACCAAAAGTGTACAATATTTGTGGCACTGCAAGCATATTGGTGGCGGACACTTTGTTTTTTTGACCAAATATGACGGAGTTTTCGCTTGTAATTTTGACGTAACTGATGTTTTTCTATGTGGGCATCTTGTCTCCCATATTGTGGGACGCCCAAGTAGCGATACGCCTCACCTGCCTGCAAGTGCCGAATGATTCCTTCGTCGAGTTGGATGTTATTAGCCTTATTTATAGTTTTTCCACATATCATATGAACGACTGCACAATTATCAAATCCAAATTCCATACCATTTGTTTTCCTAACTCTGCTTCATTTCTTACGTACAGGTTTAAATCGTCCATATACAATTGGTGGGTTAGGCGGATAGTAAAATCTTAAGCATAGTCCGAGCCAAGAGCGCCCCGCAGAGCATCCCTTAAATCGGTCTCCTCCGTCGCAGCATCGGCGTCCTCGATCACCACCTTCGATCGAGGGATGAGCTGTCGAACGCTTTCCCTGTACCCCCACCGCTGTCTTCAACGCCATTCTAAAATTATCTCGGCATTCCGGCGAGGCATCTACTTCCACGAGGACATCACCCGCCCTCGTTTCACGTATCCTTCTCACCGAAATGCCGAGATTATCCGGGCAAACTCCACCTTTGATTTTCTTCAGGACATCAGTGTACCGAATGCACTCCTGCGGTGTAATAATAACCACGTCCTCCCGTACCATCTGTTTCTTCTTCTTCTTCTTCTTCTTTTGGCATTGTGGTGGGTTGCCTCTGCCCTTCTCCTTATCGCCGACGTCTGGCTCTTCTGCCTGTCGCATCTTCTTCTTCTTCTTTGGCTTCCTCGGGCTGGAGCTAGGAGTATTAGCCCGCTTAGAAGCCTCCGCGGATTGCAGAATGGCATTGAGAATTATGCCGGCCTGGATCTTCTCCCGCGTTCTTTTACGAGAAGCCCGATACTTCTCGGCATTCTCCACCGAATTTTCATAGTAGCGCACGAGCTTATCGCCGATCTTGTACTGCGCTTTCAGTTCGCCCACCCACTTCTTCATAGACTTAAGGCCGCCCTTAATGTCCATGCTCACGTTCCTCTGTTTACCGCAGGCATCCATCATCTTCTGGATCTCCTGCCCCATCAGGGGGAGAAACTGGGCCTCCTTTTCGCGAACTTTCTTCATCTCCGACCACACTCTCCGCATTTCTCTGCTCTCATCTGCGGACGCGAAGTTGAAAGCGCTACTATTGCTAGCAGCACTGGCCACGATGCTCACGCTCTCCGTCCTCCTCATTCCCTGTCCGGGAGCGTTGATCACAGGGATCTTCAAAGCACTCTCCCTTATTATCGGGCGAGTCCTTTGACCTCCCTGCTCTCCACTCTCCGTTCTCTCTCCGCTACCCCCGTCCCCAGGTTTTTTGTAGTAGTAGAATTCTTCATGTTGTTCCCACGAGCAGCTAGGGAAAGGGTGACAGAGCTCCGCGTGCGGGTGTAAGGCTAATTACTCTAGGAGGGCGCCCGGTATCCTAGAGGCATCGTACGCGATACCATGGTGTAAGGAATAGAAGGTGAATCGTTGCGCATCAGAAGAAGAAGGGAGTTATAGTGAGCCAATGAAGACTTACTGATATTGCAAATAGGCAGTCCCATACTCCTACCTACGTATGTGTTTTGCAGAATCGGTAAGTTGTTATTGGTTCACCGAGCTCACACTTTTTTTTTGGTCTATTGCGCATCTATGGGAACGTTTCACCTTGTATACTTATACCATGCGCGATACAGCCCTGTACTATGCATCCCTCGGCACGATAGCGCCTTGAATTGGGGGATAGTTTCCCAGTCGCTTTACGCTCGCCACAGTCCATGCAGCAATCTGTAAGCTGTATTGATTTCAACAATTTCAATTTCGTTATTTGCCAATAAATATAAATATAAACCTTTTACGAATGAATCCCAGTGCATCTATAAGTGGCTTGGCAATATATTTTTAAGAATTAGCATGCTGTAATACATTTTTCACAGTCTCGTGCTTTCTAGAATTCTTTATCTGGAAACAGTCTGTTATTCTATTTATTTGATGAGGTACGCTTATACAATTCGTAAGAACATCTATATCAACAATAATGATTTTAGGTAATATTCCACATTTTTTGGAATTGACACATCGCATTGTAAAAAATTTCGTTATGATCCCAGTGCAGTAATGCATGCAACCTAGATCGCAACCATGAATTATGCCATAGCGTATCGACTTCATTAATTGTCACTGGCATTTGACTCAGAAATTTGTTTCTTTTGGACTCGTCCACATGTCTAATTGTTTCACTCTCAATTCATTATTTTGGATGTTCAGACTCTGTCAGTGGATATTTTCGAACTCCTGATCGTCGACTATTTGGACAGCTCCGCTTGGATGAACATATGCATTTGGGGAAGGCCCGCAACCATTAAATTGGGTTAATTCGGCAGCATACTAAAATAAACATTTAGATGAATGTTATCTTCCCATTACAGTTAATGCCAGTTGTTGACAATCGTTGACATTTGGTTCATGTGCTCTAACAAATGGTTTCAGAAAATCTTCCATTTCAGGCTTATAATTCCGAATCACACACCGGCTAGAATCAATTCTTTGCTCCTAACCGAAAATGATAATCCGTTTTCTATTATGAAGATTGACCATACAGAATAGCTTTAGCTTTGAGATAATAGGGCTCCATTGGTGCAGGAATGCCATTCAGTTAACATTGATCGGCGACTTTATCACCCAAATCTGGTAACCATTTGTTGATATTGAATATTACTGTGGTAAAACTTCGTGCATCAGAATAATTCATTTTGTTTATAAATTCTCGATACGCTTACCGTCATAAATATCACGAACACAGTTAGTATTCGAATTTCTTTCATTCATAACAAAATTATAATTGTAATTTTTTTATTATTATAAATTTGGTGTATGAAAAGCAATATCCATTTTATTTTACAAATCTTGCAATTTGCAACATGCGATCTTTGCATTTTAATCTACCTTCGTGTGCTCCACACGAAAAGAAGTCGTAATGTGTATGCTAGGTGTTGCGCTGTCACTGCGAAAGAGGGTGTACGCGGAGCTCATAACACAGGTAGTCGTACCTTGCATGTAGAGTGCAGGCGGGCTGTCGGAATTTGGTGCTGACCGAACACGTCGTTTCGCGGTGCTTGTTACTGGCAAATGTCGCACCGCAAGACGACGTGTTCAGTCAGCACGAAGTTCCGCCAGTGCGCCTGCACTCTGAATGCAAGGTACGAATACCTGTGAGCGCCGCGTACACCCAATTTCGCCGCGGCAGCGCAGCACCTGGTGTACATATGACGACTTCTTTCCGTGCAAGTTCAGGATTAGGACAGATTGCATAAAATTTCAGGAAGTTTTTCGAATAAAATAATGTATCAATGAAATATTCAGTGTTCGGTAAAGAGGGATTTGTAAATATAGCGTTGGTCGAATTAAAGATATCCATCAGTGCGATACAGAATAGTGCATGTATTTTATAATTTATATTTTATATTTTATAATTTTGTGGTGTATTAGCAAAGCTTCGCTTATCAATTTTTCAAAGCTTCGCTTATTATGAAACCTCTTCCAAATGTGCATCACAGTCTTCGTCATCCATCATGGTTCTCTCTGTGATTGATTATGCAATCACAGTACTGACTTGTGTCTTTTGTTTATGTACAAAATAAATGTTCACTATGGCATACTATATCTGTAATAAAACAAATTTGTTTTCTTCCTATTTGGTTTTTTTGTCATTAACTTTTAGCGTATTAAGGATCTTCCAGTTGAAATTTAAATATCCACATTGTATTAACAAAATTTGACGACGTTTTTAGAAACTTCGGCTCCTCAAAGACAATTTCATACGTCGCGTGAAGCTCTGAATAGTAGATTTCGAATTAAAGTCGAATATCACGCACCAAAAAAAGACGCGTAATGCGGAATTTTACGCATATTATGAAAACCAAATTTCATTCCAGTCGATGGAAAATAGAGAGCGTAGGATATTAAATAAAAGCTGACCAAAAGACCGAAAAATACAGGGGTATTTAAATTTCTACTGAAAGCCCCTTAAAATTTCTATTTAACCTTTATTATTATTCCAAATTTGACGTTTATATAAATTTCGTATAAATTGCGGCACTTATTATTTATTTATTGTTTATTGATAAACTGTAAGTATACTTGGTTCGTAAGATCAGTACCAATGTTCGTGCATCTTAATTCCAAATTTGGGTTAAGATGAGTTCCAACCACAGGAAATGTTCTTTAAGGGTATGCTCTAGTCATAAAGAAAGTTTAACTAAGGCACTAGATGTGTAGGTATACCCACCTGTCATATTGGGTCCTTAAAGTATATGGGCTATATATTTATATATATGTAATATGTAGATATACTTCCCATATACTTTGAAGAACCCGATATGGGCGATGGGTACACCTCATTGATCTCTATATCTGGTGGTATACCTACATATCTAGTGCCTTAGTTTGATGTGCCATCATCGCCACTCGCTTCGACGGCGGTTTAAAACAACAGAGCATAAAAGAAGCGAATATTTTCGGAGGAATGTGCAAAGGGTACAGTTAAGGGTTTGTAATTTGTCTTCCAATCGTATAAATGAGATTGTAAACAAAATTATACCAATCGGAAAGAAGACCCGCAAACAGTTGAAACGTTGACGAATATACATTACTTTCCATCCAAGGGGGTTGTGGGGAGGGGGCGCTATCCACATTCTACCCCGGAGGGGGCTTATTAGCATCACATCAGACAAAATGACCGACAAAACGAAGAGAGGTTGATTATTTTTACAGCTGTCGGCAAAATCAACCTTCTACACCCTCGATCATTAATTAGAATCGGGAATCCCCTTTCCTGTCTTTGTTTTTCCTATGCGATAAACAAAGACAGGAGAGGGGATTCCCGATGAGAATTAATGATCGAAGGTGTACATTTTTCCTCAGAATGCGCAACACGCCTTCCACACATTTCAAATCCACGTCAGAAAACTTCAGAAAACAAATATTATCATTCGCTATGTACACCCAAGGGCAACGATTCTGTCCTTCCGGTAGCATGCTGTCTTTGTTTCTCACATAGAGGTATAGTAAGTGAAAACAAAGACAGCATGCTACTGGAAGGACAGAATCGTTGCCCTTGGGTGTACACCCAACTCCATTAATTCATGTTTAAAATCCCCGCTTCTGTCTTTGTTTTCCACATACATCTCTATGTGGAAAAGAAAGACAGAAGCGGGGATTCCCAACAAAAATTAATGGAGTTGGGTGTACACTAGCGTGCAGAGATTCTGTCACAACTAGCATGACACAGATGGGTGACCGTTTTGGAAAATCCCAACATGTCTAATCTTTCAATACAATTTTCATTAGTTCATGCTTGTTTGGGAAGTGGTGACGGGTCGTAAGGAGAAGCCGCAGATATACTGTACACCCGCGTTCATTAATTCGCGCAGGGAATCCCCGCTTCTGTCTTTGTTTTTCATATCTTGTCTATGTGAAAAACAAAGACAGAAGCTGTGATTCCCTGCGCGAATTAATGAACGTGAGATTATGTATAGCGCTATTAACACAGACATAAAGTAGGCCAATGGCGTAATGTTTTAAAATGTGTAAGAAAAATATAGTACATTACGATACAAAAGACGAAAATCGAAGGCCCGCCACTGCGTAAAGTGGACGTCCGAGGCGAAGCCGAGAGAGGCATATCACGCCAGTATTTTCGTCTATTCTATCCGAAATGTACTACTTCCGCTATTGAAAACAATGACGAAAGTACGCAATTTCGACCGGGGGATCAAGAAAAAAGACATTTGCAATTATACTGTTTCCCATGGTACTGTTTAATGAAAGAATAATAAACATTAATTTTCCTCAAAAGTTCCACCTAAAGTGTTTTTCCTAACCTAAATTGTTTGCAGTGAACGCTCCAGTTACTATTTGTGTTTTAACTGATGTTAATTATCTTAAAATAAAAATAAATAAAAAAAATTATATCTTAAATTATAAAGAATAAAATTATTCTTTCAATAAACATTACGTGTCTGTGTTAGTAATGCAAGACATTGTATACATTGTAATAATATTGTAATATTGTTACGACTTCCCAACCAAGCATGAACTAATGAAAATTGTGTACAAAGATTCGCCATGTTGGATTTACAAAAACGATCGCCCATCTATGTCATAAATGACTTCGCTAGGATGAAATCTCATGACTTGTGTAAAAACATTAATAAGCTTAATAACCTTTATGCAGGTCTCTATCTCCACATCTTATATAGGCGTCAAACATTTTGCAAATGCTGTGAGTAACAGTCATTATTTGCAGCTCTCGGCGCTGTATTTGATCCTCTGTAATAAATATCAAACAACAGGGAATGGATAACTAACTGCCTGGAGGGGAAGTCGGTCAGAATTGCTAGAAAAGGATGCAATTAATCGACCCTTTTCCAGCGGGACCTTTCCTTTAATAAAAAAACCTGAAGCATGTATAGAAATTCGCCACTGAAAGCGTTCCAGGATGAGAGATTTCAACGATATATACCATGGGATATTACATAAGACATGAATCGATTGTATGAAACGAAACATTAGGATTATTAGGATTTCGACGATATGTTACATGGGACATGCCGTAAAACATCAGTCGATTATATCAAATGGAGTATTAAGACTATTGCGTGAGTATAATACTATATCGCTATAATATTGTAGACATACTTTGTAGTTTTCTAAACACAATTGTATCCATTACACAGCGGGAGACAAGTGCTTTACCATAAGAAGTTAACGTCTTATGAGAAGAGGATCGATGACAGTATAAGTCTAGGTTATCTGCAGTTTTCACTGATCTGTGTACAAATACTACACGAAAGGGATGAAATTGTTGTGGGGCATGAATTGCGAGAATTAGTTCGAGATGAGGATGCGTTAAATGGATTTTTTTGCTTATCCGACCTATCATATAAGAAGTTAAGTTCTTATGATAAGATACATCCCAAGTAGCAAGAGGAGTCATTTCGACCAAGCCAAAGTCTGAATGCCCTAATTAAGTAAAACTTACCACTTTTCGACCAAAAAATTGTCCTATAAGTCAAATAGACTTTCAAGACGCGAACACAGGTCGAAAATTATCTAAATATAACCTAAAAAATGCCTTCAAAATTATGTGACTTCAAAGTTGTAAATTAGGTAAAAATGACCAAATCTAGACTATACAAGTATGCCTTCAAAGTCGAATAAACTTATAGGTCGATATTATGTCCGCTTTTAATTCAATATAACCTGGCACGATTACCTCATTTCGACCATGAAGTCGAAATGTCTTTATTTAGTCTAACAGGTTAAAATGAAGATCTAATATGTTATGAGCTTACCGCCACTAGAGGCGGTAGCGACTTTTGTGAATCTATCCATCTCTCGTTACCGAAACGGATTTTTGTTTCGTACATATGCATGACAGACAGCTCATGAGCTCATCCCTATTCCTTCGATGTAGGAATTACAACATGTGATATTCGATTATCGTGAATGTCCTTTTTGACATTTACACATTTTTCTTGGATGTTATGGAAGTCGCATTCCTCCGATGGTGTCGTGCGATACAGATGCATTTGCCGAATTTTTTTCCTTTTCTGTTCTAGAAATTATAACAGAAATTTCTAGATTTTTCTAGAAGTTATGATTTCTTAAAAACAAACAAAACACAAAAAAATTAAGTTAAAATATTAATATAAGTGTGCAAGTACAGACTTGCACATGGTTGCCACGTGTCTACCCAAAAAACGAAACAAAAGAACGGATTTGGTCAGAATTAAGTAGAAAAGAGGTAAAAATTACCTAAATATTACCAATTTTCGCCTTAATATCGGTCGATTTTACCAAATTCAGACTATGACCTAATGGGAAAAATGCCTTGTATTACCAAATTTCGACCATCAAATTACTTCCACTTTTGTCCCCACTTACCGTAATTCGACTTCTATTTTAGGTAAATAAGACGTGGTCGAGAAGATTTCATGCCCTGATGGAAGGTCGAAAAGAGGTCATTTCGCTCTGTTTTGCTACCTGGGATAGTGGATAAAGTTACTCTGCAACGCGTAAATTGGGGAGAATAGCTGAGAATAAATATGACTTGAATCGTTTAGTGTCTTTTAACATATTACATTTCCATCCCTATATATACCTATCCACTCGAGAACCGACCAGAATACAGACTAAAAATATCATGACAATATGGATGACTTCAATTACAATTTACATACTATTAATATAAATATAGATATCGAAATAGTATATTATAATATTTTTATTCGTTTAAAGGTCTTTATTTTCAGTCTTTATTTTCATAAAATAACTTTAACGATCACAACTTCTGTCCGAATATTCTTTGAATTCTCATATTCTGAAAATATGCTGAATTATATTCCATTGCAGATTTCCGGGGCCATCGAATGATAAAGCAAGATAAATCATTTCCGGGACAAGTACGATATTTATGCAATTCTGCACCGTGACTAACGCCTTGAGTTCCTAACACTACTTAACTTCGGGTACCATTCGCAATATTCTTTGCAGCCCTAAATTTGGACCTGGCACCCAACGCCGGCATCTCGACGAAGATGGCCAAAATCAAGTCAGAATCTTGCCAACCAGTTCACTTCATTAAAATAACCTGAGGCATTTTTAATAATTTTATTACTATTTTTCCTATGTTCAAGAATGATTTTGTGAATCTAGTTACATCCTGACATCCTGTTAATAAAATTTATGAAACATTACTTATATTGTTGTTTATAATACTATTTATACGTGTCTAAAAATTAAATTCACTAAGCGCACATCACCGCGGTTCGTAATTCATGTCAACTATTAAATTATTTCGGTCGTCCGTCTTTGTTGCCGCTCTATATCAATCACGACATAAATATAAACGGATACAGCTCACTTTGTCGATTTTAATTTCCGAGATAATCGAAGTTTAAATAATGAAATTTTACAATTTCATCAATGTACTGAAGTCTAAGCCATAAATCACGCGTCATTCTAAGAGACCCATTCAGATTTTTCCTAAATCATGAAAAAATGGAAATATATGTATAATGGAAAGTAATATCTCAGAAACCTAAAATCGACAAAGTGAGATTTTTCCCTGCTCATGTCCATATATATATCTTCGACAAAATCAGAGTACTTCATAAGGTAAGCAAAAGTGTTACTCTCTTATTTAATGTCCATAAAAGGTATAATTAATTTTTATTTAAAAACTTTTCTTTTATAAATCCGCCATTAAAAGAATAAATACCTAAATTTAACAAATATAACAATTAATTATATTTAATAATTACGCGCCTTCGTAGAAAAATATCAACAAATTTTCTCTGCTGTTATTATATACCCGGGGCTGGTATAAGAGCATCCAAGGAACCTCGAGGTTTGCGGATCAACTGAATTTTTATTTTAAGGGGATTCCAAAGTCATCTATCGATAAAGTAGGAATTTGCACTAAAAAGTCAAAATAAAAAATGAGTGCAACGAATTTTAAAAATTTATCTAATTTATTCATATAAATTAGAATAAAAATAATAAATCAGCTTTCTTGACGAAATTTCTACGGAAATGACACATTGAAAACGACGTCGAAAACGACGCCGACAACGACGCCGAAAACGACGCCGAAAACGACGCCGAACACGACGTCGAACACGAAGTCGAACACGAAGTCGAACACGAAGTCGAACACGAAGTCGAACACGAAGTCGAACACGAAGTCGAACATGACGTCGAAAACGATTACGAAATCGACGTCGAAGAAGACTTCGCATAAGGCGTCGGAAATGACGTCAGAAAAGGTGTTAAATACGATCCCAAATTCCGGCGTCGTTTCAGACTTCGTATTCGACGTCGTTTCCGACGTCGTACGACGTCGATTCAAATATCGTTTCCGACGTCGACGACGACGTCGAATCCGACGTCGATTTTTTCAATAGGGAATGACAACTTACATTATACCTATTTAAAATTTTTTTCAGGATTGCCGGGATTGTAATGCCTTAAATCGACTTAAATAAATGTTTGCTGGTAAAATTTGTATATTATGAACCTAAAAGCAAAAAGAAAGAAAACTCCCGAATACCCAATTTGAGTTTGTGTGAGTAACTTGTTACAAATTCGGTCTTCCATATTAAATTCGCCATCTTGAATTCTGAATATCTGTTGACGGATTCGTGACTAGTAACTTAAAAAACCCCGAGTAACAAATTTCATCTGTTTTCCGCGTACAGAAATATGTTTGGTTCGAAGATATAATTTTAGGCCAAGTTTTACCTGACTGCGCTGGAACAATCCTTTAAAAGTCGTAACGTGTCGTTTTTTCTACATTTTATATGTTTAGGAGTGGCCTCAGGTTGACTTTAAATGTGTGCCACCGAAAAAAAAATGTTTTTCTTTAAGCGTAAAGTTAAAAGTTCTGTGGATTTATCCAAATATGATTGGACCCCCAAATATCAATATAATTTTATAATATAATTGAAAGCTGTTAGTGAACAAACGAGTATTAAGGAATAGCCGACTCTCTACTGGGTCGAAGTTTCTGAGCGAGCGAAGCGAGCGAGGCCCCACGCCAACACTAGTTTATATATTATAGTGAAAAGTGAAAAAATAATATTTTTTCCTACTTAAAAAGTAAATTAAATAAAAATATAGTGTTTGAATGGTGATCATTAATAAAAATGTCCTATTCACAATGTTTTAAAATAGACTGTGCATGCAATAGAAGGCCTCCTAGTACTCACTAATATATACTCAAACAGAATAATTCTCGCAGAATTATATTCTATGTAAAAATACACCCAACGCCATATATTCTTATAGGGAATCCCTTCGGTTCTTGTTGTTACCTATACATCTTTATGTGAGGAACAAAGTCAATACAGGTAATTCCCCGTACAAATATATGGTGTTGGGTGTATAAGGGCCTACTACTGCATGCTTAGTCTATTTTAAAACATTGTGAATAAGAAATTTTCATAATTTGCATTTTCCACAATGCAATGTCAACGTCGTAGGAATTATGCCTAAACATTTTGCATGAATATTGCTTTTGTAAATTTATTAAAAATTAAACAATTTAAAAATAAATTGTAACATAATAATAAACAAATGAATTACTATTATCATTATAATTATTTTATTTATTTATTATTCAAATGTTTAATTTTTAAAAGTTTTTAATGTAAATCTTATTATATTTTTTTTAAAGTGGTTTGAAAAATCTTTGACAAGGCATTTTTTGCATGATTTCATGGAATTCGTAAGTGTCTATTCTTCCCGAGAGCGTGGGGCCCCTGGAACCCCCGGGCCCCGGGGCTGCAGCACCAGGTAGCACCTCCATTAATCCCGCACTGCGTTTAATAATAGTGCCAATCTGCACCGAAATTTTTTATTGGCAAAATAAAAAGCAAAGTCGTAAAAAGGCTGAAACGTAAATAATTGACTGTGTGAAGTGTTTCTTAGTTTAAATTCAATTTATAATCTTCCCTTTTTCATCGTTCTAAAATAACCAGAAACGCTAGTCAAATTTTTGTTGATCTAAAGCAAGGAGAGGTAATGACAAATTCTTAATGAAACATTTGGGTTAATAAAAAAATCAATTTGTAATTTTATTTATTTACATCGGTCTTTTCCACTTAAAAATGTATTCGAACTCCCACCCGTCTTGTTCAACACACACTCTATACCTCTTCCTCACAATATTCACCGCCTTAAGAACCAGCTCCTCTTGGATCGCGGTAAATACTTCATGGAGCCGTTACATTAATTCTTCCGCCGTGTTTACGGGGATTTTGTATACATAATTTTTTATTTACCCCCATAAGAAATAGTCCAGAGGAGCGAACTGGCCAATTTACTGGTCCTCCCCTACCATTCCAGTTATCAGAAAAGGCCCTGTCGAAATGCGCTCTCACTTGTCTTCCGAAGTGCGCATGCGCTCCATCATGCTGGAAAATAATATTGGCTTGCATATCTTGGGAAAGTTCTTCCAGCAAAAGTGGAAAATCCCTCGTTAGAAATGACAAATACGCAGCAGGATTTAGTCGCGGAGGCAGAACATATGGTCCCACCTATTTCATTGAAATACCTTTTCTATTTATGTTATACTGCTATACATGTCAGATGTCATAGTTCTATGCTTATACTGCAATACACATGAGTTTTAATTTGTTCATTTCAATGCATAATATACGCCAATGATTATTTAAATAATGATTTCCTCGCGAATTGTTTCAAAACAATGTTTTCCTTATCTCAAACAGTATTTTTGAAGTGTTTGGGAAATTTGAACTTTATAACAAATTTTCAGCACAAGTTATACGCATTTTGCAGAAATTATTATAAATAATGATTATTTAATAAAAAATCACGCCACATCTCCACAGCGTGTCCGTAGCCATCATCGTAATTTAAATATCGGTACCAAAGAAATTAATTAATTTCGCGGTTGCACAAAGTGCCGGTAACCAAGATTTCCACTTTATCCGCGATCGACGCTAGCTTCGACTACGCAGACCAGCGCCGCTTGATCCGAACACTCCCGAACGCGTGTACTGCAATTTCCGCAGAACGAAATACGCCACGAGTCCGGGACTTTACACATTGGCTGCTAGCGATGATAACCACTTTTCATTTATCGCTTGAATAAATTCCACGGTAATACCTAACGTATTTTACACGTGAAAGATTGCATGATAAAGAGTAATATCCTTGAATATTTTCAAGGACGATAGCCGTGAAGTATTCTCTTTTGAATTTTAGGTTAAACAAAATTTTAATTGTCTCATTGATCCCTGTCAAGGACGATAGCCTTTAAAATCAATTAAACCCCTCGAATTAGGTTCGAAGGCGATATCCAGTTTGAATAATTATTTAAGTATTAAGAAAAGTTTAGTGTCTCCTTGAATAATGTCGAGGACGATAGCCGCAACAACGTTTTCTTTAATATTGATTAAAACCTTTATTTTAATAATTATTTAAGTATTAAGAGAATTTTAGTGTCTCCTTGACAAATGTCAAGGACGATAGCCACAAAGGTTTCCTTTAAATTTAATTAAACCCTTTGAATTAGATTTAAAGGCGATATCCAGTTTAATAATTATTTAAATATTTTGAAACCTTTACTTTTCTTGGGACCTCTTCAAACCGAGCGACGCGAAACAAAGAAATTATTATTTTGATTTTATTTCCCTTTTCTCAAACAGTATTGTTGAAGTGTACCAAAAATTTTAACTTTATAAAGAATTTTCTACTCAATTTATAGGCCTTTTACAGAAATCGATATAAACATTGATTATTTAAACAATGATTCCCTCCCAAATTGTTTCAAAACGATATTTTCTAATTTCAAACAGTATTTTTGACATGTATGCAAAATTTTAACTTTATACAGAATTTTCTGCACAAGTTATACGCATTTTACAGAAATTATTATAAATAATGATTATTTAAACAATGATTCCGTCTCGAATTGTTTCGAAACTATATTTTCGATATTAAAAAATGTATTTTTGAGGTGTTTGGAAAGTTTTAACTTTATAAACAACTTCCCGCATATGTGGTACGCTTTTTACGGAAATCGATATAAACAATATTTATGTAAACAACGATTCGAAGCGAATTGTTTCAAACAATGATTATTTAAACAACGATTACGTAGAAAATTGTTTCAAACGATATTTCCCTTTTCTCAAACGGTATTGCTGAAGTGTATTAAAAATTTTAACTTTATAAAGAATTTTCTGCTTAATTTATAGGCCTTTTACAGAAATCGATATAAACATTGATTATTTAAACAATGATTCCCTCCCGAATTGTTTCAAAACGATATTTTCTTAATTTCAAGGAGTATTTTTTACATGTATGCAAAATTTTAATTTTATACAGAAATTTTTGCATAAGTTATACGCATTTTACAGAAATCGATATAAACAATAATTATTTAAACAATGATTCCGCCTCAAAGTGTTTCGAAACTATGTTTTCGATATTACAAAATGTATTTTTCAGGTGTTTGGAAAGTTTTAACTTTATACAGAATTTCCTGCACAAGTTATCAGAAATCATTGCACACAATGATTATTTAAACAACGATTCCGTAGAAAATTGTTTCAAACCATATTTCCCTAATTCTAAAACAGTATTTTTGAAGTGAATCCAAAATTTTAACTTTATAAAAAATGTTCTGCTCAAATTATACGCCTTTTACAGAAATCGTTCTAAACATTGATTATTTAAACAATGATTCCGTCGGCAATTGTTTCAAACGATATTCCCGTTAACTCAAATAGTATTGATGAAGTGTACCCAACATTTTAACTTTATAAAGAATTGTCTGCTAAAGTTATACGCCTGTTACATAAATCGTTATAAGCATTGATTATTTAAACAATGATTCCCTCGCGAATTCATTGCGCGGCGTTCGGCTGTTGCTCGTGAATTACACTAGCATCTATGATTATTTTTAACGATGAAAAAAGGAAGATTATAAATTTAATTTAAACTAACATACATTTCACATTACACATTTAGATTTCAGCCCATTCATGAATTCGCTTTTTTGCCAAAAAGAAATTTCGGAGCAGATTGATACTATTATTAAACGAATGAAACAATGGAAGTGCGAAATGCGTTCGAACTATCCACTGCTGTATTGAGAAAATATTTTACATACTGATTTATTTGTTAATTGTAGCGTTTTCGAATAAATTAAGTTCTACTTTTGGTAAGTACTGAATTAACCTCACATAAATCAAGATAATATGTTTCATTATGAATTTTTCATCACTTCTCGTAACTTTAGATCAACAAAAATTACACTAGCATTATTTTTTACTCTTTACCGAGATCAGCTTGTTATTGCATTTCATCATCATTGCTAACTTTGATCGTTTAAAGTTTTATGTTTGTACCGATGTTCGAAATTTCTGGTGGTTTAAAACTCATCCGCAAGCGTCCAGTCATTTGTATATAAACATCTGATTGTTTCGAAACATCTTGCCCGGCAATATCGATTCGGACTTTCAACTGTCACCGGACCACGTGTTCGATGTGAAGCAGTCGACATTCACATATTCACCAATAGTCTTGTTATGGAAAATGCGTCTAAAGTAAATGGGCTATTCAATTTACAAAGGAACCATACCTTGCAGAACATTAATTTTTGCGCTATCGGCTTCATCATCGTATATCTCTCATGCGATATTGCAACAACACACATATACAGGGTGTCCGAAAAGTATGGAAACGGTTCTGTAACTTTTGAAAGAAAAGATATTTCGAAAATCGTTGAAACACGTGAAACGATTTTTCAAAAAATCTATTTTTTCTGACGTGTTCCACCCCCCCCCCCATCCCCGGGGCGTGGGGCACGAGGGGGGATGAATATCTTAAATGGCAACATGGGTCGAGTGGGGGCTCATTTGAAAGGTCTTTTCGAGAATTCAAAACACTAGGCATAGATGACGCTGCGATCAAGTTTTAGCGGTCATAATCGAATTTTAAAACTTGTAATCTAGTAACTTTTCAACAAATGTAGGTTTTGACTATTGCCGAATTAAGCGAAACCATTTTTCAAAAATATCTATTTTTACCTGTTTTTGAGGTTAGAAAAATGTAATGTGATGAGTGGATTCGTGTTTGGGAGGTCAAAATACATCGGATAGCGTAAAAAGCACTATAAACATGCACCGAATTTTTATTTTAGGCAAGTTTTAAATTTTTTGCAACAAATTAAGAGCTTCCGGACGCCATATTGGAGCGGCCATTTTGGATTTTACGAATTCGCACTCGGCATTCGAAAGTATAGACCTTAAGCTGTAAAATGAGCCTTCATTCGTATTTTTTGGTTGTTTTTAATTGTGGGCAGAGCAGTGTTCGGTTGACGTGGAATGTCCCATATATACATACATTTCGTTAATTTAAAATGGCTGAAACAAAATGTCGGATCATTTTTCTGAAATGTACTAGGATTTGAATGCAATTCGTTAGTTGCAGACTTGGAATAGACGATACCGTTTTTGAAATTTGTAGTGGCGTCCTTTGCCTTTGACTATTTCAAAGTTTCCCGATTATCACCACGAGGAGGTGGACGATTTTGAGAATTATTTTATTAAAAAAAAATTTTGTTTACCTTTTTTTTACATTTAAATACACATAATTCAGCATTTTAATTTTGCTTCATTGAAAAAGCCGTGGAATTATCGTTCCCAAACATAAGGTCTGCATAGTGTTCCCACGAGCAGCTAAGGAGATCGTCTTGCCCCTTATAAGGTCATTTCGAGGTTATTTTAAGGTCAAAATGTGTTTTTTAACGACAACCCTTATTTTTTACCCTGTATTCGGAAAGAGCGGAAAATTTTACGTGGAAAAGGGTATTTCGACATTTATTGATGACCCTTAGAAGGTCATTTCAAGGTCAAAATTTAAAACATCCTGTGGTTGCTATTTGATTGCATTGTCTGATAGAATAATGGTCGTTAATGTACTTTTAGGAGGAATATTCAACCCCAATGTGACAACGATCTTGAAAAATACTGACCTTGAAAAGTTTGTACTTACTTCTAGCATTACCCAGAAATAACGTCGTGAACGTAGTAAGTTCTGTTTCCTTTAGGGTGCTTATTTACCGTGAGTCTCGTGCTTCTCACGGGGATGCTTTATTAAAAATGAGTCCCCTTGTCTCTCACTACTGTAAATGAATATTTATTTAACCTCGAAGCAAATGTTCAAAGTAACGACTATTTGCTTGAAAGCACAAAGTTAAACGCATTTGAAAATGGCAAACGGTATTGAGCAATGTTTGCCTCTGAATCGCAGCACATGCTCGATGAATTCGATCTTGTATATCTGCCCTTGTAGTGGCTTGTTGCTCGAAAACTGTCTTTATTAAATTCCCCCATAAATAAAAGTCTGGAGGTATAAGATCGGGTGAGAAAGCAGGCCAGTTAACAGGGCCTTGTCGACGAATCCATCTATTATTATAGTGCTCATTAAAAAATGCCGTTACAATTGGAGCGAAATGTGGTGCTGCACCATCCTGCTGGAACCACATTCTTCGTCTCGCATTTTGAAATCAACATAATCCAGGTAGTTCATCTATCAATAGTCGCAAATAAGTATGTTGATTTACATTTTCCTCAAAATATTAGGGCCAATCAAATGTCCATTGATGATTCCGCACCATACCATAAAACTCCAACGTCTTTGATGATTTACAGTTCTAAACCAATGAGCATACGTATCAGACCATCACTTTGGAATTTACATTCGACAGAAAAAAGTACAATGTTAAAAAAGTCAGGGGCATTTTCTCTCATTTGTAAAGCCCACTGACAAAACTCTACAATCCACATGATATTTAAACACCTTCATAATCCTTAAAAAAGTACTTCCTGGTATACCTATTTCCCTTTTGGTTCGGCGACTGCTAATGTGAGGATCAAGATGAATCATTGCAAAAATAGTTAGAACTCGATGATTCTTTTCATTATATCGTCGGCGCTCACGTTGGTGAACCATATGTCCAGTACGAACTCTTTCAGTTAAACGTTTCATAGCTCTATAGTCAGGGTGTCGTCTGTCAGGAAAGCGTTCAGCGTAAAGTCTTGCTGCAGCATGATAATTACTTTGTCTTGCTCCTAAAACCACAACCATACCAATGATTTCGTTAGGCGGATAGTCAGCCATTTGAGAACCAGCTATTAATTAATATTCAATTGAAATAGTAAATTGATGTAAATTAATAATCAAAAATATTAAGACTAATACAAAGGAGATAGGTGGGAAAATTACGGTACTTTTATTTAACGAACTGTCTTTGCCAACAATACTTCGTTTGTCACTTTTTTAAAATTTTTATTACAAAATAATCGTCAAAACTTTAAAGGTATTCAATTCTTTAAAGCGTTATTTTTTCTTACGATTGCAAATAAAACATACATTTCTTTTTAGTCTTACTTTATGTAAATAATGTATGTATGAATTATTCGCGTCCGAATTTCAGAAATATTAATTTTGATAAAGTGATTTTTACAAGCACAACTGGCAAAAATAGGTTCCGTGAATGGTTTTTGTAATGAAGCTGCACTGCAAAAACTGATCCCACGTTCGTGTCTCAAAATAACATACTTATACGTGTTTTATAACAGCTAAGATACCAATCCTGTCTCAGTCTGAGATGCACAACTTTATACGTATTATGTCTCACTATAAAACGGCAATGATATCTTATTAAAATAATTAAATACACGTTTTGCGATTTACTTTTTGAAACAGATGTTCTCAGACGCATATGATGTCTTCAACTGAGCCGAAAAAATAGCTTCAGCCATTTCAGCCTATGAAACGTTTTAAATGTAATGTGTTTTAAAAATTGACACTCGTGCACTAGATGTTCGGGGTACCCGATGACGGGGTCGAGGTACTGCGACCGCAGTTCTTCGTCGGTGTCCTTGACCCTGGAGTCAAATGCGAAGGTAATTTCAAGGTCAAAACAGCTCCTTAGCTGCTCGTGGGAACACTATGCAGACCTTATGTTTGGGAACGAAAGGTCGAGGAGAAAAACAATGGTAAACAAGGTCACATGAAAGTTTATTTATACCGCGATTTTCAATCCTCCTACCGAAGTTAACGCGAGAAAAGCCAAAGCCGAACTGAACTGCAATTTTCCCGCTGTTAGAACCCACTGAATACCTCGAATGGGTCTGAATTGCAAACGGGCGCGTAACTCAGTAGAATTACTGGGTCCTTTAGGTGAGTGGGGGCTACTGATGACACAGGAAAGTCGGGAATAAGGGTAAAATAGGGAAGCACTTTATTTGACTGAAATTAATTCATTTATTGCTGGGTTGATAACATTTCTTTAGGTATACAATGTGGTGTTGTCGAATGAGGGGGAAAGAGGGGTGAGGCAGGTTCTATTGATATGGATAAATGTTGCTAGAGTTCCTATGGAAGTGACATGATGACCGTAATTTAATTCAAATTTAAAGTATGATATGACTTGTCAATAAACAACTTATTAGTAATAGTTTTCTTTACAAAAAGGGCTGAGACAACCTGACATATTATTGAATTGATAAAAATGTAAAAACCACCCCTACTAGCACAATAAAAAAAAACTGCTGTTTACGTATCGATTAGGAGTCGAGTTCGTACTCGACGCACCGTCTCTGAGCGTGCGCTACATACTCGACCACTCGCATTTATCGATTGTGATCTAACGTGCTGTATCCGATAAGGAGTTTAAATGTCGCGGTTTTCCAGAAGTCGAGAATTAAGACCACCTGCGGCGTAATTCTCTCGCTTCCTGAAAATGCGAAAAGATATCCGGTTCGTCATACGAACGTGGATCGCGATCGAGCTTAGGTCTCTCTCCACGATTTTCACGTTTAATAAATTCGCGGTAAATATCGTTAATTGAACGCCACGATCACCGCTCTAGATTAAAAGCGCAATTGTATCGGTCAGATCAACCGTGATCACCAATTCTCGGAAAATACGCGATTTGTGTCCGCTTCTCACGCGATTAATTATCCGCGTGTTCAACCGGAGTGTAATGTGAAGATCTCACTTCTACTTACCGTCCTGAACCCGCATCCGCAGCACACGCAGCACATGCACCTAAAGCACACTGCCACATTTGGCGATACTGCCAGGATCGGTAAGTTTAGTGTATATTCGCGAGTGGACATTTATGGACAATTTAAATATTTTAAAGACTCTTTTGAGGACAATTTCAGACATTTGGACTGAAGTGCATCGCGAGTGAACTAGACATTTTTTGAATTAGTTAAAATTCAACTAATTTTCTCACGCCAGTGCACTATTACACGAGCACGCACATTTTACCGCATTCAATTGTGCGTTTCCGTCATTCATCGGCTATGCCCGAACTCATTTCCGAGCAGCAGGTACGATGTGACGGCGGGCGGCTCTCGTCTCGGCAGCCACTTCGCGTACTTGTGCTATCAGAAGCACATATACGTGTTCACTACGTTACACGCTGTGAAGTCAGCATAGATCAAGGAATATGGAAATTAAACTACGATTCGAATTCAGTATTTCGTTCGCGTGAATTTAAGGAATTCTCGATCGCCAAGAAATGCCGAAGATGCGGAGCCAACCTGGTGTGATGGATGAGTTTATAGAACTCGTCGCGTTGCAACAAACAGCGTTTCAATCAATTCGCAGGACGGCTGACGCGCTCCAGACTTCCGTAAAAAATCGATTCTAACGGCAAAATTGTCTGTAGTTAAAGGTTAATGTTTTATTTGCTTGTTTCAGGTCTGTACTCAGGTAAGGAGTCAAGGTCACTTACAGCGGGTCGGGATCAATCCATCAATATATCATACTCCTCTCATTGCTGATCTCTCTTCACGATTCTCTCTATTCCCTTTATGTCAACATTGTGAATCTTTCCTTTTTGATCACTTCTTTGGCCGAAAAGAAACTTTCGTTCCATTTTCGGAACTCGTGTATCTTTAGAACAGATACGTTCAATCTGCATAGGCTTTGAGGAAAGGCAGAGGTCAAGAAATCTTCCATAAGTGCATGAAAGAGGTATTTTGCATTTAAACGAAGAAATATTAAAAAGATTGTTTTGAGCGTCATGTATGAACTGTGTTTTTTCATAAGAGTGTCTTTTGAGGCCTTTTCGTTGTGGTATGACTTTCGAATGCTGTAATACTTGTCAAAATAAGAAGTTGTTATTTGGAAAACTCTTGACGTAACAGTAGAAATGGATATTGTCGAATACAAGCTCTCAATTTGCTAAAAAGATGCGCATATAACATGTGTGTATTGTAAATTATTAGAGCTTAGCAATAGAATTTCTTATGAGTACATAAATTGAAATCCATTTTTTTAATTTGAGCCGGGAGGTGATAGCTTATAGCTCTAAGCGTCGAGATACCACCTGGCGGCTGCCAGCGTACCTCCAGTGCTCCAAAGGACTGCAGTTATATTTAAAGCCACCAGACGGAGTCGCTACGTTTGAAGCTAAGCTATCGTCTTCCCGCTCATTGTATATATGAATTTCCATTTAGACATAAGGAATTAAACCCCTAGCGATCAAAAGGGTATATGCGCGCATCCCGGAAAATACGGTGCTCGCAGTGGTTCGTTTCGCAGCCGGAACGTTCGATGCTAAAGACATTTCTATCCCGCATAATAGATACCGATCGCAGTGTGTCAGTTGCGGCGCGCGCAGCTATAGCGGTAGGCGCCCTTATTCTGGCAATAGTGGGCACAGAATGCCACGTCGTCACTACTTCCTCTTCCTGGCTCGTGTCTCACGGGCTACCGCTCCCTGACTCATGTCTCGCGGGCTACCTCTCTCGGCACGGTATCTCGCGGTGCCTCCTAGACCTATTCTGGAGTGCAGTAACTCGCGGTGCTTCGAAACTACTCTTTGCCGTAGGCTACGGGTTTATCGCCCTGAACTACAGCTTTTAGATCCGAACTCCAACCTACCCTAACCCAGAACGGTGTCTAGCGGTGCATTGGATCCTCTCTTACCCCTCCTGCATACACCGTCCGATTAATGATTACTTTTCCTTACAGCACAAATCATTAATATAACATAACGAATAATACGTTAGATGTCATTAACTATTTCGATGCTATACGCAAACTACCCCGATATTCTTAATAATATATATTAAGAATATATATGTGACGCGTTCTGAAGAAAGGGACCTAAGCGTCCACACGGCAATTGTGCAGGAGTGGGAAAAGAAGAGGTGAGACCGCGGCGCAGAGTTTCCGATATCTCTTACTCTCTTTCTGTACCACTACTAACTCGAGTCAGCGTCTGTGTGTTCGGTCGCCTTCGGAAAGTAAAGAGAGATGCACTGAGGGCGCCGTCTCACTTCGCGCTACTGCACTCGGTATATACAGGGTGGCCGATTTATCTGAAGACATCGAAATATCTCGAGAACTATGCACAGAATCAAAAAAGTTGTCAGATGAAAGTTGTTCGACACGAAGGGGGGCATCCAGTGATAAATAAATTTACCCCCTCCCCCATCCCCTGGGGGTGGAGTGGGGGCAAAAACAATAAAACTTAAATAGGAACCCCCAGTTTTTATTGCAGATTTGGATTCTCCGGAAAAAAGTACACCAATTTGACCTAGGAGCTATTGCATTTTGGTTCACAGGTGGCGCTGTAATCGATAAAAATCGAAATTTATCTGAAGACATTGAAAAACCTCGAGAACTATGCACAGAATCAAAAAAGTTGTCGGATGAAAGTTGTTCGACACGAAAGGGGGCATCCAGTGATAATGAAATTTACCCCCTCCCCCATCCCCTGGAGGTGGAGTGGGGGCAAAAACAATAAAACTTAAATAGGAACCCCCAGTTTTTATTGCAGATTTGGATTCTCCGGAAAAAAGTACACCAATTTGACCTAGGAGCTATTGCATTTTGGTTCACAGGTGGCGCTGTAATCGATAAAAATCCAAATTTATCTGAAGACATTGAAATACCTCGAGAACTATGCACAGAATCAAAAAAGTTGTCGGATGAAAGTTGTTCGACACGAAGGGGGGCATCCAGGGGGCAAATAGGGACAATTTGATCCCTTTATGAAAATTTAGTAATATCAATTGCAAAAATTGTTATTCTGAATATGAAATTTTAATAATGTCCATTCGAAAAATTAAGATTATGAATAATTGATATTCTTCATATTAAAAATCAAAACTGATTACATAAAAATTGTGCATACAATATGGAAGCAATTTTATAAATAAGTTTTCTACCTTCAATAAAATTACATTTTAGGTTTTAAATTTATTATTTAATAAACAAAAAGAGGACATCACGCAATCCATTAAAAAACGCGTCATGTCCCTTCACTCAGCTCATTCATTCTCTCTCTGTATGTTTTTTCCGAAATGAGAATAAATAAGCTGAGCATTGACGGTCAAACCAGCTTCTATTAAACAAAACGAAACTCTTACTTCATTTGGGGATTTCGTCGCCATCTACCGGACCCCGAGAGAACTCACGTGGTTTCATACATGTACATCGCTTGCATTTCGGCCATCACCGGCGCCGGTTCTGTTACATAACGCTGGAGGGCGACATAACTCGAAAATAAAGTAGCATATCATTTTATACATAAGTTGAGTCACACGTAACCAGTTCACCTACATTTTTCTCTACTTTCCTGAAGGGAAGTAAATGGATATCGCGACTTTCTAATCCCCATTTTAAAATTTAGTATTCACGGTCTCTCAGTGTAAGACTGTTTTTGAAGTCCATTGTATTGGTAGTAATTCGGTCGGAGGTCACTTTGCTTTTAGAATAACAACTTTCCGTTTACGTGACTATTTTTTGTCTACCCTTCATTGCTTAAATCGAATTGCAAGATAAAAATGAATCCTGCTACAGTTCCCGAAAAAATCGAAATGATTCTTATTTATGGTGAATGTAAGAGGAATATTGACGATGCTGTTGCGTTGTATGCTGAGCGTTTTCCAGATAATGCTCGCTCGCGTTCTTTTTTTTACAAAGTTGTGAATGCCTTTCACTCTGATGGCAGCGTACAAATGAAAAAAAGGAAGCGAAGATTAACAGTTACAGGAGAAGCTAACGAAGTAGCTGTACTAGCAGCTATTCACCAAAATCCACATGTAAGCACACGACAATTACATCGCGATTCCGGCATTTCCAGAGAAAGTATTCAAAGAATATTGCATCGTCATAAGTTTCACCCATATCACATTTCACTGCACCAGGAACTAGATGGCGATGATTTTCATAACCGCGTGGTGTTTTGTGAATGGGCATTTCAAAAAATGCAAACGAACCACAATTTCTTTGCTAATGTATTATTTTCAGATGAATCTACATTCACGAACAATAGTGGCGTCAATAGGCATAATATGCATTATTGGAGCGTAGAAAATCCCCATTGGTTACGACAAGTTAATCATCAACGTCCTTGGTCGGTGAACGTTTGGTGTGGAATCATAAGAAATAAACTCATTGGTCCTTATTTCATTGAAGGTAATTTGAATGGAACAAAATATCGAGATTTCCTAGAACAAGAAGTACCATTACTACTTGAGGATGTTGCTATGGACGTCCGATGGACAATGTGGTTTCAGCATGATGGTTGCCCAGCACATTTTTCAAGAGTAGCAAGGGAAATACTAGACCGTGATTACAATGGTAGGTGGATTGGTAGAGGTGGCCCCATTAATTGGCCTGCGAGGTCACCTGATCTAACATCTCCGGATTTCTTCCTATGGGGTTACCTAAAAGGTAAGGTTTATGAACAAGTACCAACGACTCGTGAAAACATGGTGGAACGCATAAGAACTGCTTGCGCAGAAATTTCTGCAGATATGATTCTATCATGTATAAAGTCATTTGAAAAAAGAATAAATAAATGCATTGAAGTGGAAGGTCAACATTTCGAACACTTACTCAAGTAAGTGAACAGTGAGACAGTGAGAGGCAAGGGGACTCACGTAAAACAAGCACCCCAAAGGGAACAGAAAAATACTACGTCCACGTCGTTGTTCCTGGGTAACGCTAAATGTATTTTTTCCCGGCTTTGTTAGAATGACCGTATTCCATATCCGCTACGCGGGCGAAAATTGTCAATATTGGAGAATCCAAATCTGCAATAAAAACTGGGGGTTCCTATTTAAGTTTTATTGTTTTTGCCCCCACTCCACCCCCAGGGGATGGGGGAGGGGGTAAATTTCATTATTACTGGATGCCCCCCTTCGTGTCGAACAACTTTCATCCGACAACTTTTTTGATTCTGTGCATAGTTCTCGAGGTATTTCAATGTCTTCGGATAAATTTGGATTTTTATCGATTACAGCGCCACCTGTGAACCAAAATGCAATAGCTCCTAGGTCAAATTCGTGTACTTTTTTCCGGAGAATCCAAATCTGCAATAAAAACTGGGGGTTCCTATTTAAGTTTTATTGTTTTTGCCCCCACTCCACCCCCAGGGGATGGGGGAGGGGGTAAATTTAATTATCACTGGATGCCCCCCTTCGTGTCGAACAACTTTCATTCGACAACTTTTTTGATTCTGTGCATAGTTCTCGAGGTATTTCGATGTCTTCAGATAAATCGGCCACCCTGTATATACAGGGTCATCGAAAAGTATCGGACCCCCCTAATATCTTCAGTTAGAATGCACTTAGGAGAAAATATCCAATAGCAAAGTTGTATGGTTTCAAGCGGGGAGTAAGATGACCTTGACTTTAACCTTGACCATGTCCTTCAAGGTCATTTCAAGGTCAATCTTATTTTTTTAAATAGAACCCCCTACATTTTATTGCATATTCTTATAGCTTATCTCGAGAGCTTTCCAAAACACTATAATAAAATATTTTTTTATTAAGTACTTTTTGAGTTATAAAGGTTTGAAGTTAACAATTTTTTGACACAAAATGTAGAATATCTTGTAAAATATTATTTAGTTTTCAGTAATCATAACCTTAATACTTTTGTGCGCGGAATAATGAGACCAATTAATTGGTTTAAAGAAAATACATTAATCGGATCCCCCTAATATTTTCAGTAAGAATGCATTTTGGAAAAATGTCCAATAGCAAAGTATTGTACGGCTTCAAGCAATTATGCTAATAGGCTCTGGCGAAAAACTGCCCGAACGTAATCGCGAGAAGCTGCTCGAATGCGTGATTTCCGAAGGCGTTAGCGGGAATCTGACCGAAAGCGTTGGCCAATCTTTATTCTCTCACTCTCGCAGGCACCAATGTACGAGCTCTTGAGCAAACAATACGGATCACTGATTTGAAACTGTGATGCAGTGCTGTCTTCTTCTTAGCGCGCAGCAGTCACCTCGTGGACGAAAACCAACAGCCTCAAAAATTTTTTCTGTAACAAAAGAAACCATTGCGCTTCAATTGATTATCCCAAACAACTTCATTTTGTTTCCAATAGCCCAGAAATTTTTCGTAAATATTATTAATTGATCTATTAGATTTTCAGTTGCTCAACGAGCTTTTTGCTGGTGCTGGTTAAAATAAACAAATCGATAGTTGGACCAACACTTAATAATTAGTATTTTTCTCTACTTAATTATCTAGATCAATTTCCTATCATTTACCTGATTAATTCTTCTTCGCTCTAATTAAGAATGGCGGAGCTTTCTGAAAGAGATCGAATAACACTGTTAATGATGCGAGGATGGGGAGATCAACAAAGAGGGTATAAAACAGTAACGCGATTATTTAATGAAAATTTTCGGAATGAAAATAACAGGATCTCCAAAAGTACTGTAATCCGTACTATTCAACGTTTCGAGGCCATTGGTAGCGTTAAAAGCCGCCCAAAATCTGGTAGACCTAAAACAGCAACAAATAATGATAAGGCATTAGATGTTTTAAAGTCTTTCGTTGAAGATCCCCATATTTCCATCAATCGCGTTGCACAAGAACACGAAATCGGTCATGCATCTGTCAGTAAAATTCTGAAATTGAATAAATGGCATCCATACAAACTCCATTTGGTCCAAGAGTTGCCCGAAGGCGATTTTGATTGACGCATCGAATTTTGTGATCTTATGATGGAGATGATTGTCGACGATCCTCTATTACTTGATAATATTGTTTTCTCTGATGAGGCAACATTTGAACTGACTGGAAATGTAAATAGACACAATTGTAGATACTGGAGTGACGTTAATCCTCACTGGAAAAGAGACAATCATACTCAATATCCACAAAAAGTTAGCGTATGGGCTGGTATTCTTAATGGTAGACCAGTTGGCCCTTTCTTCATTGAAGGCAATTTGACAGCACAAGTATACCTAGTCATGCTTCGCGAACAAATTGTTCCAGCTTTCGAGACATAGCTGGTGGAAATATGGATGAAATTTATTTCCAACAGGATGGAGCTCCACCTCATTATGGTGTCATTGTCCGTCAATATTTGAATGAGGTCTTTCAGGACAGGTGGATAGGGCGAAGGGGTCATATTGAGTGGCCACCTCGGTCTCCGGACTTGACCCCACTTGACTTTTTTTTGTGGGGTTACTTTAAAAGTAAAGTTTATGCCACCAAGCCTCAAGATTTAGATGATTTAAGAGGGAGAATAACTCGAGAGATAGAACTAATACCGCCAGAAACGTACCGGAATGCGGTTTCGGCTGTTTATAACAGATTGGCACATTGCCAGGCTGTTGAAGGGCAACAATTTGAACATTTGTTGTGAATTGTTTGGTACAATTAAATATTTTGCCCGAGCTAACCAATTGGAATTAAATTTGCCTTAACTGGCCGGACTCACACACCACTCTTGCCTTAACTGGTCGGACTCGCACATCACTCTTGCCTGAACTGGTCGGACTCGCACACCACTCTTGCCTTAACTGGTCGGACTCGCACACCACTCTTGCCTTAACTGGTCGGACTCGCACACCACTTAACAAATTGTTAACTTCAAACCTTTATAACTCAAAAAGTACTTAATAAAAAAATATTTTATTCTAGTGTTTTGGAAAGCTCTCGAGATAAGCTATAAGAATATGCAATAAAATGTAGGGGGTTCTGTTCAAAAAAATAAGATTGACCTTGAAATGACCTTGAAGGACATGGTCAAGGTCAAAGTCAAGGTCATCATCTTACTCCCCGCTTGAAACCATACAACTTTGCTATTGGACATTTTCTCCTAAGTGCATTCTAACTGAAGATATTAGGGGGGTCCGATACATTTCGATGACCCTGTATATACATACTACATACTCTGATATACGCGCGTGGCAGTCGTGACGCGATAATGTTTTGACGAAAATTCGACATTGACAGTGCTATTTTAATTTTGTTATTAAGTACTAGCACTATATATAATGAAAATTATTAATATATTTAAATTTGAGAAGGAATTTTCAAACTTTATAAAATATTTTTCAAATTCAAAATGATAAACAGTAGCAAATCCAATAATATGTAGGTAAACAAAATGATTTAATTTTGATTTTATTACTTTTAATTTTATTTTTACTAAAGGAAAATGAAAAGAATTCTTAGTTAAAAATTAAAAATGTATTAAACATGTTACAGAATATAAAATGGTGTCAATTTTAGAATATTTAAAATCTTATTTAAAAATAACATATAATAATTAATAACTAATTGTAATTATTTGGTGAATATCACAGTAATTGAAAAAGGCCAAAAATTATTATTTTACTTTTGGCCTAATAATCAGTTTTTCTTTTTTTCTTCGGGCATTTCGGATGAGGTGCAACTGCGTCTTTTTTAATTTCATCGCAGCATAATGGACGTATTTCTTCGAATAAATACCACTGACGTTTATTTGTAAGGCCATCAGAACGCATGTTTTTTATTTCATGCGCTTTTTCATTTAATTGCACTTCAGGATGAACAACTTCTTGTGTCGAATCAACGAATTGTTTAGCTCGAATTTCGCCATTGGAAAAAAATTCAAAATGATGATAATTCGTAATGTGTGGAATGGTTTGGAAATGTTGTTTCAAAAATTCGTCCCATTTTTTCCAGTGTACATTTCGAATATTCGTTGAAGGATCGACTATCGGAAGAGCAACATTATATCCATAAGATGAGGAAGTATTTACAACTTCTATTAAATCCTGAAGACAGTCAACATCAGCTCGAGAGTATTTAGATTTTAAAATACCGAAATTTCTATCAGGGCTGAATTTTGTGTGTCCTGTTAACAGGAAATGAAGATAAATTTCTTCATTTTTTCCTGTCATTACGCGCCATACAAGATAGTGCATCACAGCATTATTTTTGTTTTGGCCGACACAATTATCCGAAAATAAAATAATCTCTTCAGCATGATGATTATTTAAATAATAATCAATCATGCTAATTACAGAATTAGCACCTTTTCCAGCATTATCAGCTTCGTCGATCAAGAAATTAGTTTGTACACCTTTGGACTCGTCGTGGATTCCCAAAATTCCACATTTACGGGGCACTTTAAAGTATAATTTTCCGACCTGTTGAGGACTTGAAGGAAAAGAAACATTTTGGGCATAGTCGAAGGAAAGAACAAGACGCGGTGATTGCTGTGTTGAGTCTTGATCCAACAATTTAATATTGGCCCTGGTATGATTATAAAATTCTCGCTGATTTTTTGCCCTTTGTAAATGATCCATTGCAATAGAAATTATTTTAGCTTTTTCTTCATCAGGTAAGTTTGCAGATCGTGTGATTTTTAAATTGTTTTCTCGACATTTATCGCATAGATCATTTGCAGGTTTTATTGTTGTAATGTAAGGACAATAAGTGTACCAAAGTCTTTTAAAAGTAGTTAATGGTAGTTTTCGATACCAGGGCGTATGCGTAAAGAACTTTACACACACACACGTGTGCCGAAATATTGTTTACGTACGGCTTTTTCGTGCGTAAAGTTTACTTTACGCACAAGTTTACTTTACGTACCGAAAAGACGTACATAATGATATTTCTTTTATATCATCATCATTCTTAGTGTCTTCTTGAAACGTAAACTAAGTGTAATAGTTTATTTTAAAAACGTTCAACCAGACCGCCTCTACCGAAAATCCTCAATTTCAATTCAATCATTAGCGGTCAAGAAATCACTTTTTTATTCTACATTTACTTTCAGAAACGTCTAATCTGTAACCTCCATTTGGGTTTATTCCGAAATTCGTAGAATTGAGCAAGTAATCACGAGTTGAAATAAAAAATCATCAAAAATTTCTAAAATTTCACTTTCAGTATAAATCTTACCTTCGATACATTATTGTCATTTTCTATATTACTGTCATTATTGATATGGCAATTGCAATTAACAATGTTTTCATATTCTTCCTCAAGATTCATAGTCACAAAGCATTTATTTATTTATAATATTGGGATAAAGTCAAGTAAACGCCTTGTACTTTTGCCGATTTATGGCGGTGTTCTTGACCGCGCGTTTCTATAGCAAAACGGACTGCATCTCTCTCTAAAACCCGAATGTCGAGCGTCACATGTATACAGCGAGAGGGGAGCGTGGAAACGTGTGTGTAAGGAAAAAGAGAATCAACTCTCTGCGTGAAACCGTCGTTTTTAAACTGTTATTACATGAAAAATACTTAATGAAAATTATTTTTGATTTCGGATAATTGAAAAGCAATGTTTAGTTTATCTAAAAAAATCATAATCCGAAAATCGATTTTTGGACGCTTAGGTCCCTTTCTTCAGAACGCGTCACATATAATAATTAATATAAAGTGTTGTAATTGTAGTCCAGGAACCGTAATATTAATTAAATAAATAAAAAAATGGCCAACACGGTTCAAACCTATTGGTTGACAAACGGACCAAACAGGTCTTTTTATTTCACGCCCAACGTTTCGACCACTCTTGGAGGGGCATCTGACATGAGTAACTGTACGTCGTATACTGTCGTATACTGTCGTATACTGTCGTATACTGTCGTATACTGTCGTATACTGTCGTATACTGTCGTATACTGTCGTACAGTTACTCATGTCAGATGCCCCTGAGAAGGACCTCCAAGAGTGGTCGAAACGTTGGGCGTGAAATAAAAAGACCTGTTTGGTCCTTTTGTCAACCAATAGGTTTGAACCGTGTTGGCCATTTTTTTATTTATTTTATAATAATTAATAATAGATAATAACTAATATAATTTACTCTAATTATATCAAGTATGAACAATGATTAAGCTGCAATATAACACATCAATTAGTTCAAATTTAATTGCTATGTTCATTTCATGTCTATTTAAAACAACATTTAAATGTAATAAATTTACAGCTGAGCTAGGAGACTATGATAAGAGACGTCATTGCAATGGTTACGTGAAGGAATTTCGATTTTTGTCAAACCAGACACCCGAGCTAGAAGCACGCATAGCAGATTTGCATAAATCGCTAATGTAAGATCATTTTTACCGATTTCGTAATTAGGTTTGTGCATAATTGTAGCAAAATATTATATATTCATTTCATGAAACTTAGTGGCCAGTTACCATCGGCTGCGGAATTGAATTACTTGGATAAAGTGAAACGACTGGAATTATATGGTGTGGACTTACATCCTGTGTTGGTAACGTCATTTTTAATATGAGATTTATAATGAACGTTAATCTATTTAATTGTAGTTTATTTTAGTGCATTTCTTTAATAAATGAATAACAGTATGCAATAAATTTATTTATGAAATGGATACTACAATTGATAATCACAGTATATATGGAGATATTATTAGCGATGTAGCGGACATAGTCCGCAGTTACTAAACAACACAATATTTTGAAAATGCATTTTCCTAATTTGAACAATTGAAAATTTTAAGTATATATTATTTAATATGTGCTTTACTTGCAGACGCATTGCTTTAACGATACGAAACTCAAGTTAAGAGAAACAAAAAAAAGTTGAAGCTTTTTACAATGTCGAATGTTATGTTAATTTTGTAAAATTGAATAATTCCGGATTCTACTTTGTTTTATAGATAGATAGATCGATAATATGTATTATGGAAAGATAGTCCTTAGACAAAATTAGCATTCATACCAAACGAAAAGAATATATTTAAACTACAACCATATCAGGAATGAAGATTATATAAAATTATTTTAAATTCATATTAATTACAATTGATTATGAATTAAGATTAAATTGAGTTTCTCTCGTGCTTGTGTTTTTATTTTTCTCTATTATGGCAATATATATTGTGCGCTATTATTTTAGCGCAATTATCTATCCCTTTCTTTCTAATTGGGATGACCACTGGTGCGCTCTCTTTTTATTCCCTACGAATATCCTCTGTCTTCACCAGTCGCATGTGAGGAACCGACTCGGACCTCTCAGTCACTCTGTTTAGGTCACGCCTGTTGTCGTTTTTCGTTTGCCTACACCCAGGAAGGAATACATCCGACGGTCTCTTTTACCCATTTCTCCCCTTATATTCGGCGCACGCAACATACACCAATTAAAGATAAAGATACGCCGGTCTGACCCTTTTCGAATGTGTTTTGTATACATTTATTAAAACGATGTTAGAAACAGTAATGGATTTGGAAGGGGTTTTCTTTTGAGCAAAAGACAGTGTTTAAGAATACAGTTTTATTATTGACAATGAAAAGCTTTCACATTTGGCCTAGCTGACAAGCTGAGGCAGACTGACGAGGTGCATGCCTATTGCTACGTGCTCGACTAGGATCTCCGACTACCATCGGTTCTGTTCCGAAATGTAACAGGCTGCCAACTTTTAGAAACGCGATAACCTAATATCTATCACTACCGCCGGTTGAGCGTTTCGTTTCAGCGATTTTCATATTTATTTTCTCTCTTTGAAGCACTTTGAAACGAACAATAGTTACAGCCTTTGTTAATATATCAGCGCGTTGCTCCTGAGACGAAATATATTTTAAAATGTCGGATCCAATATGGCAGAAGAATTTTCTAGAAATGCATTGAATTCGCTTGAAAATTATTACTCGGGTGTTTTCGAGGTCGCCGATTACGATTCTGAAGTTAGATTTTCAAAATTCAAAATGGCGGATCCAATACAATTGTTTTGTGGCCTGTAAAAAGGCCGATCGATATAATTTTTGAACTGTAACGATTTGGTAGTCTTGAAATAGGCTGATTGTTATAGTTTTTAAATTGTAATAATTTGGTGGCCTTAAAAAAGGTCGATTGATATGGTTTTTAAACCCTAAGGTTTTGGTAGCCTTGAAAAAGGCTGATTGCTATAATTTTCAAATTGTAATAATTTGATGGCCTTAAAAAAGGCCGTTTAGTATAAATGTACAAAATACTTCCCAATTAATTGTAATTGTATTTTAATATTGCATTACTGCAATGGGTTGAGGTGCATTTGAATATCTGAATATTTGCGACACTCCTTCTGGTGTTACAATAAAAGAGTTAGCAGATTGAATTTTAGTAACAGCAGGTGCTTGAGCAAATCTCCTTGCAAGTTTTCGTTTCACTCTCTCGTGTTGTTGTTTGATGTAAAAGAATAACTGCGTATTCTGAATATGATGCTTTACCCACTGAAAAAGAGTTTCTGCATTTAAATTGCTTTATCTGGTGGCGCTTGCAAGCTAGCACAAGTGACTTCTCTTTTTAAAACAACCTCAATGCCATCATATGGTCCTTTGCCATGTTCCCTTGCCCTCAGTGGTTTAAATAGTACAGCCGAGTTATTAAAAAAAAATGAATCTCTAAAACGTTCTAATAACGTTGGATTTATATTTTAGTGATATTCGTTTCTTTTAACGATCGTCATTTTTTTCACAATGTTGAAATATTTTAATGATCATGAACATCAAGATTTTTACATGAGAATAATAAAAAAAAAATTATAATAATAGTTGTTCTTGTAGAAATTACTAGGACTCTTGAGTTGAAAAGATCAATCACAAAAAATATAAAAGATTATTTGTGCTGCTTCCTGATAAATTAAATTGTTTCATTTAAATATATTATGATTAATATTTCACTTGTATTGTACAAAGTATTGTACTGAGTTTCAGTCACACTAATTCAGGTTTCGATTACTGACAAGGTGTATTGCTTCATTCACAGTGTCGTACTGAGTTTCGGATACTTTTGATTACTCGGCTCTTATCTTTCGTTTTTCAGGTTATTCGTGTCCGATTAAGGTAAATTTTGTCATTTTCAGTTTTCTATCGAATTGCAGCCACATAAGTTAATTTAGTTTCGTTTCTTTTCTTCGGTATGAAATGACATTTTGTAAAATTATTTGAATATTCGTTTCGTTTGTTTCGTCTTTTGTCGATTTGTTCATTTCGTATCAAGGTGAATTATATTTCAGTTGTTTTGTGCACTACTTCTATTCTCAAATTCTATCATTATTCGTTTCGTTTATTTCTTTTCGTGCTTTTCTGATAAGGTGAATCATTTTATCCACAGATTTAGTACCTATTTTCAAACTAAACCATGGCAGAGAGTAATGGAGAATTCTCTGGCCATTACACTTAAATAGGTGCATCAATCCTCTTGATCGAGAGAAACATAAAGGATCAGATTTAAGAAAAATATCGAAGGCGTTATTAAAGGTACTTAGCTATCTCTGATATCTCGAAATGCTAGGATATGTGGCGAATGTAGAAAAGGGTGTTACCAATGTAATTCAGTCGAAAATTTACGTGAATCGGATGAACCATAAAATAAAAAGAAATATCTTTCGAGAGAAGGTCAATTAGAAGCGTTATTCTGTGGCCTTCAGAAAAAATTTGCTTCTCTTCCTCAAAACGACCCACTACGCTTATCGATTCTTACAGCAGTTGCTGATTGTTGGAGTATTCGACAGATTGCTTCAGAATTTGGTTGTTCTGAAAGACAGGCAAAAAACAGTGTTTGCATTTGCGTTGTCTATCAGAATTTTAAAATGATGATTGATGCTGTGAATTTCGAAAAATTGACACTTAATTCGGTCATCGTCGTTAAGAATTACACAGATTGTTTCAAATTAGGTTTGTATCAAAATTCTGAACCATCATGTTTTCTGTTCGAATGTGCTTCTTGCCCCGGGATTGAAAACTTAAATTCCAAAATTTCATCTATTTTAGAAGAAAACGATATTTCTGAAATCATTTGTAGCTCTTGGCAATCGACCGACAGATGCACTTTAAAAAAATTATGCTATTCTGCGGAAGATTATGTCACAGATCTGTCAAATGATTTCAAAAAATTTTCCCAGCAACCATTTATCGCTAAAAATTAGTCGAGCTACTTCAAACACTTGAAAGACAATCCGAAAGAAGATGAGTTAATTGTGCAGTGCGATTTTTCCGAAAATTATCCTTTTCTTGCTCAGGATGCTGCACAAGGATTTCATTATAAAAATGATCAGTGTACAGTCCATCCTGCAGTTTTTTATTATAAGCACGAAGGCGAATTAAACCACTGCAGCATTATATTACGGTCTGATTGTAACATTCACGATACTTGTGCAGTTTACTTACTAGAACAGACAGTGATACCTATCGTCAAAAAGCTTTCACCAAAGGTAAGAAAAGTAATATATATTTCTGATGAAGCGAAGCAGCATTATAAAAATCGTTTCCAAATCATCAGTCTTGTCAACCACAAAAAAGACTTTAATGTGGAGGCAAAGTGGCATTTCCGCGCAAAGGACTATGTGATGGCATTGGGGCTGTTTAAAGTCACTCGTGCTAGCTTGCAAGTGCCACCAAATAAAGCAATTTTAAATACAGAAACTCTTTTTCAATAAGCAAAGCATCATATTCAGAATACGCAGTTATTCTTTTACAACAAACAACAACGCGAGAGAGTGAAACGAAAACTTACAAGGAGATTTGCTCAAGCACCTGCTGTTACTAAAATTCAATCTGCTCACTCTTTTATTGTAACACCAGAAGGAGTGCTGTAATTACAATTAATTGGGAAATATTTTATACATTTATACCAAATGGCCTTTTTTAAGGCCATCAAATTATTACAATTTGAAAACTATAACAATCAGCCTTTTTCAAGACTACCAAAACCATAGGGTTCATAAACCACATCAATCGGCCTTTTTTAAGGCTCTTCTATTTAAGACTGAGGCAGTGTCAGGAAGTTGCAGGTGCTCAATTTGAGCACATGAAATAAATTGTTTTGAAATACACTTTTTAAACGGCGATCAATACTATAGAAAATTTAAAAAGAAAAACAAAAAAGAAATAAAGTAGCAAAACTCTGCCTACGACGGTCCCAAGCCCGTTTAAAAGAGGTGGATGCTTAGGCATTTTTAATCGCTACAAATATTGTGCGGTATGTTGGATCCGAATATTGGTTTCTGAGATTAGAAATTTCAAACGATGAATAATTCGGCGATAAATGATTATAACGCCATCTAGGACCAGTGTTTTGTATGCGTCTGGAAGAGACCTTTCAAATGAGCCCCCACTCGACCCATGTTGCCATTTAAGATATTCATCCCTCTCGTGCCCCGCGCCCCCCTTGGGGTGTTTCCAAACATGACTGTTTCCAAACATTTGGAACACCCTGTATATATATATTTACTTTTTTATTACTTTTGCCAAATCATAAATTCGCAAATTAAAATTTTTTTTTATGCTTCTTTTAATCGTATCTTGATCTTAATTATAATCGTCTGACGAGTCTTGGTCCGTCTGCGGACCCTCGTTGTCGTCCAGAATCAGAGGGTCATACCCCTGGCGTAGTTTATCTAGATGAACTACCTTTGACCTCATTTCATCTAATTGAATCCTGGCGTTCCGAGGTCCAATTAGTTCGATTATTTCGTATGGACCAACGAAAGTATCGTCGAATTTACCTGATCTAGGCTCTTTTTCTAGCATCACGCAATCTCCAATCTTAAAATACTTGACATTTTGTTTTCTGTCGTAATATTTTTTTGATCGATGTTTTACCTGATTTAAAGTTAGTCCTGTTAATGTTTGTAACTCAATGATGTGTTCCTCCACGTAACCTGGGTATGTCGTTATTTTCTCCCTAGGTTCCATACTGGATGGTATTAATGCGGGTTTTCCAAACACCAGCTCATGCGGGGAGTATCTGGTACCTTCGTGTATGCTGGCGTTGTACGCTATCTATCGTTCGATGAGCTCGGTATCGGCTTATCTTCGGGTCTTATTTCAGTATTCCTATGACTATCTGAACTTCCAGGGTTCGTTTTGTTTGAGAATCTTCCTTTTGAATCCCGCGGGTTATTCTTAGAGTCTAGTAGTTCTCTTACCTGATCAGGTGATCTGTCGCCCGGATCCGGTAATTCGCCACCCGGATCTGGTGAGCTTTCCGCCCTCCGATACTCATCGTCCAGTGCTAATTCGAAAAACGGCGTGTAATGTAATCTCTCCAGATGTAAGTGATACCATTTTGTCGTATTGGAGATGTGAAAAAGGAACTACCTCGTTCTCTCCCGATCATCATTGTAGTGAACGCAGATGTTTACTCTGAAATGTAAACCGAATAATCTAATATGGTTGTCGTTGCCATATGCATTTGATTTTAATAATATATTGCGCGCATCTTCGGGTTCTGCGCATTCGTCAAATCTCCTAAGGTTTACGAGCATTTTTCGCAGTTCCGCTGGTATTATATTTAACCCATGGAGCTTTATTAATGACTCAAATAAACAATTTCCATCGCTCGCTATTGTTTCATCTCGCACCAAAATAGCGAATGATTCTGTGCAATGTTCGTTGCTCGTATAATTATAAAGTGGTGGACTTTTCTTTTCTTCGTTCGTGGAATTCAACGTGCGGTTATCTGACGGATCGTCTTTCATGAATTACATGTCATTGTCGGGGCACGTGTCATCTTGTTTTCGCTCCGGCGTGGAGGTGGAAAAATCGAGTAGACTCTCGGTAGAATCAATCATACGCACGTCACTATGATTTACACTCTCTTCGTCGACTGGGGAGGGGGAAACTCTAATTCCAGTCCGTTTCGGCTGTCCGTGCGCTGTATTTGCATCTGAAGAACTCCTTCGCTGCTTGAGTCATGTGCAGTGGTCGTAGCGCTATCCCTTCTTTCCGATCGCTTGCTGCCTCTTTCTCCGCGCCGTGGATGGAGGGGCGCGTTCTTTTTGGTTCGGCAAGACTTGTGAGGCGGTGTGTCTACACCTCCTTCGTCCCTATTACACGATGCGCCCTGGAAATCTTCCATTGGCGTATTTTGCTGATGCATATGCCGATGCTCTTTTTTGCTGTCATTATGCATGGATTTTTCGCGCTCTTTGCCCCTTCGCTCCAGTGTGCGCGATTTCTTTTTTCGTCGTTTATATTCATTTTCCTCCATATCCGAACTTTCACTGTCTCCATCATTATTTTCAGTCATTTTATCTCGATATTTATCCGATAACGCTGCTTCCATTGCCCTTTTCCATTTTGAGCGCCAGTCCTTTATGGTGAAACCCCGTTTGTCCTTGTTCTATCGGTGACTTGCATTTCTTCATCGCACTCTGGTTATTGCCGACGTCTGCCATATTCATATCATTATCTGCTGTATTATTTTCATTGATCGGCCAATACCCTAACCGATCCTTCCATCTGACCCGATGATCGTTGTTTCTTTTTTCTATATAATTTCCAATGTCCGAAACCATTTCATCTTGGGATACGCCGGAATTTCCATTTGTGGATTCTGCATAATCCACATGGGTGGGTAGCTTATCAAATACATACTTCACGTTTTTGTGTACTTACCCGGGTTTCCATCCGCGTCAGATTCAACTGTTTCCCACTCCCAATATTTGCTTTGAGAGGTACCCTTTGGTTTTCTCTGTAATTTATTAAATTGTCCTGGCGTATCATCTTCGTCGTAATTTTTTGTTGTTGAGTCAATAATTTCATTTGGACGTTGAATTTTTCGGTCAGCGGGATTTTCTGAGCTCGACTCCGATCGTTGTCGAGTATGATGTTGATCGAAGTATTTTGGTCTCTTCGACCCTCTTTCGATTGGCTTTCTTTTTCGTAATGGCAATAGGTTTGCTATAACCGGATGTTTTCCTTCCTCGTCACTGTGGGGCTTTTCAATAGCTTCAGATGGATATCGGGATAATGCATCGGCAATTTTAAGATATTTAAGGGGTTAGTGGTCAGTGACAATTGTAATTTTTCTTCCATAGAAATATAGACGAAATTGTTCAACTGCGTAAATTACACCTAGCATTTCTTTATCCCCGGTTGGATATCGGGTTTCGGCGTCCTTAAGACCCCTCAATGCATTTGCTACGGGTGTATCCTTCCCTACTTTCCCATGTCATGAGATTGACCCTAGACCATGTCCTGAGGCATCAGTCGTCACTATAAAAGGCCTTGAAAAATCTGGCAACCTTAAAATGGGTGCGGAGCATAATTTCGTTTTCAAAATCTGGAATGCATTTTCTTGTTCTTCGCTCCAATTAAAAGGTTCTGCCCTTCGCAGCAATGTAGTCAGCGGATGTGCGATTTTTGCGAAATCCTCTATGAATCGCCTGTAATATCCGGCCAATCCAAGAAATTGTTTTATGTTTTTCTGATTTCTGGGCCTCGGAAATTTTTGGATCGCTTCTAGATTTTTGGGGTCAGGTCTCACTTCATTCTCGCTGATTAAATGACCTAAATATGTGGCCTCCCTTTTAAGAATACGCATTTCTGGGGATCTAAAACAAGATTTGCTGTTTTTAACCGCGCCATGAGTCTTTCGAATTTTTTCTTGTGTTCTTCCAAGTTCTTTGCGTAGATGACAATGTCATCTAAATATACCAGCATTTCATCTCCTTGCAGCCCGGACAACGTTACATCCATTAAATGCGCTTGGGCCGTTTTTTATGCCCATGGGCATACGCGTGCATTCATAGTGCCCATCCGGTATAGAGAAGGCCGTCTTATGTGCATCTCGTTCCTCCATTTATATCTGATGAAATCCCGATCGTCGGTGAAGCGTCGTGAAATATGACGCCTGTCCCAGCTGATCCAATATGTCAACTATGTTTGGAATTGGGTACGTACCACCGATCGTTTTTTCGTTCAATGCACGAAAATCGATGACGAGTCTCCATTTCCTTTCTCCATTGGGTCCTGCCTTTTTGGGTACGACCCTTGCGGGTGAGTCGTATGGGGAGATCGACGGTCGTACGATTCCTGCCTGCAGCTGTTCCGCGACGAGGCGTTTCATATCCTCCTTTATCACGGGCTCGTGGCGAAAACGTTTCGTTCGCACTAGGACGTCATCGACGGTATGTATCCTATGTTTGACCAAACCCGTCGCGTTCAATGGTTCGCCCGGTAAATGAAATCGTTCCGCATATTTCATTACGATAGATTGTACATGCTCCCGCTCGGTTTCATTTAGGTAATTTATCCATATTCTCGAGCACTTTTTCTTTTTCGATCACACATGCATATCCGCTATTATTTTTTATTAACGCATTTCCGATGTAAATATCCTTAACAGTATCTAACCTTGGTAAAAATCCGTATTCTGTATTATTTTGAGTTTCAACATCAATAACCTTTCAGATGCGAGGGTGGATCTCGATCATGCGCGTGTCGGCGAATGGCACTCGTTTCTTCCCTATCTCAAAAACTTCGTTTCCGTAATTTATCGTGACGGAATACTTCCTTAATAATGGGTCGCCGAGGATACCGTCCTCGGGAATTGGGAAGTTGTCCAATACGATTTGTGCCTCTATAATAAAACCGCAATAATCTATTTTCGCGCATCCATATGTGTCAATAAAAAAAAGAAATGTCCCGTGCGTGTAGTGCAAATCTTTACTCGACATTTTTAATCACGGACATCTAACGCTCCTCTTACAATAATTGCACATTGTGGTGTTAAAAATCATCACCTCGCATGTGTCTTAGGTGTGCCCGACCAAATTACAATACCCACATGTGTTTTGCGATGTAAGATATTGAATTTTTGCGAACCGATCGTCCTCGGCACTCACGACCCTCGATCACCCTGTCCGTCCTGTTCGCGACAATTCCCGTTCGTCCTTATCGCGATAAATCCTTTCTAACCAGATGGCATGATAAGTAGCTTCGTACAGGGTTCGTGGACGTCCACCCCGTACGCTAAATTCCATCGACCCCTTTAGCCCTGTAATAAACTGGTCTAGGCTCTTTTCATTTATCAGAGCGGTTATAAAAATGCCCCTTTTTCGTACCTAAAATATTTAAACTTTTTTTATGCCAATGGATTACATATTATGGATTACCAAATAATCCCTGTAAAATTTAAAAGTGAGCATATGCCCCGTTTCGGAAATATGAGGGGTCAAAGATGAACATGTCCAATAAAAAATGTACATCAATTTCCTATTTATACTCGAATAATAATATTAAAAAATCAGACGATATGGTTCTTTACAGATTTTTGACTGCTGATTACGAATCTGAAGTCAGATTTAAAAAATTCAAAACGGCAGGTCCAATATAGCTGATGACTTTTGAAAAATGTAATGCAATTTGTTTGAAACTCGTCAGCTTAAGATTTCTGTATCTGGTCTCTTACCTACGTCTGCATATTTCGTTCCTAGGAACCTGCTAATGCCACCTTTTTCGGTGTGCCTAGCTTTTGGCCGCCGCCGTGTATTCCGCTAAACTTTGCAGGCTCCCAGCAAAGAAAATGCTTATTTGCAAGACTGCATTATTATAAGTGTAATTTAATAATTATTCGGTTACAAGCCATATGCACGAGGCCGGATATGAGGAATAATATTTAGTTAATCTATAGACTTCGCGCATATTTGCATTTAATTAAATCTATGGTTAACTAACTAAAACAAACGTGGCGATCGTACGATCATAACACGTACACCCAACCGCAGAATATCTGTCGCCGTAATTTCCGCCTAGTTCGGAAAATGGCAACATAGCTTGAGTAATTTATCATTCTACCATATAAAGCCACCAACCGTGACACGATGATATATACCCACAGAAACACACAGTCATGCGTATTGATTACCGTGTTTGCAACCCTAAATATTTACGAACGTATGTGTGTGTGCATATGTGTGATTTAAATGATTGCCTTGATCTATCTCCCTCGCTCTATCACGCACCCTCTTGCTCTCCCTTTCATCACGTATTTTACAAATACGGAACAGCAGAGGCAACTGCAGATTCTCGCAAAACTGGTTGCCCTTTTTATTAATTCGCAACTCTTGCCTGTCGCTCTCAGAAAGCTTCAAAACTCTCATATCGGGTACGCCTTTTCATTAGTTCTCTTCTCGCTGCCCAATTCTTTCTTTTCGATCTTAAGAAGTCTCCAAATTTCAATGTCTTGTCCGCCTTCTCAATAATTCACTTCTCGCAGCCCAATTCTTTCCTTTCGATTATAAGAACCCTCCAAATTTCAATGTCGTGTCCGCCTTTTCATTAATTCTCTTCTCGCAGCCCAATTCTTTCGTTCTGATCTTAAGAAGCCTCCAAATTTCAATGTCGTGTCCGCCTTCTCAATAATTCTTTTCTCGCAGCCCAATTCTTCCTGATCGCTTTCAGAAAGCCTCTAAATTTCAAGGTCGTGACCACCTTTTCATTAATTCTGTTCTCGCAGCCCCATTCTTCTCTCTTCCTCTTAGAAATCTTCAAAACTGTAATGTCGTGTCCCACTTTTCATTAATTCTGTTCTCGCAGCCCAATTCTTCCTGGTCGCTTTCAGAAAGCCTCCAAATTTCAATGTCGTATCCGCCTTCTCAATAATTTTCTTCTCGCAGCTCAATTCTTTCCTGTCGCTCTTCAACGTCTTGAAACTTTCATATGGGGCTCGCCTTTTGATTAGTTCGCTTCTCACTGCCCAATTCTTTCCTTTCGGTCTTAAGAAGCCTGCAAATTTCAATGTCGTGTCCGCCTTCTCAATAATTCTCTTCTCGCAGCCCAATTCTTTTCTGTCGCTCTCAGACGTCTTGAAAACTTTCATATCGGATTCACCTTTTCAATAATTCTCTTCTCGCTGTCCAATTCTTTCCTTTCAATCATAAGAACCCTCCAAATTTCAATGTTGTGTCCAACTATTTTTTAATTCTCTTGTCGGAGCCCAATTCCCCCCAATCGCTTTCAGAAAGCCTCCAAATTTAAATATCGTGACCCCCTTTTCTGTCATTCTTTTGTCCCTGCCCAATTCTTCCTCTTCGCTCTAAGAAAGTTTGAAAATTTTAATATCGTCGCTTACTTTACATTCATCATCTTCACGAAGCTAATTCTTACCTTTCACTCCCAGAAAGCTTCTCAACTGTAACACTGCTTATATAAAGAAATAAATAAAAAGTCAATAAAGTAGTTTTAAAATTATAATTATTTTATTTTATTATATTTTTTGTGATACACACAATTATAAATTAGTGTTTCAGTTCATTTCGTCAATACTTCTTTATATTCTATGAATTTGTAATATTTCTTGTAATCTACTTGTTTACGTATCGATAAATGCGGAGTTCGTACTCGTAGCGCCATCTCTGCGCGAACGCTAGGTACTCAACCTGACGCGCTTAGTGATCTAGCGTACATAGTTAATTTTGAAACTTAATTTAAATTTCGCGGATTTCCGGGAATCGAGTTGCGGATTTGGCCCACCTGCGGGCGCAACCCCATCGCTTCCTGGACAATCGGTGAAGGTTTCCGGCTAGGCAGAAACACGTGGATCGCGATCGAAGCCAGTTCGATCTCCTTATTCGCGCGCATTACACTCTCGATCAACCCACGAATTTCGCCGCTCGCGCGCACAATTCGAGGTTTTTGATCTCCGTGATCACCGCTATTGTAACCGCGCAGTCTTATTGATCGCCGCTAATTTCGAACTTGAAATTTATATGTACGGCGTTTTAAATTGCCGCCATCGCAATAAATGTGCCATGAAGTGAATTGGAGTGCTCCTTATTTCTACCTAAAGCATCCTGACCCACTGCATTAGCTGCCTGTGCACCGTATTACTTGTGTGCAAGGCACACTGCAAAACATTGGCGATCCTGCCAGGATTTAGATTGGCGTAAGTAAAGGGCGTAAATCTCATTTCGCGAGTGGACACATTTAAAACTGTGCAAAGCACAATTAAAACCAAAACCTGTAAGAGGACATTGAAAGGACAATTGGTGGACATTTGTTGGACGGAAGTGTTTCCGGGTATGCCCCAAACGCATTTAAAATTTGGGTGCATCACGCGCATGATTAATACACGAGGTCGCATAAATTGGTGCACTTACGCGATTCGGACTTTCCGGCCACCTTCGGCCACGTCTTTCGAAAACTCTATTTGTGTTCGGGCAGTATCTGCTCCTCTCGGATTTATTCGATTCCGCATACCTGTAAGTGGTGGTGCTAGAAGCACACACGCGCACGCTACGTCGTCATCAGTGACGTCAGCAGGAGGATCAAGACTCGGAGTCTCTCCTATTCTACCGCGCTTCGGCCACTCGGCCACACTCGGAGTCATTTGACTCCCATCTCGCGGCCGCAGCAGAGTGCGTGGCATTAGCAGTGACGTAAGCGCGAATGGGAGACTGGCGCACGCTTCGCCGCGCCCATCTCCCACGCTACAGATCTCGTTCCTAGGCAACCGGAGGCGCACACCTACGGCACCTCGCGCATCGTCTATCACACACTCATTCGCAGTTTGAACGTCCCGTGCGAAGACTGCACTACGCCCAAGCTCGCGACGCTTTTCGAATTACGGCTTAAATTAGAAGATTCGTTGCGACTTTTGCACAAATTTATTGCAACATGCCAAAAAATAAAAGCCGCACCGAACCAATGGAGGAATATCATGACTTCATCAACCTATATGGCTTACAAGTCAACGCATTCATGACAGTTCGGAGAGTAACCAACTTGCTCCAAACCCGAAACCTGACATTCGAACAGGCGCAAACGCGTCTGAACCTCATCCAAGATAAATGGAAGCAGATTGCAGAACGAGATGAGGAGATGTTTCCGTACAAAACAGTTCCGTCGTGTGCAACGCACGAATACTTTTCTCAAGATTTTTTTGGAACCTCAGAAGAAATCTACGCAGATACATGTGCAGGTCTTTCTGCAGTCATCAGCCTGTCCAGGCCGACTGCTTCTACGCCGATCAACGATGCCGCGGCAGTTGCTGCCCCGCCGTCAACACTGAACGACGCACGCAAGTACCTAAAATAAAATTGCGGCCAATTTCGGGAAATTTTGTCGATTGGGCAGAGTTTCGCGACCATTTTCAGGCATTGATTATTAATGCCAGGTCATTTGACGCGTTTCATAGACTCTATTATTTAAAGTCTTGTCTGGAGGGCAATGCAGCCTCCTTATTAAAAAATATAGCGATCACTGCTGACAATTTTGATGTTGCCTGACAAATGCTCGTGGAACGCTACGAAAACAAGCGTCGACTATTATATATTCAATTGTCGAAATTATTTTCTCTAAAGTCGATTGTTCACGAAGGGTCTTTGGTAGAGCTTCGGAAATTGCTCGATACGGCGCAAGAATCGATTGATGCACTCGGGAAATTAGGACGGCCGGTACCCGATGACATTTTAGTGTATCTTCTTTCTGAACGTTTCGATCGTCAAACGCGCGAGGCGTGGGAATTGTCATTAGAAGGCGACGATTTCGCCACGTTTGATGAACTTAGTAAATTTTTAAAATTAAGAATTCGAGCCTTCGAAGCTACCTCGGGTTGCACTAAATTGATGAAACCGTCCGCATCGAAACCGCGAGGGAATTCAGGTCCCGCTTCTCGGGCTCAAGCGCATCACGCGAGTACTAAGAATAGAGTAAAGTGCATTTCATGCCCCGAATCGCATTTAGTCTATAAGTGTCAAATATTTAATAAAATGTCAGTTCCCGAACGGTGGGAAGCAGTAAAGCGACATGATGCATGTCAAAATTGTCTCTCGACATTTCATAAAACCGATGCATGCAAAAGTGAGCGTACATGTTCACATTGTGGGGTTCGTCACCATTCACTTTTGCATGCACAGACGCGAGCCACAGCCAATCAACCTCCACACGTTGATGCAAGCACACCGCAGTCTAATACATCGATTGTCGATGTTAGTTACGTCCAGTCACATTTGAGTACGCCGCGCCTTCCCGCTCACGTTGTGCTTGCAACGGCGTGGGTGTTAGTCTCTGCACCGTCTCAACGAGTAATAAAGCTACGAGCTTTACTCGACCAAGGATCTATGCACACATTTATTTCGCGCGAAGTAGCAACCGCCCTGCGAACTAAGCAGTATCCGACGTCGGTCGTGGTTAGCGGTCTCGGGCAAAGTACATCCGCAAAAGTCAAACAGGTCGTGCCGATTTCGATTTCTCCGGTTAATAATAACAATGTATCATTGTCAACAGACGCGTTTATATTACCGTCGCTCACAGATTACGTGCCTAATTTCCGCTATCTGCTCGCGCATTGGCCGCATTTACGCGATCTCGCGTTCGCTGACGGTTGTCCCACCGAAAACTGTCCGATTCATCTGATCATTGGCGCGGATCTTTACGCGTACGTTATGCGCGATGGAATAATTCGTGGCAAACCCGACGAACCGGTGGCAATGAATACCGTCTTTGGTTGGGTAATCTCGGGCGCTTGTGGCACCCCTCGCGATTTGAATCCCACGATTACCGTGCATGGTCGTCATGCTCACATGCATGATGATTTACGTGACTCGCTTACCCGCTTCTGGGAGACAGAGGAAGTCTCCAAATTTCGTCCCGTGTCGGAGGATGATGAGCGGTGCGAGCAACACTTCCGAGACACGCACTCGCGCTTGTCGGATGGACGATATGTTGTTCGCATTCCGTTCAAGCATCCACCTGCAGATAACCTTGGAGACACGTACCCGCGTGCAGTACGTTGTCTTCAATCCATTGAACGGCGTCTAATGACGCGCCCTCAAGAGCGAGACGCATACGTCCAGTTCATGACAGAGTATGAGCAAATGGGCCATATGCGCATGGCTCCCACGCATGCTACGTCTTCGCCTGTGGTGTATCTCCCACATCACCCGGTAATAAAGAGTAGCAGTACCACAACGAAGACACGCGTTGTCTTCAACGCTTCGTCGCTGTCAACTAATGGCACGTCAATAAACGAACTACAGTTCGTCGGCCCCTCTCTCCAGTCAGATCTGTCACTACTACATATGCAGTGGCGTACGCACCGCTTCGTGTACGCCGCTGACATAGAGAAAATGTATCGGAAAATTCGCTTAGATGAACGCGACGTAAATTTCCAACGGATCCTCTGGCGACCTTCACCGCAAGACGCGGTCACACCCTACCAGCTATTAACGGTTACATATGGAACCGCTAGCGCGCCATTCCTAGCGCTACGAGTGTTGCGCCAACTCGCGGAGGACGAGGGTGATGAGTTTCCGTTAGGCAAGTCAGTTCTGCTTGGGAATTTTTTTGTCGATGACGCCCTCTTTGGTGCCGACTCGCTCGACAAAATTAAGCAGATAAGAGACCAACTTACCCAGTTGTTGAAAAGGGGTCATTTTCCCTTGAGAAAATGGGTTGGTAATGCGGCGCCCTTACTTGCCGGCATTGATGCCGCTGATGTTGGTTTGGCGTGCGATAAAACCCTCCAGACCGACGACAGCATTAAAATACTTGGCATTTCATGGCGGCCGATTACCGATTCATATCAGTTTATATCGAATCCATCCGTAACTTGCGAACTCACCAAACGAATAGTTCTCTCACATATCGCGAAAATATTTGACCCTCTCGGTTGGATAGCACCGGTAGTGATCGTTGCAAAGGCATTTATGCAACGTCTATGGCAGTGCCAGGCAGATTGGGACGATCCACTGCCAAGTGATCTCACTATGGCTTGGCAGAGTTTTTATAATACGCTTCCTAGGCTTACGGAAGTCAATATCCCGCGTTGGTTAGGCATGACTTCTTCCAGCACGGTCGAATTACATGGCTTTTCAGATGCCTCGTCGAAGGCATACGCAGCTGTTGTGTATGTGCGAATTACTGACATCGATGGTCACTGTCGTTCCGAGTTAGTGGCGGCAAAGACTCGAGTGGCCCCGCTTAAGCAGCTGTCCATCCCGCGTCTGGAGTTGTCGGGAGCTGTGCTCCGTGCACGGTTCTTGACCCAAATTCGTAAGGTTACAGCGTTTACTGACTGCCCGATTCAAACATGGACAGATGCCACCATTGTGTTAGCGTGGCTTAGGTCACAGTCATCGCAGTGGAAGACGTTTGTGGCTAATCGGGTAGCTGAGATCCACACGCTGCTACCGAACGTTTCTTGGCGCCATGTCCCAAGTGCCGACAACCCCGCGGATCTCGCTTCTCGTGGTGTTGCCGCCAGCGACATAGTAGATTTGTCCTTATGGTGGAACGGCCCGTCATGGCTACGTTCAGCGCCATCTGAGTGGCCAAATGTTGACCCCAATGCTGTACATGACGACGCGATCCTAGAGCGTAAGACCACCGTACACCACACCGTGGTTAAATCTGATTCGTCGGATGAAATTTCCAAACAATTCTCCTCCTGGTCACGTCTGTGTCGAGTTCTCGCCCGGGTTCTTAGCCTCTCACCACGCTGGGGAGAGTCGTTATACGTGAGAAAACCGACACGACCAGATTCAAGCTTTTTGACTCACATCAAAATTCGAATCTACTCGATCCTCCAAGCTACCGCGTTCGAGGATGAAATTACCATACTCGCAAAAAATGATCCAGCCCCCAACGGATCACGCTATCTAGGTATTAGCCAGAATCTCCCTAAATGTAGCCCATTACGTAGGCTATATCCATTTCTAGACGCAACCGGGTTGTTACGGGTAGGAGGTCGGCTGGACAGATCAAGCTTGGAATTTTCTGCCAAGCACCCAGTAATTCTGCCCTCCGGATACGTCTCTCGCTTAGTAATTTCGCAAGCGCACGAACGCTGTCTCCACGGCGGCATCACCCTCACGCTAAGTACGTTGCGTCAGCAAGTATGGGTTCTACAGGCGCGTAAAACGATCAGATCGGTCATCGACCATTGTGTCACGTGTGCTCGTCAGCGTGCCGAGGTTCCAACCCAGCTGATGGGTTCTTTGCCACCGGTGCGGGTCATTCGCCCTCTTCGCGCGTTTTACGAATGCGGCGTTGATTATGCCGGTCCCGTCAAGATGCGTTTGGCGGGCGGTCGCGGAAATCGGTCACACCCAGCGTACATAGCGCTTTTTATATGTATGGCGTCTCGCGCAGTTCATTTAGAGGTTGTGTGCGACTACTCGATCGCGGCGTTCCTCGCAGCATTTCAACGGTTTTACTCTCGTCGCATTACATACATTACAACATTACCACATACCATTTATAGCGATTGTGGGACCAACTTCATTGGTGCCGACAAGGAATTGCGCGCGGCGTATCGAGCTGCAATCGAATCGGATGAGCTTCGTGTTCGCGTCGCGGAGGAGGGAGTGGAGTGGAGTTTCATTCCGCCTGCCGCTCCACACTTCGGTGGATTATGGGAGGCTGGAGTACGCTCCATGAAGCGCCATCTCAAACGCGTGCTCGACCCTCACACGCCGACTTACGAAGAGCTAACCACGCTTCTATGCCGTGTAGAAGCGTGCATGAATTCGCGTCCGCTTGCTCCGCTCACCGACGACATCGAGAGCTTGAATACCCTCACTTCCGCTCACTTTCTTGTCGGCGGACCACTGGTCTCTGCTCCAGCACCACTCGCTGTCGATTACTCAATGAATCTTCCCACACGGTGGCAGTTATATAATCAGTTGTTAGAGAAATTTTGGAGAATATGTACTGTCGTGTCAACACCGCTCTAAATGGACTAGCGCTTCAGCCTCAATCGCGGTCGGTCAAATCGTGCTCCTGCGTAACGAAAATTTGCCTCCGGCCAAATGGAATTTGGCACGTATAATCAAATGCCACCCGGGCAGCGATGGCTTAGTTCGGGTAGTCACGGTGCGCACCGCTACGACAACGTTAAAGCGTCCGATCACGAAGCTAGCGTTGCTTCCTGTCGCTCTAGACGCCGATCAGTCGCCAGTAGTCATTTAAGTTTAGCTGTAAGACAATTTTGTTATTAGTTTAAGTATTGTATCTTCGTGGTATTGCTATCGCAAGGCGGGCGGTATGTTTACGTATCGATAAATGCGGAGTTCGTACTCGTAGCGCCATCTCTGCGCGAACGCTAGGTACTCAACCTGACGCGCTTAGTGATCTAGCGTACATAGTTAATTTTGAAACTTAATTTAAATTTCGCGGATTTCCGGGAATCGAGTTGCGGATTTGGCCCACCTACGGGCGCAACCCCATCGCTTCCTGGACAATCGGTGAAGATTTCCGGCTAGGCAGAAACACGTGGATCGCGATCGAAGCCAGTTCGATCTCCATATTCGCGCGCATTACACTCTCGATCAACCCACGAATTTCGCCGCTCGCGCGCACAATTCGAGGTTTTTGATCTCCGTGATCACCGCTATTGTAACCGCGCAGTCTTATTGATCGCCGCTAATTTCGAATTTGAAATTTATATATACAGCGTTGTAAATTGCCGCCATCGCAATAAATGTGCCACGAAGTGAATTGGAGTGCTTCCTTATTTCTACCTAAAGCATCCTGACCCGCTGCATTAGCTGCCTGTGCACCGAATTACTTGTGTGCAAGGCACACTGCAAAACACTACTGATGTTCGACATTCCACAACCGTATGGAATGGACATCGTATATCCCCTGCTTTTTTCCTGAAATTTCGGTTTTTTGCCATCATCTTGTCCATTATCTGAAAAGTAAATTAAAATTTTCTTAAAAATATTTATTTTATAACGTTTAAAGAACTTGATGATGTTATACTTACTTTCTTCCACTGGTGTACACATTTCTCTAAGTGGCCTACTTCTTTGCCCAAATCATTTAAAACGAATTCGATTTGGTGCCACAGGAAGTGTGTGGTCGCCTTTCGAATAAAAAATTAAAACTCTGACAATTTTTGGCCGTAGTAAGCCCTTAAAATAGCTTTTAATAGAATCAGGTTACATTTTTAGAACTTTTTAAAAAATAACGACTAAGAGAAGACATTTAGCTAAATTTTACGATCATTTTCATGTTTAGGAGGTCAAAATACGTCGAAAAAGCGTAGCCACACTTCGATTTTGCCGATATTTGACTTGTTATAAATGAAAAATATCGAAATATTCAATTTTTGGAAAAATCGACATACATATCGATTTTTTAGAGGCATAATAAAAAAAAAATAAAAATTTCTATTATATGGATTTAATAGATGGATAATGTGGGCACCTTTTCAAACAAAAAAAAAAAAAAATTTTTTAAAATGACGGAGTTACAAACAATCGAAAAAAAAAACACCACAAAAACGGCATCTTTGGGACGTTGGGGCGAATGTGAAACATTTTTTTAGAATTTTGTTATGGTCATTTTCGTTCTTAGCGCATCAAAAACTACCAAAAAATAAGTGTTACAAAAAAACTTTTCCGATTCACCCCACCCTAATATATATATATATACTGTATATCTGTATTTTAATTACTCTTAATTAATTAATGTATTGTAATTAATACTTAAGGATAATTTCTCTGCATTTTCAGGTTGTTTTTAATAAGCGAGTTAATGCTGAATGTGTTTTGTTTAATACAAATGGCTTCACGGCTACGATGATTTTTTCGAAACTCGGTATAATTATACTTCCATATGAAATATAAATTATGCCCAAAGGATTTTTGAACATTTTCAAAATTACGCGCACAACGGGGTGATGCATTTGAAATCGAATTATGTTTCAAATCATTGTAACTCTGGAAGGGGTAATTTGATTTTTATGAACAAAATATGATATTAAAGCTAAAAACGTATAATTTCGAAATAAAATGAATAAATAAAAAAATTTTTTAATTTGGCCCATAAAAAATGCAAAACAAATTTTTTAACCAATTTTTTTCATACTTGTACCCTTTTTATTTTTCTTTAATATGTATGTGGTTATTCCTTATGATTTCACCTTTAATTTAAAAAAAAATATTGATGGAGACTTTCGTAGAACTCGAGATAACGGGTTTTGAACGAGCGGACGTGACGCGGCCGCACCGTGCGCCTTATCACGTCGTCGCGTATCGCTTTTAGAGGCCCTAAGGTATCACGTTTTTAACGCTTTGAGGGGCGGTGGTACAAATATGTACCACCTTTTCTATCCAAGTTTTTTTAATATTTCTCATATGTTTTTTAACTTTTTGTGAATGTATCTGTACTTTTTTGACTGTTGGGAGTATAAGTTATTAGAATTTAGTGAAAAATTGCAATAATTTATTTATTTACATGTACGTTATAAACAATTAACGTGAAAAAACGCATATTTTTTAGAAAAAACGTTTCCCAACTATCCCCACATGGAGGTGAACGAAATGAGAGTAATTTTTTTTTATTTAATTTTATTGTTTTAATTTTTTTTTATATTTTTGCACATTTTATTTATTTATTTTTTTTAATTGTTTCAATTTGTTATATTTTTTTTCTTTTCGAATTTTGTGATTTTTGTTTCATATTTCTAACAATTTACTTACATAACTTCATAAAAAAACAGAAAATAGTGTAGCGTGAATAGCCGCAAGAGAGTAAGGCGTGATACGCGAGGACCGATGCAAATGCATTTTGTGTATTACCACAATCTCCTTTAGTTTTTTAATTGCTATAAACCCCATTTATACGCATTTACGTACCTGTAGGTTCTGCGCGTATATAAGAATACATATTCATTTTATGTACTGTTTTCTAAATTTGATTTTATCTCGTTTTTTGAAGATTAACTCTTTATTAAAAAGAACACACGTCAGAAGAAAGTAATTTTATTAATCTCGTTTATCACAAACGATGTTTCGGTAAAAAAGTCTCTTGGGAGTTTTTCGCAACTTCTCACGGTAAAAGTCCATATGACGGGTTAGGAGGAACCGTCAAATGAGAAGCTAAACGAGCTAGTTTACAACGAGCTAGTGATAAATAAATTTGATCAGCTCAAGATCTATTTTTTTTTTATTACAGGTGAAATTAAAAAATAATAAAAAGGATGTAGTGCAGCGCGCAACACATATCGGGAGTAGCCGTATGCAGGTAACGCGTGATACGCGAGGACGTGATAAAGCGCACGGCGCGGCCGCGTCCCGTCCGCTCATTCAAAACCCGTTATCTCGAGTTCTACGATAGTCTCCATCAATATTCTATTTTTAAATTACAGGTGAAATCATAAGGAATCACCACATACATATTAAAAAAAAAATAAAAAGGGTATAAGTTTGAAAAAAATTGGTTCAAAAATTTGTTTTGCATTTTTTTTTGTACCAAATTGAAAAATTTTTTTATTTAGTCGTTTTATTTCGAAATTATATGTTTTTTTCTTTAATATCATGTTTCGTTCAGAAAAATCGAATTACCCTTTCCAGAGTTACAATGATTTGAAAAATAATTCGATTTCAAATGCATCACCCCGTTGTGCGCGTAATTTTGAAAATTTTCAAAAATACTTTGGGCATGATTTATCTTTCATATAGAGGTATACTTATACCGAGTTTCGAAAAAATCCGAAGACCCCTTGCAAATCGTGACTTTTTTCTGACGTGGAATGACCCATTAATTTATTACTTATTATTTATTATTAAATCGTCACGAATAGCAAACTGCATTACTCTCTTTGGATTTTTGAATTTTCGCGCCTTAGTAAGGAGGCTCCCTCTTATGGTTTAATTAGAGAGGTAGCCGCATGTTGACGTTGCTCATGTTTGCGCAAACGCGTAGCTGTCAGAGGAGAAACTGGGTGCTACATATGCATGTGCACGTATTTAACTTCCTTTGAAGATTAAGAGAAAAGATCTGACGATATCTGATCTCAGAAAGCAGTAAGTATAAATATTTCACGATACATTTTAACCTATATACAAATATCTTGGGTATGTATCTTCCACATATTGGACACTGCAGTTTTTCTGTTCTCAGAAGGAAGAGACTGAAACGCAATCATATCATCCACGTCAGCCTGTGCGAAATCATCTCTATTTATAAATTATCATAAAAAAAAATTAATTAGCTGCACTCGAAACTATGCAACGATTTGAAAAAGTTATTTTGGTGCTAATGTAAAAAAACAAATTTGATTTCGTCGAGGGTTCATGGCACTGTGGAGATGCCAATTAGTGAAGTGAAAGTGAATAAAACTAAAATATAAAACACATATATGTAGTATAAAATATAATTAAATGTCATCACAATACGTGTAATACATACAAGATTTATAATATATACGATATTTACACATCAATAATTAATTGAATGTCCCCCTGCTTCTATGACCGCATGAAGTCTGCGGTTCATAGAAGGAGATAGGGTGGCACAAAAACGTTCTCCGGCTGCTCCTCGGAGACTCTCCCAGCCGTCTCTCGCCCGATTTAACTTCATCGACGCGATGAGGCAAATTCGGTCGCCATTCTCTGACCATGTGAGACCAAACATTTTCAATTAAGGTCGGGCGACTTCGCAGGCCAGTCCAACCTCACCAGATTAAGATGATTGTGATACCACTCACGCACCACCCTGGCAGTGTGGATGCTACTGTTGTCTTCTGCAATTGTGATTGTTGGATAATCGGCTAGGGGATAACGTTGCCTAATCGCCGGGTACAATACGCCATCTAAAATGTTAGTGTATTGTTCCCCGGTGAAATGCCTACCGACGTCAATGAGATCGCCTACCCCATCACCTGACATCCAACCCCAGAAGGCAACAGTTCTCCTTCCACTTGAGGTGGATGGTATCATATTTTCAGGCCTGTATCTGGTACCGGTCAGACGCCAGACATGATGCCGTCCGTCCTGAAGACGACAGACCTCCATGATTGATCTGACAATGGCAGATAACGGTAACTGAATGCTACCCTTTCGCGTCGATGTATATATGTCAGGCTTAGCTTTGTAGCAGCAGGCCTGTAGGAGAAGCCAGCCTTTTTTGCTGTCCTCCGGACGGTGTCATCGGAGACTGGTAGGCCCAATTCTTGGGGCAATCTGCCCACTGGCCGGAAGGGGTCCTGCTGTATTCCTTCCATAATTCTGGTGCTCCATATTTTCTTGATAAAGGCTACTAAAATACGCGACCATATTAATTAAATGACCTAGACCCTACGAATATGCTATTCGAATCAGTTTTAATAGACCTTACTTCGCTTTTTGTAATAGATTGTTATTCGGAGTTAGCACTTTGTACGCGCTACAATATTACATTGATCTATTTACAATTCGAAAATGTTGAGTAAGCATGTAGTTTCTCATTCGGTTTGTTTTGCGGCCTATTATTGTTATTATTATTATTATTTTTAAGCACCGCCGTCGAAATATCATATATAGACAATTAAAATGTAAACCACATACACACTACCGTTTAAACCCTTACAGATTTGTATCTTATCTTATGAAGGAAATAAACTACTACTACTACTACTACTACACTTCTTGGTAAATTCTGTCTTCCGAATATAATTATTTGGGAACTGTTATTATTGTTCCTTATTTAAATAAATTAGTGGAGTATAAATATCTGGAAATGTGGAAGTTTCAAATCTGATGTTCACTGTTTTATTGTTTAATAAAAAAGTTTTCTAAATGTTGTCTTTTTAATAGATTAGATTCGGAAGCAAGAATTTTTACATTTTCAAAATCGAAATTATGACACGTTTCTATTCTATGTTTGGTTAAACCTGTATGTTGGTCAGGCTTTTTATATATGTTGTTTTTGTGTTCTCTAATGCGATTTTTTAATAATCTACCCGTTTGACCAATGTATCCCATGTCACAAAATTTACATGGAATTTGATACACGACTCCACTCATATTCATTATATGCAGTCTGTCCTTATATGGTTTAATTTGAGCGATATTTTGATTTAATGGTTTATGGACCAATCTGATGTTGTCTTTTTTCAATCTTTTAGATAGATTTTCGCTCAAAACTCGTATATAAGGCATGCTAGTTGTTTTAATATAATTTTTATTATTCGAATTTTGAATTGTCTGATGTGTATTATAGAGCACATGTACTCTTTTTGCCACGTTTTTATCAACTCGTATTCTTGTCTGCCTGTCTGTTTGTGCGGTGCAAATCTTGTAATCGATTTTAAACTAACTTACTGATGAGCTAGAGATTTGAAACTTTTAGGATAGCCCAAAATTGGATGACAATGCATTCCTTTACCGTTTTAAGAACGTTTTCAGCAAATTTAAATTTTATATGAAAAAAAAATAAGTTTCAAAAAAAAAATGCGCTTATTTTCCGTTCTTGATTAAATCTATACATTCCTTTATACTCGTTTTTCTTTCGTTGTTTTGTCCTTTAACATTTAGCGGGGGGGCCCGGCGTTTCCCCCCCCCTTCCTCCGTCGCGCTTGTCCTTTGTTTTCTTTTCGCAATCGGGAAAAGTCCTCCACTGACGCCATTAATTCCCTTGCCTATATATACTCATCCACGACGGCAAGTGGAGCAGTAGTGAATTAGTGTCATATATATATATAATATAATATAAGTGCTGCAACAGCTCACGGATTTTGGCGTGAGAAAACCTCATCAGGATTCTCAATAATTCTTGACGGTGTAAGCCACCAGAGGAGCCTATAATCTAAAACCACATGCATATTCTTTTCATTTTGAAACTGCTCTTTTCAGATTGTTTATATATGTAATAGTTTAAAATCGATTGTAAAATTTGACCTATTAAAACTAAAAAGCAGAAAATAACTAATAAATAAAAAATTATTTTTAAAAACTACGTTTTTATAAATGGACTAAAAAGGATCAAATAATTTTTCCCATCCACACACGTCACTAATACCATGCCGAAATAAATACGCAATAATTTTTCATTTTATTAGGAAATAAAATATTTGTAAGACTTAAAATGGAAAACGTGGGGCGCAATAGAGGTAACAGAAATGACTCCTCCTCGACGAACAATAACAAATGAGAAACTTATGCTTAAATGAACAATATAACCCGCTAGTTTAGACATGCTAGTAATTTCTGTTACGTCTACTGCGCCCCACGTTTTCCATTTTAAGTCTTACAAACATTTTATTTCCTAATAAAATTAAAAATTATTGCGTATTTATTTCGGCATGGTATTAGTGACCTGTGTGGATGGGAAAAATTATTTTATCCTTGTTAGTCCATTTATAAAAACGTGGTTTTTAAAAAGAATTTTTTATTTATTAATTTTTTAATACACTCCAAAACTAAATCTTCAGGGTAGCCATTATCTCTTAGAATATCATTAACAATACTGATGTTTTTTTCTCTAAACCTAAGTTCAGATAATTTAGTTGCACGATCTATTAACCCATAAATTACGCTAATTTTATAATTCATGGGGTGATAAGAATCAACATGCAGATATCTTCCAGTCCATGATTTTTTGTGGAACCAATCTGTGTCGATTTTTCCTTTTCTTGTCCAATTAATAAGAGATCTAAAAACTTATTTTGTTATTCATTTCACATTCAATTGTAAATTTTATTCTATTATTTATTCCATGTAATTTTGGTTGTGAGTTGAATATGTTTAAGACATAATCTACTTTGTCTGTTGGAACAGCCTTAATAATGTCATCCACATATCTATGATAGAAAGGTAATTTAAAATTTAATTTTTTAATTAGTGTTTGTTCAACGTATTCCATCAGAATATTTGCTAACACAGGCGATAGTGGAGAACCCATAGGAACGCCATATACCTGTTTATAGAATCTACCCGAAAAAGAAAAATTCGTTGAATTCATTACCAATTTTAAACCTTTACAAAATTCTTCTGAATATTTGTGTAATTTTTTATTGAGTTCCATTTTTTATTAATTATGAACATTATTAATTATGTTGAAACATTTGTAAAAAGTGAAATGACATCTAACGAAACAAGTTTAAAATTAGAAGGAATGGTAACTTCTTTAATCTTTTTATGTAATTGCCAATCCTTTAAATTCATTACATAACATTTCGGTAAGATGAAATTTGTATTGTATAATATTGTAAATTTTATTGTTTTTTAAACTTAAATGAATTATGTATTTTAGAAATAATAAATTTTCTGAAGCGGGCCCTCATTATTGGCCGAAACGTACAATTATTGTCTAAACCTGTTTAAGAACCGTTAATACCAAGACTATTAATTAATATTATTTCAAATAAAACGGTTAAGAAAATTAAGCACGTTTCATCAAACATTGCATATCAATTTTGGATAATGGAACTCAGAAAACATAATGAGAAATTCTCATAATGGATCCTTCAAGAGTATGGATCTTAAGTATGTTTTCTTCTTAAGGAATTTTCTCATATTTCGACAAATCTCGCAAAACTAATCAACCAAAGAATATTTCTTCTACGACGCCGAAAGAAGAGGATCTTTCCAAACCATATTGCTAATTTTACATCCGTATATATTAGAAGTTTTAAAACCTTTCAAGTTTCAAAAAAATTTGTCAACCTAAAATATTATTTCCAATCAAAATTATAAAATTTATAAATTTCAGATATCGTATGTCACATAAAATTCTTACGTATGAGAAAACAAAATGTCACATTTAATATAATGAGACGTTTACCGTTTAATATATCCAAAAACTTTTTTGAATTTGAAAATAGAAAATTTGAAAGATTGTTACATCAAAATAGATCTACATTGAAGAAAAAATTCAATTGGATTCTAAATAATATTAATAAGACTAAGAATAGAAGTAATATAAAAGCTAATGACAAATGGTTTAAAAATTGTACCACCGAAAATATACCGTTAAATGTGCAACTAAATTATCTGAACTTAGGTTTAAAGAAAAAAACATCAATATTGTTAAGGATATTCTAAGAGATACTGGCTACCTTGAAGATTTAGTTTTGGAGTGTATTAAGAAAAGAGTACATCTACTCTATAATACACATCAGACAATTCAAAATTCCAACAATAAAAATTATATTAATACAACTAGCATGCCTTATATACGAGATTTGAGCGAAAATCTATCTAAAAGATTGAGAAAATACAACATCAGATTGGTCCATAAACCATTAAATCAAAATATCGCTCAAATTAAACCATATAAGGACAGACTACCTATAATGAATATGAGTGGATCAAATTCCATGCAAATTTTGTGACATGGTATACATTGGTCAAACGGGTAGATTATTAAAAAATCGAATTAGAGAACACAAAAACAACATATATAAAAATCCTGACCAACATACAGGTTTAACCAAACATAGAATAGAAACGTGTCATAGTTTCGATTTTGAAAATGTAAAAATTCTTGCTTCCGAATCTAATCTATGAAAAAGACAACATTTAGAAAACTTTTTTATTAAACAAAAAAACAATAAAACAGTGAACATCAGATTTGAAACTTAATATTATACCTTACAAAGCATATCTTTCTTTGCCACAAATGCCAAACCAAATTTGCACATTTAAGGAGGTTGGTATGGTACGTAGGAAGTCAAGTGCAATTTTCGCCCAATTTTGACTAGTTCAGTACCGTTCGGAAGTCGAATAATAGCTTCTAACCTGTACGGTAATGAACTTTTGACAACAATTTCATTGAAGTTCTTTTACCTAGCGTATCCAATCGATCTAATTCTTTCTCTCGAACATTTATTATATATTTTTCTTTAATCGACATTAATTTTAAGTAAATCTATTTGTTAAATCTGTGCAAATCTCGCTTATAAAGACTTGAAAAATGACATTTTACATAAGACACCATGCTAATAGGCACAAAATGTTTTTCATAATTTCTCAACACTGAGGTAGCCAAATGGCTCAAAATTTTCAGGGAATTCATTTTATATTCATATTAACGCTTAGTAATTTTTTCGTCAGAATCTGTTTGTTAATTCTTAACCATACCAACCTCCTTAAACACATGCGTATCTATGGGCAGTCAAGCCATTTTACGCATAATTAATAAATAAAATAATCATTTTATAAAGACATTTTATTTTCATATTTTTATGCACTTGATAACGAACCTGACAAGCGCGTCGACGACAACGGAGTTGTAGAACTGTGGAAATCATCCCCTGAGAAGAAGCGAAATTGTCAAATCTCATTGTAACGTTCCTACGGCAATTGAAGCTGAAGATGGTGACGGTAACTGTGAACATCTATTCCACACAGGCTGGAGATGAGAGATTCTTGTCGCACGATGATCCCCTTGAGCCAATCTGGCAGGTATGTCCTTGAAAAAAGACATAACCCACAAAGAATCACATTCTTTCGAGTAAATGGCAAATGACCTTTACATATTTGGATATATGGGTATATCTTTTTATTTTAGCATTTATGTATATATTTTTTTACATTCATTCATTATTAATTTGAAAAAATTGTCATTATATATTTTATTATTTACAGATAAATTCAAAAAATCATTTCATTGTAAAATATGTTTAATTTACAACCAACCTGACAAGCACGTTGACGACCACAACGGGATTGGAGAGCGGCGGAGATCATCCCCTGGGAAGAACCGGTGAAGAGAAGTTGACCTAGGTCAGGCACGCAGATACCCGCGGTTGAAGAGAGAGCAAGAGGGTGATAGATCAAGGCAATCATTTAAATCATAAATATGCACACACATACGTCCGTAAATATTTAGGGTTGCAAACACGGTAATCAATACGCATGACTGTGTGTGTTTCGGTGGATGTTTATCATCGTGTCAGGGTTGGTGGCTTTATATGGTAGAATGATAAATTACTCAAGCTATGTTGCCATTTTCCGAACTAGGCGGAAATTACGGCGACAGATATTCTGCGGTTGGGTGTACCACATTTTGGTTAACAAGGAGCTGAACATTTGGGACCAGGTTTATTTGAGAATATTAAATTAGCCTTAAATCCATTCGTTTTTTTAGATCAAATTAAAAATTGTATATGGTACCGCGAGTTTATCGTTCAACTAGCCAAAACATGACAACTTTTTAAAAAATAAAAGGAATACAAATTTCGATCCAGAGGCATTCGAGAGCTTTAAATTTTTTAAAAGTGTCTATCTGGTTAGCCATTTTGACGTGTTCAAAAATAACTTCATATTTCAAATCAGCGATCCCCAAAACTCGAAAATCTGCAATTTCAGTATTATTCAATAAAAATACAGTTTATTTGAATTGATGTTGTATTCTGCTCTACAGTTTGTTCTGTTCTTCCCAACGGTTCGCCATACAGAGTAGAAAATGTTCATTTTTATCTGAAAGAATAGGATTCCAATGTTTTTGAAAATCCTAGTGTCTATGACTGAAATAGAAACAGCCCTCGCGGCCAAATCCTCTGCACTGAAAAAAAAGTCTTAATTTAAGACCATTGAAGGGCTACATTTAAGATGTAATAAAAACTACCCCGATTAGAAAAGGACAAACTTATGCACTAGTCTCCTAGTCCCCGTAAGGGTAGTCGTGCTTGAATTGTAGGATAAAGTGGTCCAATCGAATAATAATTTATCTATGTGTCACTGCATCCGTACCTATTGCGAGATTTTTCTCACATTTTTTCTTACTACTTTTTTTATTCAAGCAAAAGATATTAAATATGTTTGATTTTATTTTTATCGAAGCAATTCAAACCAAAGAAAACCGATCGCCTACAGCACATAACCTTAGCAGTTAGGTTTAGATTGAAACGTAATTTATAATATTAGGACAAATTTAACCAAAAAGGTAATACAAAATCTAATATCGCCCGATAAAAGAGGTAAAGGTCGAGTCCCACGCCAAACGTACGAAAAAAATGGTATGTTCCACGTGAAAAAGTTAATCCACAACAAGTGTACTTATTATTCCCGCTAGAGCGACAAACATCCAAGAAATTAGTATTTAATAATAATGATATCATTGGACAGTAATTATTCTCAAACACAAAATTAATTTTTAAGTTAATGACTACAAATTTCTTCTTATCGAAACTGACAATTGAAAAAAAAATAAATTGATTCAAATGAGCGATGGCTTATCTTTTCGATAAAAAATTTCTCTACTCAAATTTTTGAGGAAAAAATTCATATACTGTTCATAAAGCCCACATTAAATTCTATTCTAAGCGCTTGAAAAATTGTAACTCTCCTAAGATCCGGAACTGAGAAACCTGGATTTAGATATAGAAAACAGAAAACAATTATCAGTCGCCTACGATATAGGAGATTCAAACAACTACTTCACGGATGTCAATAGTAAGTCGCGAAATGCATATATTGAATTTCCAACTGACCTCTTTGATCTTCCAACAATCGACGAATACACGATATTTCATTTTGGAACTTATGCATTTGAATGGGAAGACTAAAATCTTCATTGTCCTACCCATTTTCATAATCCATTTTCATATTGACATTTTTATTGCGAGTCTTACCACTGCGGTTTTCCCAGATGAGTGGAAAAAACTTTAGTCATACCGATAAATCATGTACCAGTTCCTTTATCACTAGCAAAAAAAAGGGGGGATAGTTTTTGACTCTAAACAATCTGGATTTTGAAAAGGGTTTAGCACGCGACAGCGCTAATAGCTGTGTTGGATTACGTTAAGTTGGGTATCGGGAATCGTAAAGTAACTATACGATTTTTTCGAAAGCGTTCGACACTGTCGACATTTTAATTCTTCTACATCAGTAAAAGTTACATTAAACTCAAACATCTTGGCCTCATTAGTCACGAACTTCGCAACATATATTATGAATCGCTAGCAGTCGGCGAAGGATCTATTAAATGAAGCTGGAAGAAATTATTCGCTGGAGTTCCACAAGGATCCGTCCTAAGTCCACTTTTATTTTCAATTTACAATCATGACTTATTTTCGCTACACATACTATATGCAGATGATTCTCAAACTATGGCTCAATGCGATCAGTGGAATATCGTAACTTCCATTGAAGATCTCAACAAAGTTATTTAAGCAATCACGCAATATGCTGAATAAATGAATTTTAACCTAATCCCAAGTAAATCCCAAGCAATAATATTGGGTTCCTCATTTTTTATTAAAAAAATGGATTTATCAACCCCACCTCATGCAGTATTAGATGGATATACGATTTTATATTCCAAAGAAGTACGTAGTACCGGCCAAAAGATTGCTTAAACCTTAGTATGGAAGGTGCTGTAGTCCGATGTAATTCGTAGTATTGATTACTATCTATACCTAGTGAATTTACTATGTATTGAACTGAAGAATAAACTCATAACCTCATTAATCCTACCTCATCTGGACTATTGCTCTATGGTATAATGCGATTTTTCCAAGAGCAAATGCGATAAATTCCAGAGGCTAGTAAACTCGTCGATACGATTCATTTTAAATCTTAAACATGATGCAAGTATACCTACGCCTTACGTATGCATTCTAGACTGGTTTCTTTACTTTATCGGAACTTTATTATATACGGTTCTTCCTTAGAAAAATTCGGAGTATCTATTCGTGTTATTTTACGCTTGAAATAGCATACAATTAAGATATAGAAGGATCATCCAATATGCCCTATTGGTTCCATATGGAAGGACGAGAGGGAGGAATTCCCCCACCCAAAAGACACATTTGAAAATTTTTTTTGAATAAATATCGGTATCTCTCGTATACATTCACATAATGTTTTTGCACTATAAACATTATAGAAGAACCCACTAGCGAAAAGTAAAAACGAAGAATACAAGTTTTGGCAGATCTACTCGACACGTTGCTCGCGTCATCATGGTGCACGATTAGGTAAGACGAAGGGGGTTAGCCTTGGACGGATCTGGCCGTGCGCATGGCCAATCCGCGTCGAGAGCGAAGCGTGTGGGAAAACAGAATATATAGATACATTCTACTTTAACGCACGCAAAACTACAAGATGACAAAAGTGTGGGAAAATAACACTTTTCACACACAAATGCGTGCGCAAAATCGAACATTGCGCACTACTACTATTTATGTACAAATTAACTACTACTATTTGTGTACAATTTTTATTCGTTTAATTTCCTCTTATTGGATTTGAGAATGTAAATATAATGGTCCACGGACTATCTGAAACCACGATTTCAAAAATGTTAATTAACCCCACAGACCTAAGAAGTGCACCCCGCAGAACCACAAACAAATCAAGTAATTTCTGCTGCGTTAAATTGCCATGATATTTGTATTCTCAAATCCAATAAGAGGAAATTAAACGAATAAAAATTGTTCACAAATAAGTCTTTATTGCTTACTCATGAAATGTATTAAATTAATTATGACTATATCAATTTTTCTTCATTTATTGTAGTAAAATATTTATAATATAATATACCGGGTTTTCCAAAAGTATGGAAACGCCTAAATATCTCAGCGGGAGTGAATTATCGGGAAAAATGTTTCAGAAAAAACTTGAAGGATTTTTCCATGGCTATTTAACGGTACCATTGGATTTAACCTTGAACATGACCTTGAAGGTTATTCAAAGGTTAACCTTCAAGGTCTTGTGCAAGGTCAAATTCAATATTGCCATTGTAACAAAATACGTCACTGATCTAGCCCCCACCTAATTTGAATTATAAGTTTTCGCCATAAAGACTTTTAGATTTTGTGATTAAGTGTGCCCAGGCAAGAGATCAAGAGGATATACCTACTTACCAGTACGCGGACAACAGGGAAATCCCGATAAGGCCGCGCAGTTGCAAACATCGGTGACCTCTTACCGCCCCCCCCCCCCCGCCACAATAACATTTTCCACGAGTTGATAACCGATCATTATAAAGAAATTTTCCTTTCGCGTGATTCCCGAACTCGTTGCCATTGGCATATTATTGCCGACCGTTTTCTTGTCGCGCCCCCAAAATTGATATACACAGCCCCTTTATTTTGCGAAATATATTGATAAGAGTTGAGTTGCGTAGATTTTGAGTTATTTTTTAACCCCTTTTTCCCATCCGAAAAAATATAAGGGTTTGTTGCGCTATGGTTGTAACCGCAGTGATATTGGTTGAAGACTTCTCTCTGCGGATCCAGGTGCGACGTGAAAATGAAGAAACAGCGGGACTTTGATGACACAAAATTATCTCCTTTATTAAATTGCTTCTACACTGAAAAAAATTTCCCGACCTGGCGCTTAGACGGTAAGTTACGGCAACAGAGTTTGCCGGGTATCATAACACACTGCTTCATCTATCTACGAGCTGCGTTATGATTGGTGTTCGAGTCGAGTCGTCTCGAGCTTCCTATTGTGGCGGTAGGAAAGTCTGAACGACTGAAGTTGCCGATCCGCGGAGAATTCCCATCCCCATCGCGTTCCGGCCACGGAGATTTTCGTCGCCTTCCATGCTTCCCGCGGACTCGCCGCGGAGAATCCACATGCAAACGTGGCTCATCCGTGTGATTTCTCCTCCGCACTCACACTATCAAAGTCAGCGTGTCTGTGTGAGCTCTACTGACGCTGTTAGAAGGAAATTTGACGGACGTATCCTTCCGCGAATTCCGATACTATAAATAGAACTTTCTTTTCTCTTATGATTTTGGAATAAATCTAGGCGCGAAATTCAAAATGAAGATACAATTAATTGTTGTTATTTATCAGGAAAATTCCTACTTTTATTAATCAGGTTGTTTTAATCAAAATGAATTACTTTTGAATGTAAATTCAATTCAAAAATATGCTAGCCAAGTTTCAACTATCCTAAATAATTTTTTATTCAATTTAAAAAATAAGTATTGAATAAATTAATTATTTCTGAATTATTGTTATATTACGTAATAGTAAAATAATGCAGCATTTATATATTTGCGATAAAATTATATAATTTTCAAGATTGCATAGTGATTGCTTTCTTTATTTTTCTTGTTAATGTTAATTATTTTTTCATTAAACAAATTTCTGCTGCCGATGTTCATATACAACATTACTACATATGTATTTTCGTAATGCTTGGTAGCCTAGTGGTTAAAGTGCTGGAATGTTGCGCTGATTTTTGGTGTTCGCGCCCAGTATGCGACAATTTTTTTTTCTTATTTATTTGCATAATAAAGATTGTGCATATAAAAATTATTTATCAGCCAATTTAATATATGTTTCTGTTTTCTTCATTTATTTTGACGAATGTAACATTAAAGCAAATTAAAAAATACCTTAATTTATTTTTCAAAAATATTTTTAACTTATTGACATGTCCGAAATTCTTAATTTCGTAATTATTATATCAAAGAAACTTTACTTCTTTTAAGGAGACATCTAAACAACTAATAAAATTTTGATTTTTTTGATATGGAAAATTTATAAATTGAACTTAAATCATAAAAATTGAATAAAAAGAATTATTAATTAACTTCTGAAATCTGAATTTAGAATTCTTTGGTTCGATGTATATGGCTTAATCTCATTTTATAGATTTTCAATATTAAAAACATTGTAACTGGTTAAAATATATTAACCTTTGATATTGGATTGCATGAATAAATTTAATACATTACTTTTAGATATCTCCTTAAAAGAAGTAAAGTTTCTTTGATATAATAATTACGAAATTAAGAATTTCGGACATATCAATAAGTTAAAAATATTTTTGAAAAATAAATTAAAGTATTTTTTAATTTGCTTTAATGTTACATTTGTAAAAATAAATGAAGAAAACATAAACATATATTAAATCGGCTGATAAATAATTTTTATATGCACAATCTTTATTATGCAAATAAATAAGAAAAAAAATCGTCCCGTACTGGGCGCGAACACCAAAAAACAGCGCAACATTCCAGCACTTTAACCACTAGGCTACCAAGCATTACGAAATCACATATGTAGTAATGTTGTATATGAACATCGGCAGAAGAAATTTGTTCTAAGAAAAATAAAGAAAGCAATCACTATGCAATATTGAAAATTATATAATTTTATCGCAAATATATAAATGCTGCATTATTTTACTATTATGTAATATAACAATAATTCAGAAATAATTAATTTATTCAATACTTATTTTTCAAATTGAATAAAAAATTATTTAGGATAGTTGAACCTTGGCTAGCATATTTTTTAATTGAATTTACATTAAAAAATAATTCATTTTGATTAAAACAACCTGATTAATAAAAGTAGGAATTTTCCTGATAAATAACAACAATTAATTGTTTCTTCATTTTGAATTTCGCGCCTAGATTTATTCCAAAATCATAAGAGAAAAGAAAGTTCTATTTATAGTATCGGAATTCGCGGAAGGATACGTCCGTCAAATTTCCTTCTAACAGCGTCAGTAGAGCTCACACAGACACGCTGACTTTGATAGTGTGAATGCGGTGGGGATATCACACGGGCGCGTCGACCTTGGTAGTGTGAGTGCGGAGGAGAAATCACACGGATGAGCCGCGGTGTCATGTGGATTCTCCGCGGCGAGTCCGCGGGAAGCATGGAAGGGGACGAAAATCTTCGTGGCCGGAACGCGGTGGGGATGGGAATTCTCCGCGGATCGGCAAACCGTGGCGTCTAGCCTTTCCTACCGTCACGTTAGGAACATCGAGACGCCTTATCGTGAATTCGATTCCCGATTGGCTGTTCCGATGGTCATAGCAATATTCCTATTGGTTCAGCCTGTATCGGTTCTAACGGCATTCAGAACGACTCGATTCGGGAATACGTAAGCGCCAAGTCGGGAAATTTTTTTCCGTGTATATAAGAAAAGCGCGTTACACTATGTATGTCGAGCATAAGGCGCACTCGACGCACATGACCAATGGAGGTCACGGCTCCGAATTTTATTACTTCGTTGCGATCGGATGCAGATATGTTATAATTAGCGAAATTATTTCGCGGCGAGTGAGGCGACTCACAAAAAAAACGAATCGCGAAGATTTCGTTCGGCTTTGCGTAATACGGTGCGAGAAAAATCCCGATAGCGAGGCACGCGTGCGAAGGGTTTTTTCGTTCTCTTGGGACTAGCGAAAATCTTCTCGGATTTCTCCCAGAACTGATAAGGGTTACGCCACAGGTGGTCTTAATCACTAACTAATTCCAGGAAAAATCCGCGTAATTTGAATTTCCTATACTTCGTATAGGGCGTCGATAAAAGCACAGTAAAAGGAGGCAATCAGGCCGCCGGCGCTCGAGCATAGATGGCGATGTCGAATTTGGGGCGATATTCGATGCGATAATATCGGCATAGCGCAACATACCGCCCGCCTTGCGGTATCGATACCGCAAAAGACTTAACACTAAGTTTACAATTATGGTGATTACATGACGACTTATTTGACTAAGAATCTTAATACTAACGCGAGAGACTTGGCGACGTGTCACCTTCGATGGCGATTGGTAACATCGCTAACTTAGTGATCGGGCGAAAGTAACTAGACGTGGCCGCAGTAGGACAATCTGACCGACAGCGATTGGGGTCGAAGCGTGAAACCATTTAGAACGATGCGGGCATGACGTGACATAGTCGCGGGACCAGGACGTCCAAAAGTCATCCAACAGTTGCCGATACAGTGTCCAGCGCGAGGAGCGACTAATAGAAAAATCGGCAGTGAGTGGAGCGGGTGTCGACATCAATGGACCGCCGACAAGGAAATGTGCAGGTGTTAAGGTGTCCAAGCTTTCGGTGTCTTCGCGAGAGGAGCAAGCGGCCGCGAATTCATACTCGCCTTGACGCGACACAGGAGGGTAGTTAGCTCCTCATACGTCGGCGTGTGTGGCTCAAGCATGCGCTTAAGATGTCGTTACATGGAGCGCACCCCAACCTCCCACAGCCCACCGATGTGAGGTGCGGCAGGTGGAATGAAGCTCCACTCCACTTGATCGACTACTACGCGAGCACGTAATTTATCCGACTGAATGGCGGCTTGATACGCGGCGCGCAATTCTTTGTCGGCCTTGGAACGTTGTACCGCAGTCGCTGTGCACGACGCTCGGGAGGCCACGACGTGACGTGAAGCGCTGAAATGCAGCGAGAAAAGCGTCCGAAGAGTAATCGCTCACTACCTCCTAGTGTACGGCGCGCGAAACCGTGCATACGAATAACACGATGTACGCTAAATGTGATCTCGCGCCACGAACGCTAGCCAGGCATAACCGAACTGGACCGGCATAATCCACGCCGCATTCAACGAAAGCGCGCATCGAACGATTTAGACGAGCCGGAGGCAAGACCCCATCATTTGAGTGGGGACCCCAGCAAGTTGTCGTTCACAAGGGACATGTTGTGAACAAAGGTATTTGTTGACCGAGCCTTACCCGCCGAAAGGCTTTAAGGCGCGGAGCCGGGATACGCCCGGACCAACGCGAGACCCCTTCTTCCGGGGCCTCTACCAAATCTCTCTCCAAGCGGCAAGACTTCTCGAGCTCCTCGGTGAGGAGAGGACCTTTCTAATCCCTACGACTCTCTGCAGGGTCGCACCCGAGTTGCATTGCAACTCACACAGCGGAGCAAGCGAGACCTTCACAGTCCCGGGGAGAGTCCTTCCAGTCCTATCAGAATGCTCCTAGCCCAGCGTGAAAGGGTTCCCCGAAGGTCACCCCGCTTGGAACAGCCCCCGAGAGTACCGTTTTGTGACCTGGTGTGTCATTGCGAGGACTGGCCATGATTCAAACACCAGCCCTCTACCAGTTGAGTACCTGCCTACACGGGATTGGTTGCCCAGCTCGATGGTATGCGGGATCGCCAGCTCCTGAAGGGCCGAAAAGCCTCCCTCTGCATGCTGAGCCTGTGCGCCCACCGTCCGGAGACGATGGGACGCCACTCACGTAATCAAATGCGCCTTAGCCGTGTCACGGGCCCCACGCTTTGATTGTGTGGCGTCAGACCCCCTACCCGGGGTCTTCTGCCGCTCGGCTCAACAGTCCCGCTTGCGCGGGGTAACTCAACGGGCGCAGCCGAAGCCACTTGTTTCGGGTCCCTCGGGGCTGACCACGTGCCATGGGTAGCTCACACCTTCCAGCCGACTCCCTGAGGTCGTCTATGGCAGCTCGGGAGACAACGACATTCTCCCTTGGAGGAGCGGAGCCCCTCTGGATCAGGTTCCCCTCTCCTCCCTCCCTGAGGTCCGTCTAGGGCAGCCCGGGAGAAGACGAAGTCCTCCCTTGGGGAGCGGAACCCGCCAGAATCAGGTTCCCCTCTCCCCCTCCCTGGGGTGCGATGGCAGCCGCGGTTCCCCGGCCCGGGGACTTTGGCCGCCTCCAAACTATACCAATCGATGGGCCCCCTGGCGGAGAAGGGGCCCTCAAATCGGGCGCAGCCGAAGCCACTTGTCTCGGGTGCTCAACGTGAGCGTGATGCCGCCATGAAGTCACTGATCATGAGCATGTCGAGCGAGAAGGTGAGCGATGTGTCCGCGAGGCAAAATAACGGGAAACTTCGCTTTGTACGTAAAGTTTGATAGTGACAAGCGGCCCCTACTCGTAACAAGCCTTTTGCGTCTAAAAAGGGATTTAAACGGCACAGAGGGCTGCTCTTGTAGAGCGATTGGTTCCACTGGAGACAATGCGATCCATACTCATTAGGCGGATTATCCCTGAGTATCGCGACTTCTTGAGCAAACACGGTTGCTTGTAGCAGAGAAAAAACTCGATTCTTCACCCGAACGAGTTCAGCGACGCGTGACTGGTCCGTCAGACTTTCCAACGAGGGGATAAGCGCAAACAGTATGTGAGTACGAGGCACATACGCGACCAGTTCGAAAATTTTTCGAATATTGGCTGTGCGCTGTCCACCTTTATGTTCCCATGGTGGACATTGGACCGCCTCTCGAGAGGTGCATCATCGCTCAAATTTGGTCTTAAGGAAGGCCAACTGGATGAATCGGCTGAAAGGCACAGAGGTCCACGCCGCCACAAGTCCGACGAAGAAAGGTCTGATGTTGAGATGCCTCGAGACGCTAAGTGCAGGGTTGTCCGCATTCGGAACGTGGCGCCACGAAATATCGGGAATTAATGTGTGCACTTCGGCAACACGATTGGCGATGAATGTCTTCCATTGACTAGATTGGCCGTCAAGCCAAGCCACCACAATGGTTGCATCTGTCCAGCATTGGACGGAACATTGCGCAAATGCCGGAATAGTCCGGACTTGATGAACGAGGCGAGCTAATAGTAGAGCGTCACATAGCTCTAGGCGCGGAATCGACAATTGCTTAAGCGGACCAACTCGAGTTTATGCCGTCAATAAGTGGACCTTAACCTCGCCTGATGGAAGTTCGGTCCGAACGTACAATGCCGCGGCGTACGCTCTCTTAGAAGCATCGAAGAAACAGTGAAGGTTAAACTGACTTGACGATGACGTGCCAAGCCAGCGCGGAATTTCTTCCTTATTATCGATCGAACTGACTGAAATTGGCACGACCTAGCTAACGTCCGAAAGCTTATTTTGCCCTCTCCTACATATTTGCAGAGACATTGAATACGTCTTCGTGCGAAGTTCGTTTGCGGCGCACAGTGGGGCCGATTCACGAAAAGCTGGCCAAAATATCGAAAATGAAGTATTTTATTTTGACCTGGAAATCGTTGTAATGGGTTCTGGGAACGTCCCACCACACAATTGTACAAGGGTAAGTTACCGGATGCTTAGGAATCGTCAATATGTCAGTGTAAAGTAGACCTTCGGTTCGTGCGCACGAGCGTGGCATTTGGAAGGTGTAAATTCG